>CM048753.1:16823728-17423728 GCA_026315105.1 Locusta migratoria | reverse complement strand
TTACTGAAAAACCATGCGAGCTATCTTCCTGCACCTCCTCCTCCAGTATGGACCGACTGCAACCAAACTCGGTACACATACTGTTTACTATCAGGCGAACAACCGCTGTCATGAATTAAACACCTACCACTCACGCTACAGGACACACGAAGTCGTAAACTACGATATTCTTGAATTACTGAAAAACCATGCAATCCTTTTTCTGCACCTCCTCCTAAAGTAGTGGACCGACTGCAACCAAACTCGGTACACATACTGCTTACTATGAGGCGAACAACCGCTGTCGTGAATTAAACACCTACCACTCACGCTACAGGACACACGAAGTCGTAAACTACGATATTCTTGAATTACTGAAAAACCATGCGAGCTATCTTCCTGCACCTCCTCCTCCAGTATGGACCGACTGCAACCAAACTCGGTACACATACTGCTTACTATCAGGTGAACAACCGCTGTCATGAATTAAACACCTACCACTCACGCTACAGGACACACGAAGTCGTAAACTACGATATTCTTGAATTACTGCAAAACCATGCAATCCTTTTTCCGCACCTCCTCCTAAAGTAGTGGACCGACTGCAACCAAACTCGGTACACATACTGCTTACTATCAGGCGAACAACCGCTGCCATGAATTAAACACCCACCACTCACGCTACAGGAGACACGAAGTCGTAAACTACGATATTCTTGAATTACTGAAAAACCATGCGAGCTATCTTCCTGCACCTCCTCCTCCAGTATGGACCGACTGCAACCAAACTCGGTACACATACTGCTTACTATCAGGCGAACAACCGCTGCCATGAATTAAACACCTACCACTCACACTACAGGAGACACGTAGTCGTAAACTACGATATTCGTGAATTACTGAAAAACCATGCGAGCTATCTTCCTGCACCTCCTCCTCCAGTATGGACCGACTGCAACCAAACTCGGTACACATACTGCTTACTATCAGGCGAACAACCGCTGTCATGAATTAAACACCTACCACTCACGCTACAGGACACACGAAGTCGTAAACTACGATATTCTTGAATTACTGAAAAACCATGCGAGCTATCTTCCTGCACCTCCTCCTCCAGTATGGACCGACTGCAACCAAACTCGGTACACATACTGCTTACTATCAGGCGAACAACCGCTGTCATGAATTAAACACCTACCACTCACGCTACAGGACACACGAAGTCGTAAACTACGATATTCTTGAATTACTGCAAAACCATGCAATCCTTTTTCTGCACCTCCTCCTAAAGTAGTGGACCGACTGCAACCAAACTCGGTACACATACTGCTTACTATCAGGCGAACAACCGCTGCCATGAATTAAACACCTACCACTCACGCTACAGGAGACACGAAGTCGTAAACTACGATATTCTTGAATTACTGAAAAACCATGCGAGCTATCTTCCTGCACCTCCTCCTCCAGTATGGACCGACTGCAACCAAACTCGGTACACATACTGCTTACTATCAGGCGAACAACCGCTGTCATGAATTAAACACCTACCGTTCACACTACAGGAGACACGTAGTCGTAAACTACGATATTCGTGAATTACTGAAAAACCATGCGAGCAATCTTCCTGCACCTCCGCCTCCAGTATGGACCGACTGCAACCAAACTCGGTACACATACTGCTTACTATCAGGCGAACAACCGCTGCCATGAATTAAACACCTACCACTCACGCTACAGGAGACACGAAGTCGTAAACTACGATATTCTTGAATTACTGAAAAACCATGCGAGCTATCTTCCTGCACCTCCTCCTCCAGTATGGACCGACTGCAACCAAACTCGGTACACATACTGCTTACTATCAGGCGAACAACCGCTGTCATGAATTAAACACCTACCACTCACGCTACAGGACACACGAAGTCGTAAACTACGATATTCTTGAATTACTGAAAAACCATGCGAGCTATCTTCCTGCACCTCCTCCTCCAGTATGGACCGACTGCAACCAAACTCGGTACACATACTGCTTACTATCAGGCGAACAACCGCTGTCATGAATTAAACACCTACCACTCACGCTACAGGACACACGAAGTCGTAAACTACGATATTCTTGAATTACTGCAAAACCATGCAATCCTTTTTCTGCACCTCCTCCTAAAGTAGTGGACCGACTGCAACCAAACTCGGTACACATACTGCTTACTATCAGGCGAACAACCGCTGCCATGAATTAAACACCTACCACTCACGCTACAGGAGACACGAAGTCGTAAACTACGATATTCTTGAATTACTGAAAAACCATGCGAGCTATCTTCCTGCACCTCCTCCTCCAGTATGGACCGACTGCAACCAAACTCGGTACACATACTGCTTACTATCAGGCGAACAACCGCTGTCATGAATTAAACACCTACCACTCACGCTACAGGACACACGAAGTCGTAAACTACGATATTCTTGAATTACTGCAAAACCATGCAATCCTTTTTCTGCACCTCCTCCTAAAGTAGTGGACCGACTGCAACCAAACTCGGTACACATACTGCTTACTATCAGGCGAACAACCGCTGCCATGAATTAAACACCTACCACTCACGCTACAGGAGACACGAAGTCGTAAACTACGATATTCTTGAATTACTGAAAAACCATGCGAGCTATCTTCCTGCACCTCCTCCTCCAGTATGGACCGACTGCAACCAAACTCGGTACACATACTGCTTACTATCAGGCGAACAACCGCTGTCATGAATTAAACACCTACCACTCACGCTACAGGACACACGAAGTCGTAAACTACGATATTCTTGAATTACTGCAAAACCATGCAATCCTTTTTCTGCACCTCCTCCTAAAGTAGTGGACCGACTGCAACCAAACTCGGTACACATACTGCTTACTATCAGGCGAACAACCGCTGCCATGAATTAAACACCTACCACTCACGCTACAGGAGACACGAAGTCGTAAACTACGATATTCTTGAATTACTGAAAAACCATGCGAGCTATCTTCCTGCACCTCCTCCTCCAGTATGGACCGACTGCAACCAAACTCGGTACACATACTGCTTACTATCAGGCGAACAACCGCTGTCATGAATTAAACACCTACCGTTCACACTACAGGAGACACGTAGTCGTAAACTACGATATTCGTGAATTACTGAAAAACCATGCGAGCTATCTTCCTGCACCTCCTCCTCCAGTATGGACCGACTGCAACCAAACTCGGTACACATACTGCTTACTATCAGGCGAACAACCGCTGTCATGAATTAAACACCTACCACTCACGCTACAGGACACACGAAGTCGTAAACTACGATATTCTTGAATTACTGAAAAACCATGCGAGCTATCTTCCTGCACCTCCTCCTCCAGTATGGACCGACTGCAACCAAACTCGGTACACATACTGCTTACTATCAGGCGAACAACCGCTGTCATGAATTAAACACCTACCACTCACGCTACAGGACACACGAAGTCGTAAACTACGATATTCTTGAATTACTGCAAAACCATGCAATCCTTTTTCTGCACCTCCTCCTAAAGTAGTGGACCGACTGCAACCAAACTCGGTACACATACTGCTTACTATCAGGCGAACAACCGCTGCCATGAATTAAACACCTACCACTCACGCTACAGGAGACACGAAGTCGTAAACTACGATATTCTTGAATTACTGAAAAACCATGCGAGCTATCTTCCTGCACCTCCTCCTCCAGTATGGACCGACTGCAACCAAACTCGGTACACATACTGCTTACTATCAGGCGAACAACCGCTGTCATGAATTAAACACCTACCGTTCACACTACAGGAGACACGTAGTCGTAAACTACGATATTCGTGAATTACTGAAAAACCATGCGAGCAATCTTCCTGCACCTCCGCCTCCAGTATGGACCGACTGCAACCAAACTCGGTACACATACTGCTTACTATCAGGCGAACAACCGCTGCCATGAATTAAACACCTACCACTCACGCTACAGGAGACACGAAGTCGTAAACTACGATATTCTTGAATTACTGAAAAATCATGCGAGCTATCTTCCTGCACCTCCTCCTCCAGTATGGACCGACTGCAACCAAACTCGGTACACATACTGCTTACTATCAGGCGAACAACCGCTGCCATGAATTAAACACCTACCGCTCACACTACAGGAGACACGTAGTAGTAAACTACGATATTCGTGAATTACTGAAAAACCATGCGAGCTATCTTCCCGCACCTCCTCCTCCAGTATGGACCGACTGCAACCAAACTCGGTACACATACTGCTTACTATCAGGCGAACAACCGCTGCCATGAATTAAACACCTACCACTCACGCTACAGGAGACACGAAGTCGTAAATTACGATATTCTTGAATTACTGATAAACCATGCGAGCCATCTTCCTGCACCTCCTCCACCAGTATGGACCGACTGCAACCAAACTCGGTACACATACTGCTTACTCTCACGCGAACAACCGCTGCCATGAATTAAACACCTACCACTCACGCTACAGGAGACACGAAGTCGTAAACTACGATATTCTTGAATTACTGCAAAACCATGCGAGCCATCTTCCTGCTCCTCCTCCTAAAGTAGTGGACCGAATGCAACCAAACTCGGTACACATACTGCTTACTATAACGTGAAAAATCGCTGACATGAATTAAACTCCTACCACTCACGCTACAGGAGACACGAAGTCGTAAACTAAGATATTCTTGAATTACTGCAAAACCATGCGAGATATATTCCTGCACCTCCTCCTAAAGTAGTGGGGCGACTGCAACCAAACTCGGTACACATACTGCTTACTATCAGGTGAACAACCGATGTCATGAATTAAACACCTACCACTCACGCTAAGGGGAGAAACGAAGTCGTAAACTACGATATTCTTGAATTACTGCAAAACCATGCGAGCTATTTTCCTGCACCTCCTCCTAAAGTAGTGGACCGAGTGCAACCAAACTCGGTACACATACCGTTCACTATCAGGCGAACAACCGCTGTCATGAATGAAACACCTACCACATACGCTACAGGAGACAAGACGTCGTAAACTACGATATTCTTGAATTACTGCAAAACCTTGCGAGCCATCTTCCTGCACCTCCTCCTTATGTAGTGGACCGACTGCAACCAAACTCGGTACACATCCTGCTTACTATCAGCCGAACAACCGCTGTCATCAATTAAACACCTACCACATACGCTACAGGAGACACGAAGTCGTAAACTACGATATTCTTGAATTACTGCAAAACCATGCGAGCCATCTTCCTGCACCTCCTCCAAAAGTATTGGACCGACTGCAACCAAACTCGGTACACATTCTTCTTACCATCAGGTAAACAACCGATGTCATGAATTAAACACCTACCACTCACGCTACAGGAGACACGAAGTCGTAAACTACGTTATTCTTGAATTACTGAAAAACCATGGGAGACATCTTCCTGCATCTCCTCCTCCAGTAGTGGACCGACTGCAATCAAACTCGGTACACATACTGCTTACTATCAGGCGATCAACGGCTGTCATGAATTAAACACCTACCACTCACGCTACAGGAGACGCGAAATCGTAAACTACGATATTCTTGAATTACTGCAAAAACATGCGAGCTATCTTCCTTCACCTCCTCCTAAAGTAGTGGACCGAGTGAAACCAAACTCGGGACACATACTGCTTACTATCAGGCGATCAACCGCTGTCATGAATTAAACACCTACCTCTCACGGTACAGGACACACGAAGTCGTAAACTACGATATTCTTGAATTACTGCAAAACCGTGCAATACTTTTTCTGCACCTCCTCCTAAAGTAGTGGACCGACTGCAACCAAACTCGGTACACATACTGCTTACTATCAGGCGAACAACCGCTGTCATGAATTAAACTCCTACCACTCACGCTACAGGAGACACGATGTCGTAAACTACGATATTCTTGAATTACTGCAAAACAATGCGAGCTATCTTACTTCACCTCCTCCTAAAGTAGTGGACCGAGTGAAACCAAACTCGGGACACATACTGCTTACTATCAGGCGAACAACCGCTGTCATGAATTAAACACCTACCACTCACGGTACAGGACACACGAAGTCGTAAACTACGATATTCTTGAATTACTGCAAAACCATGCGAGCAATCTTCCTGCACCTCCTCCTAAAGTAGTTGATCGACTGCAACCAAACTCGGTACACATACTGCTTACTCTCACGCGAACAACCGCTGCCTTGAATTAAACACCTACCACTCACGCTACAGGAGACACGAAGTCGTAAACTACGATATTCTTGAATTACTGCAAAACCATGCGAGCCATCTTCCTGCACCTCCTCCTAAAGTAGTGGACCAAATGCAACTAAACTCGGTACACATACTGCTTACTATAACGCGGTAAATCGCTGTCATGAATTAAACTCCTACCATTCACGCTACAGGAGACACGAAGTCGTAAACTACGATATTCTTGAATTACTGCAGAACCATGCGAGATATCTTCCTGCACCTCCTCCTAAATTAGTGGAGCGACTGCAACCAAACTCGGTACACATACTGCTTACTATCAGGCGAACAACCGCTTTCATGAATTAAACACCTTCCACTCACGCTACAGGAGACACGAAGTCGAAAACTACGATATTCTTGAATTACTGCAAAACCATGCGAGCTATCTTCCTTCACCTCCTCCTAAACTAGCTTACCGACTGCAACCAAACTCGGTACTCATACTGCTTACTATCAGGCGAACAACCGCTGTCATGAATTAAACACCTACCACTCACGCTACAGGAGACACGAAGTCGTAAACTACGATATTCTTGAATTACTGAAAAACCATGCGAGCTATCTTCCTGCACCTCCTCCTCCAGTATGGACCGACTGTAACCAAACTCGGTACACATACTGCTTACTATCAGGCGAACAACCGCTGTCATGAATTAAACACCTACCACTCACGCTACAGGACACACGAAGTCGTAAACTACGATATTCTTGAATTACTGAAAAACCATGCAATCCTTTTTCTGCACCTCCTCCTAAAGTAGTGGACCGACTGCAACCAAACTCGGTACACATACTGCTTACTATCAGGCGAACAACCGCTGCCATGAATTAAACACCTACCACTCACGCTACAGGAGACACGAAGTCGTAAACTACGATATTCTTGAATTACTGAAAAACCATGCGAGCTATCTTCCTGCACCTCCTCCTCCAGTATGGACCGAGTGCAACCAAACTCGGTACACATACTGCTTACTATCAGGCGAACAACCGCTGTCATGTATTAAACACCTACCACTCACGCTACAGGACACACGAAGTCGTAAACTACGATATTCTTGAATTACTGCAAAACCATGCAATCCTTTTTCTGCACCTCCTCCTAAAGTAGTGGACCGACTGCAACCAAACTCGGTACACATACTGCTTACTATCAGGCGAACAACCGCTGTCATGAATTAAACACCTACCACTCACGCTACAGGACACACGAAGTCGTAAACTACGATATTCTTGAATTACTGAAAAACCATGCGAGCTATCTTCCTGCACCTCCTCCTCCAGTATGGACCGACTGCAACCAAACTCGGTACACATACTGTTTACTATCAGGCGAACAACCGCTGTCATGAATTAAACACCTACCACTCACGCTACAGGACACACGAAGTCGTAAACTACGATATTCTTGAATTACTGAAAAACCATGCAATCCTTTTTCTGCACCTTCTCCTAAAGTAGTGGACCGACTGCAACCAAACTCGGTACACATACTGCTTACTATCAGGCGAACAACCGCTGCCATGAATTAAACACCTACCACTCACGCTACAGGAGACACGAAGTCGTAAACTACGATATTCTTGAATTACTGAAAAACCATGCGAGCTATCTTCCTGCACCTCCTCCTCCAGTATGGACCGACTGCAACCAAACTCGGTACACATACTGCTTACTATCAGGCGAACAACCGCTGTCATGAATTAAACACCTACCACTTACGCTACAGGACACACGAAGTCGTAAACTACGATATTCTTGAATTACTGCAAAACCATGCAATCCTTTTTCTGCACCTCCTCCTAAAGTAGTGGACCGACTGCAACCAAACTCGGTACACATACTGCTTACTATGAGGCGAACAACCGCTGTCGTGAATTAAACACCTACCACTCACGCTACAGGACACACGAAGTCGTAAACTACGATATTCTTGAATTACTGAAAAACCATGCGAGCTATCTTCCTGCACCTCCTCCTCCAGTATGGACCGACTGCAACCAAACTCGGTACACATACTGCTTACTATCAGGCGAACAACCGCTGTCATGAATTAAACACCTACCACTCACGCTACAGGACACACGAAGTCGTAAACTACGATATTCTTGAATTACTGCAAAACCATGCAATCCTTTTTCTGCACCTCCTCCTAAAGTAGTGGACCGACTGCAACCAAACTCGGTACACATACTGCTTACTATCAGGCGAACAACCGCTGCCATGAATTAAACACCTACCACTCACGCTACAGGAGACACGAAGTCGTAAACTACGATATTCTTGAATTACTGAAAAACCATGCGAGCTATCTTCCTGCACCTCCTCCTCCAGTATGGACCGACTGCAACCAAACTCGGTACACATACTGCTTACTATCAGGCGAACAACCGCTGCCATGAATTAAACACCTACCACTCACACTACAGGAGACACGTAGTCGTAAACTACGATATTCGTGAATTACTGAAAAACCATGCGAGATATCTTCCTGCACCTCCTCCTCCAGTATGGACCGACTGCAATCAAACTCGGTACACATACTGCTTACTATCAGGCGAACAACCGCTGTCATGAATTAAACACCTACCACTCACGCTACAGGACACACGAAGTCGTAAACTACGATATTCTTGAATTACTGAAAAACCATGCGAGCTATCTTCCTGCACCTCCTCCTCCAGTATGGACCGACTGCAACCAAACTCGGTACACATACTGCTTACTATCAGGCGAACAACCGCTGTCATGAATTAAACACCTACCACTCACGCTACAGGACACACGAAGTCGTAAACTACGATATTCTTGAATTACTGCAAAACCATGCAATTCTTTTTCTGCACCTCCTCCTAAAGTAGTGGACCGACTGCAACCAAACTCGGTACACATACTGCTTACTATCAGGCGAACAACCGCTGCCATGAATTAAACACCTACCACTCACGCTACAGGAGACACGAAGTCGTAAACTACGATATTCTTGAATTACTGAAAAACCATGCGAGCTATCTTCCTGCACCTCCTCCTCCAGTATGGACCGACTGCAACCAAACTCGGTACACATACTGCTTACTATCAGGCGAACAACCGCTGCCATGAATTAAACACCTACCACTCACACTACAGGAGACACGTAGTCGTAAACTACGATATTCGTGAATTACTGAAAAACCATGCGAGCTATCTTCCTGCACCTCCGCCTCCAGTATGGACCGACTGCAACCAAACTCGGTACACATACTGCTTACTATCAGGCGAACAACCGCTGCCATGAATTAAACACCTACCACTCACGCTACAGGAGACACGAAGTCGTAAACTACGATATTCTTGAATAACTGAAAAACCATGCGAGCTATCTTCCTGCACCTCCTCCTCCAGTATGGACCGACTGCAACCAAACTCGGTACACATACTGCTTACTATCAGGCGAACAACCGCTGCCATGAATTAAACACCTACCACTCACACTACAGGAGACACGTAGTAGTAAACTACGATAATCGTGAATTACTGAAAAACCATGCGAGCTATCTTCCTGCACCTCCTCCTCCAGTATGGACCGACTGCAACCAAACTCGGTACACATACTGCTTACTATCAGGCGAACAACCGCTGCCATGAATTAAACACCTACCACTCACGCTACAGGAGACACGAAGTCGTAAATTACGATATTCTTGAATTACTGAAAAACCATGCGAGCCATCTTCCTGCACCTCCTCCACCAGTATGGACCGACTGCAACCAAACTCGGTACACATACTGCTTACTCTCACGCGAACAACCGCTGCCATGAATTAAACACCTACGACTCACGCTACAGGAGACACGAAGTCGTAAACTACGATATTCTTGAATTACTGCAAAACCATGCGAGCCATCTTCCTGCTCCTCCTCCTAAAGTAGTGGACCGAATGCAACCAAACTCGGTACACATACTGCTTACTATAACGTGAAAAATCGCTGACATGAATTAAACTCCTACCACTCACGCTACAGGAGACACGAAGTCGTAAACTAAGATATTCTTGAATTACTGCAAAACCATGCGAGATATATTCCTGCACCTCCTCCTAAAGTAGTGGGGCGACTGCAACCAAACTCGGTACACATACTGCTTACTATCAGGTGAACAACCGATGTCATGAATTAAACACCTACCACTCACGCTAAGGGGAGAAACGAAGTCGTAAACTACGATATTCTTGAATTACTGCAAAACCATGCGAGCTATTTTCCTGCACCTCCTCCTAAAGTAGTGGACCGAGTGCAACCAAACTCGGTACACATACCGTTCACTATCAGGCGAACAACCGCTGTCATGAATGAAACACCTACCACATACGCTACAGGAGACAAGACGTCGTAAACTACGATATTCTTGAATTACTGCAAAACCTTGCGAGCCATCTTCCTGCACCTCCTCCTTATGTAGTGGACCGACTGCAACCAAACTCGGTACACATCCTGCTTACTATCAGCCGAACAACCGCTGTCATGAATTAAACACCTACCACATACGCTACAGGAGACACGAAGTCGTAAACTACGATATTCTTGAATTACTGCAAAACCATGCGAGCCATCTTCCTGCACCTCCTCCAAAAGTATTGGACCGACTGCAACCAAACTCGGTACACATTCTTCTTACCATCAGGTAAACAACCGATGTCATGAATTAAACACCTACCACTCACGCTACAGGAGACACGAAGTCGTAAACTACGTTATTCTTGAATTACTGAAAAACCATGGGAGACATCTTCCTGCATCTCCTCCCCCAGTAGTGGACCGACTGCAATCAAACTCGGTACACATACTGCTTACTATCAGGCGATCAACCGCTGTCATGAATTAAACACCTACCACTCACGCTACAGGAGACGCGAAATCGTAAACTACGATATTCTTGAATTACTGCAAAAACATGCGAGCTATCTTCCTTCACCTCCCCCTAAAGTAGTGGACCGAGTGAAACCAAACTCGGGACACATACTGCTTACTATCAGGCGAACAACCGCTGTCATGAATTAAACACCTACCACTCACGGTACAGGACACACGAAGTCGTAAACTACGATATTCTTGAATTACTGCAAAACCATGCAATCCTTTTTCTGCACCTCCTCCTAAAGTAGTGGACCGACTGCAACCAAACTCGGTACACATACTGCTTACTATCAGGCGAACAACCGCTGTCATGAATTAAACTCCTACCACTCACGCTACAGGACACACGATGTCGTAAACTACGATATTCTTGAATTACTGCAAAACAATGCGAGCTATCTTCCTGCACCTCCTCCTAAACTAGCGGACCGACTGCAACCAAACTCGGTACTCATACTGCTTACTATCAGGCGAACAACCGCTGTCATGAAT
The DNA here is from genome assembly GCA_026315105.1 of Locusta migratoria. Taxonomy (NCBI): domain Eukaryota; kingdom Metazoa; phylum Arthropoda; class Insecta; order Orthoptera; family Acrididae; genus Locusta; species Locusta migratoria. The sequence goes on along the minus strand of CM048753.1, from coordinate 17,412,040 downwards.
TAAACACCTACCACATACGCTACAGGAGACAAGACGTCGTAAACTACGATATTCTTGAATTACTGCAAAACCTTGCGAGCCATCTTCCTGCACCTCCTCCTTATGTAGTGGACCAACTGCAACCAAACTCGGTACACATCCTGCTTACTATCAGCCGAACAACCGCTGTCATGAATTAAACACCTACCACATACGCTACAGGAGACACGAAGTCGTAAACTACGATATTCTTGAATTACTGCAAAACCATGCGAGCTATCTTCCTGCACCTCCTCCAAAAGTATTGGACCGACTGCAACCAAACTCGGTACACATACTTCTTACTATCAGGTAAACAACCGATGTCATGAATTAAACACCTACCACTCACGCTACAGGAGACACGAAGTCGTAAACTACGTTATTCTTGAATTACTGAAAAACCATGCGAGACATCTTCCTGCATCTCCTCCTCCAGTAGTGGACCGACTGCAATCAAACTCGGTACACATACTGCTTACTATCAGGCGATCAACCGCTGTCATGAATTAAACACTTACCACTCACGCTACAGGAGACGCGAAATCGTAAACTACGATATTCTTGAATTACTGCAAAAACATGCGAGCTATCTTCCTTCACCTCCTCCTAAAGTAGTGGACCGAGTGAAACCAAACTCGGGACACATACTGCTTACTATCAGGCGAACAACCGCTGTCATGAATTAAACACCTACCACTCACGGTACAGGACACACGAAGTCGTAAACTACGATATTCTTGAATTACTGCAAAACCATGCAATCCTTTTTCTGCACCTCCTCCTAAAGTAGTGGACCGACTGCAACCAAACTCGGTACACATACTGCTTACTATCAGGCGAACAACCGCTGTCATGAATTAAACACCTACCACTCACGCTACAGTAGACAAGAAGTCGTAAACCACGTTATTCTTGCATTACTGCAAAACCATGCGAGCCATCTTCTTGCACCTCCTCCTGAAGTAGTGGACCGACTGCAACCAAACTCGGTAGCCATACTGTTAGTATCAGGCGAACAACCGCTGCCATGAATTAAACACCTACCACTCACACTACAGGAGACACGTAGTCGTAAACTACGATATTCGTGAATTACTGAAAAACCATGCGAGCTATCTTCCTGCACCTCCGCCTCCAGTATGGACCGACTGCAACCAAACTCGGTACACATACTGCTTACTATCAGGCGAACAACCGCTGCCATGAATTAAACACCTACCACTCACGCTACAGGAGACACGAAGTCGTAAACTACGATATTCTTGAATTACTGAAAAACCATGCGAGCTATCTTCCTGCACCTCCTCCTCCAGTATGGACCGACTGCAACCAAACTCGGTACACATACTGCTTACTATACCGTGAAAAATCGCTGACATGAATTAAACTCCTACCACTCACGCTACAGGAGACACGAAGTCGTAAACTAAGATATTCTTGAATTACTGCAAAACCATGCGAGATATATTCCTGCACCTCCTCCTAAAGTAGTGGGGCGACTGCAACCAAACTCGGTACACATACTGCTTACTATCAGGTGAACAACCGATGTCATGAATTAAACACCTACCACTCACGCTAAGGGGAGAAACGAAGTCGTAAACTACGATATTCTTGAATTACTGCAAAACCATGCGAGCTATTTTCCTGCACCTCCTCCTAAAGTAGTGGACCGAGTGCAACCAAACTCGGTACACATACCGTTCACTATCAGGCGAACAACCGCTGTCATGAATGAAACACCTACCACATACGCTACAGGAGACAAGACGTCGTAAACTACGATATTCTTGAATTACTGCAAAACCTTGCGAGCCATCTTCCTGCACCTCCTCCTTATGTAGTGGACCGACTGCAACCAAACTCGGTACACATCCTGCTTACTATCAGCCGAACAACCGCTGTCATGAATTAAACACCTACCACATACGCTACAGGAGACACGAAGTCGTAAACTACGATATTCTTGAATTACTGCAAAACCATGCGAGCCATCTTCCTGCACCTCCTCCAAAAGTATTGGACCGACTGCAACCAAACTCGGTACACATTCTTCTTACCATCAGGTAAACAACCGATGTCATGAATTAAACACCTACCACTCACGCTACAGGAGACACGAAGTCGTAAACTACGTTATTCTTGAATTACTGAAAAACCATGCGAGATATCTTCCTGCATCTCCTCCTCCAGTAGTGGACCGACTGCAATCAAACTCGGTACACATACTGCTTACTATCAGGCGATCAACCGCTGTCATGAATTAAACACCTACCACTCACGCTACAGGAGACGCAAAATCGTAAACTACGATATTCTTGAATTACTGCAATAACATGCGAGCTATCTTCCTTCACCTCCTCCTAAAGTAGTGGACCGAGTGAAACCAAACTCGGGACACATACTGCTTACTATCAGGCGAACAACCGCTGTCATGAATTAAACACCTACCACTCACGGTACAGGACACACGAAGTCGTAAACTACGATATTCTTGAATTACTGCAAAACCATGCAATCCTTTTTCTGCACCTCTTCCTAAAGTAGTGGACCGACTGCAACCAAACTCGGTACACATACTGCTTACTATCAGGCGAACAACCGCTGTCATGAATTAAACTCCTACCACTCACGCTACAGGAGACACGATGTCGTAAACTACGATATTCTTGAATTACTGCAAAACAATGCGAGCTATCTTACTTCACCTCCTCCTAAAGTAGTGGACCGAGTGAAACCAAACTCGGGACACATACTGCTTACTATCAGGCGAACAACCGCTGTCATGAATTAAACACCTACCACTCACGGTACAGGACACACGAAGTCGTAAACTACGATATTCTTGAATTACTGCAAAACCATGCGAGCAATCTTCCTGCACCTCCTCCTAAAGTAGTTGATCGACTGCAACCAAACTCGGTACACATACTGCTTACTCTCACGCGAACAACCGCTGCCATGAATTAAACACCTACCACTCACGCTACAGGAGACACGAAGTCGTAAACTACGATATTCTTGAATTACTGCAAAACCATGCGAGCCATCTTCCTGCACCTCCTCCTAAAGTAGTGGACCAAATGCAACTAAACTCGGTACACATACTGCTTACTATAACGCGGTAAATCGCTGTCATGAATTAAACTCCTACCACTCACGCTACAGGAGACACGAAGTCGTAAACTACGATATTCTTGAATTACTGCAGAACCATGCGAGATATCTTCCTGCACCTCCTCCTAAAGTAGTGGAGCGACTGCAACCAAACTCGGTACACATACTGCTTACTATCAGGCGAACAACCGCTTTCATGAATTAAACACCTTCCACTCACGCTACAGGAGACACGAAGTCGAAAACTACGATATTCTTGAATTACTGCAAAACCATGCGAGCTATCTTCCTGCACCTCCTCCTAAACTAGCGGACCGACTGCAACCAAACTCGGTACTCATACTGCTTACTATCAGGCGAACAACCGCTGTCATGAATTAAACACCTACCACATACGCTACAGGAGACAAGACGTCGTAAACTACGATATTCTTGAATTACTGCAAAACCTTGCGAGCCATCTTCCTGCACCTCCTCCTTATGTAGTGGACCAACTGCAACCAAACTCGGTACACATCCTGCTTACTATCAGACGATCAACCGCTTTCATGAATTAAACACCTTCCACTCACGCTACAGGAGACACGAAGTCGAAAACTACGATATTCTTGAATTACTGCAAAACCATGCGAGCTATCTTCTTGCACCTCCTCCTAAACTAGCGGACCGACTGCAACCAAACTCGGTACTCATACTGCTTACTATCAGGCGAACAACCGCTGTCATGAATTAAACACCTACCACATACGCTACAGGAGACAAGACGTCGTAAACTACGATATTCTTGAATTACTGCAAAACCTTGCGAGCCATCTTCCTGCGCCTCCTCCTTATGTAGTGGACCAACTGCAACCAAACTCGGTACACATCCTGCTTACTATCAGCCGAACAACCGCTGTCATGAATTAAACACCTACCACATACGCTACAGGAGACACGAAGTCGTAAACTACGATATTCTTGAATTACTGCAAAACCATGCGAGCTATCTTCCTGCACCTCCTCCAAAAGTATTGGACCGACTGCAACCAAACTCGGTACACATACTTCTTACTATCAGGTAAACAACCGATGTCATGAATTAAACACCTACCACTCACGCTACAGGAGACACGAAGTCGTAAACTACGTTATTCTTGAATTACTGAAAAACCATGCGAGACATCTTCCTGCATCTCCTCCTCCAGTAGTGGACCGACTGCATTCAAACTCGGTACACTTACTGCTTACTATCAGGCGATCAACCGCTGTCATGAATTAAACACTTGCCACTCACGCTACAGGAGACGCGAAATCGTAAACTACGATATTCTTGAATTACTGCAAAAACATGCGAGCTATCTTCCTTCACCTCCTCCTAAAGTAGTGGACCGAGTGAAACCAAACTCGGGACACATACTGCTTACAATCAGGCGAACAACCGCTGTCATGAAATAAACACCTACCACTCACGCTACAGGAGACACGAAGTCGTAAACTACGATATTCTTGAATTACTGCAAAACCATGCGAGCCATCTTCCTGCACCTCCTCCTAAAGTGGAGGACTGACTGGAACCAAACTCGGTACACATACTGCTTACTATCAGGCGAACAACCGCTGTCATTAATTAAACCCCTACCACTCACGCTACAGGAGACACGAAGTCGTAAACTACGATATTCTTGAATTACTGCAAATCCATGCGAGCAATCTTCCTGCACCTCCTCCTCTAGTAGTGGACCGACTGCAACAAAACTCGGTACACATACTGCTTATTATCAGGCGAACAACCGCTGTCATGAATTAAACACCTACCACTCACACTACAGGAGACACGAAGTCGTAAACTACGATATTCTTGAATTACTGAAAAAGCATGCGAGCTATCTTCCTGCACCTCCTCCTCCAGTATGGACCGACTGCAACCAAAATCGGTACACATACTGCTTACTCTCACGCGCACAACCACTGCCATGAATTAAACACCTACCACATACGCTACAGGAGACAAGACGTCGTAAACTACGATATTCTTGAATTACTGCAAAACCTTGCGAGCCATCTTCCTGCACCTCCTCCTTATGTAGTGGACCAACTGCAACCAAACTCGGTACACATCCTGCTTACTATCAGGTAAACAACCGATGTCGTGAATTAAACACCTACCACTCACGCTACAGGAGACACGAAGTCGTAAACTACGATATTCTTGAATTACTGAAAAACCATGCGAGACATCTTCCTGCATCTCCTCCTCCAGTAGTGGACCGACTGCAACCAAACTCGGTACACATACTGCTTACTATCAGGCGATCAACCGCTGTCATGAATTAAACACCTACCACTCACACTACAGGAGACACGAAGTCGTAAACTACGATATTCTTGAATTAATGCAAAACCATGCGAGCCATTTTCCTGCACCTCCTCCTAAAGTAGTGGACCGAGTGAAACCAAACTCGGTACACATACTGCTTACTATCAGTCGAACAACCGCTGTCATGAATTAAACACCTACTACTCACGCTACAGGAGACACGAAGTCGTAAACTACGATATTCTTGAATTACTGCAAATCCATGCGAGCCATCTTCCTGAACCTCCTCCTAATGTAGAGCACTGACTGCAACTAAACACGGTACACAAACAGCTTACTATCAGGCGGACAACCGCTGTCATGACATAAACACCTACCACTCAAGCTACAGGAGACACGAAGTCGTAAACTACGATATTCTTGAATTACTGCAAACCATGCGAGCCATCTTCCTGCACCCCCTCCTAAAGTAGTGGACCGACTGCAACCCAACTCGGTACACATACTGCTTACGATCAGGCGAACAACAGCTGTCATGAATTAAACACCTACCACTCACGCTACAGGAGACACGAAATCGTAAACTACGATATTCTTGAATTACTGCAAAACCATTCGAGCTATGTTCCTGCACCTCCTCATATAGTAATGGACCGCATGCAACCAAACTCGGTACACATACTGCTTACTATCAGGCGAACAACCGCTGTCATGAATTAAACAACTACCACTCACGCTACAGGAGACACGAAGTCGTAAAGTACGATATTCTTGAATTTTCTGCAAAACCATGCGATCCTTTTTCCTGCACCTCCTCCTAAAGTAGTGGACCGAGTGAAACCAAACTCGGTACACATACTGCTTACTATCAGGCGAAGAACCGCTGTCATGATTTAAACACCTAAAACTCACGCTACAGGAGACATGAAGTCGTAAACTACGATATTCTTGAATAACTGCAAATCCATGCGAGCCATTTTCCTGCACCTCCTCCTAATGTAGTGGACTGACTGCAACTAAACACGGTACACATACAGCTCACTATCAGGTGAACAACCGCTGTCATGAATTGAACACCTACCACTCACGCTACAGGAGACACGAAGTCGTAAACGACGACATTCTCGAATTACTGCAATATCATGCGAGCCATCTTTCTGCGCCTCCTCCTAAAGTAGTGGATCGACTGCAACTAAACTCGGTACACATACTGCTTACTATCAGGCGACCAACCGCTGTCATGAATGATACACCTACCACTCACGCTGCAGGAGACATGAAGTCGTAAATTACTGTACTCTTGAATTACTGCAAAACCATGCGAGCTATCTTCCTGCACCTCCACCTAAAGTAGTGGACCGACTGTAACCAAACTCGGTACACATACTGCTTACTATCAGGCGAACAACAGCTGTCATGACTTAAACACCACTCACGCTACAAGAGACACGAAGTCGTAAACTACGATATTCTTGAATTACTGCAAAACCAGGCGAGCCATCTTCCTGCACCTCCTCCTAAAGAACTGGATCGACTGCAGCCAAACTCGGTACACATACTGCTTACTATCAGGCGAACAACCGCTGTCATGAATTAAACACCTACCACTCACGGTACAGGCGACACGAAGTCGTAAACCACTATATTCTTGAATTACTGCAAAACCATGCAAGACTTTTTCTGCACCTCCTCCTAAAGTAGTGGACCGACTGCATCCAAACTCGGTACACATACTGCTTACTGTCAGGCGAACAACCGCTGTCATGAATTAAACACCTACCACTCACGCTACAGGAGACACGAAGTCGTAAACTACGATATTCTTGAATTACTGCAACTCCATACGAGCCATCTTCCTGCACCTCCTCCTAAAGTAGTGGACTGACTGAAACCAAACTCGGTACACATACTGCTTACTATCAGGCGAACAACCGCTGTTATGAATTAAACACCTACCACTCACGCTACAGGAGACACGAAGTCGTAAACTACGATATTCTTGAATTACTGCAAACCATGCGAGCCATCTTCCTGCACCCCCTCCTAAAGTAATGGACCGACTGCAACCAAACTCGGTACACATACTGCTTACTATCAGGCGAACAACCGATGTCATGAATTAAACACCTACCACTCACGCTACAGGAGACACGAAGTCGTAAACTACGATATTCTTGAATTACTGAAAAACCATGCGAGATATCTTCCTGCATCTCCTCCTCCAGTAGTGGACCGACTGCAACCAAACTCGGTACACATACTGCTTACTATCAGGCGAACAACCGATGTCATGAATTAAACACCTACCACTCACGCTACAGGAGACACGAAATCGTAAACTACGATATTCTAGAATTTTCTGCAAAACCATGCGATCCTTTTTCCTGCACCTCCTCGTAATGTAGTGGACTGACTGCAACTAAACACGGTACACATACAGCTCACTATCAGGTGAACAACCGCTGTCATGAATTGAACACCTACCACTCACGCTACAGGAGACACGAAGTCGTAAACTACGACATTCTCGAATTACTGCAATATCATGCGAGCCATCTTCCTGCACCTCCTCCTAAAGTAGTGGATCGACTGCAGCTAAACTCGGTACACATACTGCTTACTATCAGGCGACCAACCGCTGTCATGAATTAAACACCTACCACTCACACTACAGGAGACACGAAGTCGTAAACTACGATATTCTTGAATTAATGCAAAACCATGCGAGCCATTTTCCTGCACCTCCTCCTAAAGTAGTGGACCGAGTGAAACCAAACTCGGTACATATACTGCTTACTATCAGTCGAACAACCGCTGTCATGAATTAAACACCTACTACTCACGCTACAGGAGACACGAAGTCATAAACTACGATATTCTTGAATTACTGCAAATCCATGCGAGCCATCTTCCTGCACCTCCTCCTAATGTAGTGGACTGACTGCAACTAAACACGGTACACATATAGCTCACTATCAGTCGAACAACCGCTGTCATGAATTAAACACCTACTACTCACGCTACAGGAGACACGAAATCGTAAACTACGATATTCTTGAATTACTGCAAAACCATTCGAGCTATGTTCCTCCACCTCCTCATATAGTAATGGACCGCATGCAACCAAACTCGGTACACATACTGCTTACTATCAGGCGAACAACCGCTGTCATGAATTAAACACCTACCACTCACGCTACAGGAGACACGAAGTCGTAAAGTACGATATTCTTGAATTTTCTGCAAAACCATGCGATCCTTTTTCCTGCACCTCCTCCTAAACTAGTGGACCGAGTGAAACCAAACTCGGTACACATACTGCTTACTATCAGGCGAAGAACCGCTGTCATGAATTAAACACCTACCACTCACGCTACAGGAGACACGAAGTCGTAAACTACGATATTCTTGAATAACTGCAAATCCATGCGAGCCATTTTCCTGCACCTCCTCCTAATGTAGTGGACTGACTGCAACTAAACACGGTACACATACAGCTCACTATCAGGTGAACAACCGCTGTCATGAATTGAACACCTACCACTCACGCTACAGGAGACACGAAGTCGTAAACTACGACATTCTCGAATTACTGCAATATCATGCGAGCCATCTTCCTGCGCCTCCTCCTAAAGTAGTGGATCGACTGCAACTAAACTCGGTACACATACTGCTTACTATCAGGCGAACAACCGCTGTCATGAATTAAACACCTACCACTCACGGTACAGGCGACACGAAGTCGTAAACCATTATATTCTTGAATTACTGCAAAACCATGCAAGACTTTTTCTGCACCTCCTCCTAAAGTAGTGGACCGACTGCATCCAAACTCGGTACACATACTGCTTACTGTCAGGCGAACAACCGCTGTCATGAATTAAACACCTACCACTCACGCTACAGGAGACACGAAGTCGTAAACTAAGATATTCTTGAATTACTGCAACTCCATACGAGCCATCTTCCTGCACCTCCTCCTAAAGTAGTGGACTGACTGAAACCAAACTCGGTACACATACTGCTTACTATCAGGCGAACAACCGCTGTTATGAATTAAACACCTACCACTCACGCTACAGGAGACACGAAGTCGTAAACTACGATATTCTTGAATTACTGCAAACCATGCGAGCCATCTTCCTGCACCCCCTCCTAAAGTAATGGACCGACTGCAACCAAACTCGGTACACATACTGCTTACTATCAGGCGAAACACCGCTGTCATGAATTAAAGACCTACCACTCATGCTACAGGGGACACGAAGTCGTAAACTACGATACTCTTGAATTACTGCAAAACTATGCGAGCCATCATCCTGCACCTCCTCCTAAAGTAGTGGACCGCCTGCAACCAAACTCGGTACACATACTGCTTACCACCAGGCGAACAACCGCTGTCATGAATTAAACACCTACCACTCACGCTACAGGTGACACGAAGTCGTAAACTACGATATTCTTGAATTACTGAAAAACCATGCGAGATATCTTCCTGCATCTCCTCCTCCAGTAGTGGACCGACTGCAACCAAACTCGGTACACATACTGCTTACTATCAGGCGAACAATCGCTGTCATGAATTAAACACCTAGCTCTCACGCTACAGGAGACACGAAGTCGTAAACTACGATATTCTTGAATTTTCTGCAAAACCATGCGATCCTTTTTCCTGCACCTCCTCCTAATGTAGTGGACTGACTGCAACTAAACACGGTACACATACAGCTCACTATCAGATGAACAACCGCTGTCATGAATTGAACACCTACCACTCACGCTACAGGAGACAGGAAGTCGTAAACTACGACATTCTCGAATTACTGCAATATCATGCGAGCCATCTTCCTGCACCTCCTCCTAAAGTATTGGATCGACTGCAGCTAAACTCGGTACACATACTGCTTACTATCAGGCGACCAACCGCTGTCATGAATGATACACCTACCACTCACGCTGCAGGAGACATGAAGTCGTAAATTACTGTACTCTTGAATTACTGCAAAACCATGCGAGCTATCTTCCTGCACCTCCACCTAAAGTAGTGGACCGACTGTAACCAAACTCGGTACACATACTGCTTACTATCAGGCGAACAACAGCTGTCATGACTTAAACACCACTCACGCTACAAGAGACACGAAGTCGTAAACTACGATATTCTTGAATTACTGCAAAACCAGGCGAGCCATCTTCCTGCACCTCCTCCTAAAGAACTGGATCGACTGCAGCCAAACTCGGTACACATACTGCTTACTATCAGGCGAACAACCGCTGTCATGAATTAAACACCTACCACTCACGGTACAGGCGACACGAAGTCGTAAACCACTATATTCTTGAATTACTGCAAAACCATGCAAGACTTTTTCTGCACCTCCTCCTAAAGTAGTGGACCGACTGCATCCAAACTCGGTACACATACTGCTTACTGTCAGGCGAACAACCGCTGTCATGAATTAAACACCTACCACTCACGCTACAGGAGACACGAAGTCGTAAACTACGATATTCTTGAATTACTGCAACTCCATACGAGCCATCTTCCTGCACCTCCTCCTAAAGTAGTGGACTGACTGAAACCAAACTCGGTACACATACTGCTTACTATCAGGCGAACAACCGCTGTCATGAAATAAACACCTACGATATTCTTGAATTACTGCAACTCCATACGAGCCATCTTCCTGCACCTCCTCCTAAAGTAGTGGACTGACTGAAACCAAACTCGGTACACATACTGCTTACTATCAGGCGAACAACCGCTGTCATGAAATAAACACCTACCACTCACGCTACAGGAGACACGAAGTCGTAAACTACGATATTCTTGAATTACTGCAAACCATGCGAGCCATCTTCCTGCACCCCCTCCTAAAGTAATGGACCGACTGCAACCAAACTCGGTACACATACTGCATACTATCAGGCGAACAACCGATGTCATGAATTAAACACCTACCACTCACGCTACAGGAGACACGAAGTCGTAAACTACGATATTCTTGAATTACTGAAAAACCATGCGAGATATCTTCCTGCATCTCCTCCTCCAGTAGTGGACCGACTGCAACCAAACTCGGTACACATACTGCTTACTATCAGGCGAACAACCGATGTCGTGAATTAAACACCTACCACTCACGCTACAGGAGACACGAACTCGTAAACTACGATATTCTTGAATTTTCTGCAAAACCATGCGATCCTTTTTCCTGCACCTCCTCCTAATGTAGTGGACTGACTGCAACTAAACACGGTACACATACAGCTCACTATCAGGTGAACAACCGCTGTCATGAATTGAACACCTACCACTCACGCTACAGGGGACACGAAGTCGTAAACTACGACATTCTCGAATTACTGCAATATCATGCGAGCCATCTTCCTGCACCTCCTCCTAAAGTAGTGGATCGACTGCAGCTAAACTCGGTACACATACTGCTTACTATCAGGCGACCAACCGCTGTCATGAATGATACACCTACCACTCACGCTGCAGGAGACATGAAGTCGTAAATTACTGTACTCTTGAATTACTGCAAAACCATGTGAGCTATCTTCCTGCACCTTCTCCAAAAGTAGTGGACCGACTGAAACCAAACTCGGTACACATACTGCTTACTATCAGGTAAACAACCGATGTCGTGAATTAAACACCTACCACTCACGCTACAGGAGACACGAAGTCGTAAACTACGATATTCTTGAATAACTGAAAAAACATGCGAGACATCTTCCTGCATCTCCTCCTCCAGTAGTGGACCGACTGCAACCAAACTCGGTACACATACTGCTTACTATCAGGCGATCAACCGCTGTCATGAATTAAACACCTACCACTCACACTACAGGAGACACGAAGTCGTAAACTACGATATTCTTGAATTAATGCAAAACCATGCGAGCCATTTTCCTGCACCTCCTCCTAAAGTAGTGGACCGAGTGAAACCCAACTCGGTACACATACTGCTTACTATCAGTCGAACAACCGCTGTCATGAATTAAACACCTACTACTCACGCTACAGGAGACACGAAGTCGTAAACTACGATATTCTTGAATTACTGCAAATCCATGCGAGCAAACTTCCTGCACCTCCTCGTAATGTAGTGGACTGACTGCAACTAAACACGGTTCACAAACAGCTTACTATCAGGCGAACAACCGCTGTCATGACTTAAACACCTACCACTCAAGCTACAGGAGACACGAAGTCGTAAACTACGATATTCTTGAATTACTGCAAACCATCCGAGCCATCTTCCTGCACCCCCTCCTAAAGTAGTGGACCGACTGCAACCAAACTCGGTACACATACTGCTTACGATCAGGCGAACAACAGCTGTTATGAATTAAACACCCACCACTCACGCTAAAGGAGACATGACGTCGTAAATTACGACATTCATCTAATACTGCAAAACCATGCGAGCTATCTTCCTGCACCTCCTCCTAAAGTAGTGGTCCGACGGCAACCAATCTCGGTACACATACTGCTTACTATCAGGCGAACAACCGATGTCATGAATTAAACACCTACCACTCACGCTACAGGAGACACGAAGTCGTAAACTACGATATTCTTGAATTACTGAAAAACCATGCGAGATATCTTCCTGCATCTCCTCCTCCAGTAGTGGACCGACTGCAACCAAACTCGGTACACATACTGCTTACTATCAGGCGATCAACCGCTGTCATGAATTAAACACCTACCACTCACGCTACAGGAGACACGAAGTCGTAAAGTACGATATTCTTGAATTTTCTGCAAAACCATGCGATCCTTTTTCCTGCACCTCCTCCTAAAGTAGTGGACCGAGTGAAACCAAACTCGGTACACATACTGCTTACTATCAGGCGAAGAACCGCTGTCATGAATTAAACACCTACCACTCACGCTACAGGAGACACGAAGTCGTAAACTACGATATTCTTGAATAACTGCAAATCCATGCGAGCCATTTTCCTGCACCTCCTCCTAATGTAGTGGACTGACTGCAACTAAACACTGTACACATACAGCTCACTATCAGGTAAACAACCGCTGTCATGAATTGAACACCTACCACTCACGCTACAGGAGACACGAAGTCGTAAACTACGACATTCTCGAATTACTGCAATATCATGCGAGCCATCTTCCTGCGCCTCCTCCTAAAGTAGTGGATCGACTGCAACTAAACTCGGTACACATACTGCTTACTATCAGGCGACCAACCGCTGTCATGAATGATACACCTACCACTCACGCTGCAGGAGACATGAAGTCTTAAATTACTGTACTCTTGAATTACTGCAAAACCATGCGAGCTATCTTCCTGCACCTCCACCTAAAGTAGTGGACCGACTGTAACCAAACTCGGTACACATACTGCTTACTATCAGGCGAACAACAGCTGTCATGACTTAAACACCACTCACGCTACAAGAGACACGAAGTCGTAAACTACGATATTCTTGAATTACTGCAAAACCAGGCGAGCCATCTTCCTGCACCTCCTCCTAAAGAACTGGATCGACTGCAGCCAAACTCGGTACACATACTGCTTACTATCAGGCGAACAACCGCTGTCATGAATTAAACACCTACCACTCACGGTACAGGCGACACGAAGTCGTAAACCACTATATTCTTGAATTACTGCAAAACCATGCAAGACTTTTTCTGCACCTCCTCCTAAAGTAGTGGACCGACTGCATCCAAACTTCGTACACATACTGCTTACTGTCAGGCGAACAACCGCTGTCATGAATTAAACACCTACCACTCACGCTACAGGAGACACGAAGTCGTAAACTACGATATTCTTCAATTACTGCAAACCATGCGAGCCATCTTCCTGCACCCCCTCCTAAAGTAATGGACCGACTGCAACCAAACTCGGTACACATACTGCATACTATCAGGCGAACAACCGATGTCATGAATTAAACACCTACCACTCACGCTACAGGAGACACGAAGTCGTAAACTACGATATTCTTGAATTACTGAAAAACCATGCGAGATATCTTCCTGCATCTCCTCCTCCAGTAGTGGACCGACTGCAACCAAACTCGGTACACATACTGCTTACTATCAGGCGAACAACCGATGTCGTGAATTAAACACCTACCACTCACGCTACAGGAGACACGAACTCGTAAACTACGATATTCTTGAATTTTCTGCAAAACCATGCGATCCTTTTTCCTGCACCTCCTCCTAATGTAGTGGACTGACTGCAACTAAACACTGTACACATACAGCTCACTATCAGGTAAACAACCGCTGTCATGAATTGAACACCTACCACTCACGCTACAGGAGACACGAAGTCGTAAACTACGACATTCTCGAATTACTGCAATATCATGCGAGCCATCTTCCTGCACCTCCTCCTAAAGTAGTGGATCGACTGCAGCTAAACTCGGTACACATACTGCTTACTTTCAGGCGACCAACCGCTGTCATGAATGATACACCTACCACTCACGCTGCAGGAGACATGAAGTCGTAAATTACTGTACTCTTGAATTACTGCAAAACCATGTGAGCTATCTTCCTGCACCTTCTCCAAAAGTAGTGGACCGACTGCAACCAAACTCGGTACACATACTGCTTACTATCAGGTAAACAACCGATGTCGTGAATTAAACACCTACCACTCACGCTACAGGAGACACGAAGTCGTAAACTACGATATTCTTGAATTACTGCAAATCCATGCGAGCCATCTTCCTGCACCTCCTCGTAATGTAGTGGACTGACTGCAACTAAACACGGTTCACAAACAGCTTACTATCAGGCGAACAACCGCTGTCATGACTTAAACACCTACCACTCAAGCTACAGGAGACACGAAGTCGTAAACTACGATATTCTTGAATTACTGCAAACCATGCGAGCCATCTTCCTGCACCCCCTCCTAAAGTAGTGGACCGACTGCAACCAAACTCGGTACACATACTGCTTACGATCAGGCGAACAACAGCTGTTATGAATTAAACACCCACCACTCACGCTAAAGGAGACATGACGTCGTAAATTACGACATTCATCTAATACTGCAAAACCATGCGAGCTATCTTCCTGCACCTCCTCCTAAAGTAGTGGTCCGACGGCAACCAATCTCGGTACACATACTGCTTACTATCAGGCGAACAACCGATGTCATGAATTAAACACCTACCACTCACGCTACAGGAGACACGAAGTCGTAAACTACGATATTCTTGAATTACTGAAAAACCATGCGAGATATCTTCCTGCATCTCCTCCTCCAGTAGTGGACCGACTGCAACCAAACTCGGTACACATACTGCTTACTATCAGGCGAAGAACCGCTGTCATGAATTAAACACCTACCACTCACGCTACAGGAGACACGAAGTCGTAAACTACGATATTCTTGAATAACTGCAAATCCATGCGAGCCATTTTCCTGCACCTCCTCCTAATGTAGTGGACTGACTGCAACTAAACACTGTACACATACAGCTCACTATCAGGTAAACAACCGCTGTCATGAATTGAACACCTACCACTCACGCTACAGGAGACACGAAGTCGTAAACTACGACATTCTCGAATTACTGCAATATCATGCGAGCCATCTTCCTGCGCCTCCTCCTAAAGTAGTGGATCGACTGCAACTAAACTCGTTACACATACTGCTTACTATCAGGCGACCAACCGCTGTCATGAATGATACACCTACCACTCACGCTGCAGGAGACATGAAGTCGTAAATTACTGTACTCTTGAATTACTGCAAAACCATGCGAGCTATCTTCCTGCACCTCCACCTAAAGTAGTGGACCGACTGTAACCAAACTCGGTACACATACTGCTTACTATCAGGCGAACAACAGCTGTCATGACTTAAACACCACTCACGCTACAAGAGACACGAAGTCGTAAACTACGATATTCTTGAATTACTGCAAAACCAGGCGAGCCATCTTCCTGCACCTCCTCCTAAAGAACTGGATCGACTGCAGCCAAACTCGGTACACATACTGCTTACTATCAGGCGAACAACCGCTGTCATGAATTAAACACCTACCACTCACGGTACAGGCGACACGAAGTCGTAAACCACTATATTCTTGAATTACTGCAAAACCATGCAAGACTTTTTCTGCACCTCCTCCTCAAGTAGTGGATCGACTGCAGCCAAACTCGGTACACATACTGCTTACTATCAGGCGAACAATCGCTGTCATGAATTAAACACCTAGCTCTCACGCTACAGGAGACACGAAGTCGTAAACTACGATACTCTTGCATTACAGCAAAACAATGCGAGCCATCATCCTGCACCTCCTCTTCCAGTAGTGGACCGACTGCAACCAAACTCGGTACACATACTGCTTACTATCAGGCGAACAACCGCTGTCATGAAATAAACACCTACCACTCACGCTACAGGAGACACGAAGTCGTAAACTACGATATTCTTGAACTATTTCAAAACCATGCGAGCCATCTTCCTGCACCTCCTTCTAAAGTATTGGACCGACTGGAACCAAACTCGGTACACATACTGCTTACTATCAGGCGAACAACCGCTGTCATGAATTAAACACCTACCACTCACGCTACAGGAGACACGAAGTCGTAAACTATGATATTCTTGAATTACTGCAAAACCATGCGAGCCATCTTCCTGCACCTCCTCCTAAAGTAGTGGAACGACTGCAACCAAACTCGGTACACATACTGCTTACTATCTGCCGAACAACCACTGTCATGAATGAAACACCTACCACTCACGCTACAGGAGACACGATGTCGTAAACTACTATACTATCGAATTACTGCAAAACAATGCCAGATATCTTCCTGCACCTCCTCCTCTAGTAGTGGACCGACTGCAACAAAACTCGGTACACATACTGCTTACTATCAGGCGAAACACCGCTGTCATGAATTAAAGACCTACCACTCATGCTACAGGGGACACGAAGTCGTAAACTACGATACTCTTGAATTACTGCAAAACTATGCGAGCCATCATCCTGCACCTCCTCCTAAAGTAGTGGACCGCCTGCAACCAAACTCGGTACACATACTGCTTACCACCAGGCGAACAACCGCTGTCATGAATTAAACACCTAGCACTCACGCTACAGGAGACACGAAGTCGTAAACTACGATATTCTTGAATTACTGCAAACCATGCGAGCCATCTTCCTGCACCACCTACTAAAGTAGTGGACCGACTGCAACAAAACTCGGTACACATACTGCTTACTATCAGGCGAACAACCGCTGTCGTGAATTAAACACCTACCACTCACGCTACAGGAGACACGAAGTCGTAAACTACGATATTCTTGAATAACTGCAAAACCATGCGAGCCATCTTCCTGCACCTCCTCCTAAAGTAGTGGACCGACTGACACCAAACTCGGTACATATACTGCTTATTATCAGACGAACAACCGCTGTCATGAATTATACACCTATCACTCACGCTACAGAGGACACGAAGTTGTAAACTACGATAATCTTGAATTACTGCAAAACAATGCGAGCCATCTCCCTGCTCCTCCTGCTAAAGTAGTGGACCGACTGCAACCAAACTCGGTACACATACTGCTTACTATCAGGCGAACAACCGCTGTCATGAATTAAACACCTACCACTCACGCTACAGGAGACACGAAGTGGTAAACTAAGATTTTCTTGAATTACTGCAAAACCATGCGAGCAATCTTCCTGCACCTCCTCCTAAAGTAGTGGACCGACTGCTACCAAACTCGGTACACATACTGCTTACTATCAGGCGAACAACCGCTGTAATGAATTAAACACCTAGCTCTCACGCTACAGGAGACACGAAGTCGTAAACTACGATACTCTTGCATTACAGCAAAACAATTCGAGCAATCATCCTGCACCTCCTCCTCCAGTAGTGGACCGACTGCAACCAAACTCGGTACACCTACTGCTTACTATCAGGCGAACAACCGCTGTCATGAAAAACACCTACCACTCACGCTACAGGAGACACGAAGTCGTAAACTACTATACTCTTGAATTACTGCAAAATCATGCGAGCCATCTTCCTGCACCTCCTCCTCTAGTAGTGGACCGACTGCAACAAAACTCGGTACACATACTGCTTACTATCAGGCGAACAACCGCTGTCATGAATTAAACACCTACCACTCACGCTACAGGAGACACGAAGTCGTAAACTACGATACCCTTGAATTACGGCAAAAACAGGCGAGCAATTATCCTGCACATCCTCCTCCAGTAGTGGACCGGCTGCAACCAAACTCGGTACACATACTGCTTACTATCAGGCGAACAACAGCTGTCATGACTTAAACACCACTCACGCTACAAGAGAAACGAAGTCGTAAACTACGATCTTCTTGAATTACTGCAAAACCATGCGAGCCATCTTCCTGCACCTCCTCCTCAAGTAGTGGATCGACTGCAGCCAAACTCGGTACACATACTGCTTACTAACAGGCGAACAACCGCTGTGATGAATTAAACACCTATTACTCACGCTACAAGAGAGACGAAGTCGTAAACTACGATATTCTTGAATTTCTGCAAAACGATGCGAGCCATCTTCCTGCACCTCCTCCTAAAGTAGTGGAACGACTGCAACCAAACTCGGTACACATACTGCTTACTATCTGCCGAACAACCACTGTCATGAATGAAACACCTACCACTCACGCTACAGGAGACACGATGTCGTAAACTACTATACTATCGAATTACTGCAAAACAATGCCAGATATCTTCCTGCACCTCCTCCTCTAGTAGTGGACCGACTGCAACAAAACTCGGTACACATACTGCTTACTATCAGGCGAAACACCGCTGTCATGAATTAAAGACCTACCACTCATGCTACAGGGGACACGAAGTCGTAAACTACGATACTCTTGAATTACTGCAAAACTATGCGAGCCATCATCCTGCACCTCCTCCTAAAGTAGTGGACCGCCTGCAACCAAACTCGGTACACATACTGCTTACCACCAGGCGAACAACCGCTGTCATGAATTAAACACCTAGCACTCACGCTACAGGAGACACGAAGTCGTAAACTACGATATTCTTGAATTACTGCAAACCATGCGAGCCATCTTCCTGCACCACCTACTAAAGTAGTGGACCGACTGCAACAAAACTCGGTACACATACTGCTTACTATCAGGCGAACAACCGCTGTCGTGAATTAAACACCTACCACTCACGCTACAGGAGACACGAAGTCGTAAACTACGATATTCTTGAATAACTGCAAAACCATGCGAGCCATCTTCCTGCACCTCCTCCTAAAGTAGTGGACCGACTGACACCAAACTCGGTACATATACTGCTTATTATCAGACGAACAACCGCTGTCATGAATTATACACCTATCACTCACGCTACAGAGGACACGAAGTTGTAAACTACGATAATCTTGAATTACTGCAAAACAATGCGAGCCATCTCCCTGCTCCTCCTGCTAAAGTAGTGGACCGACTGCAACCGAACTCGGTACACATACTGCTTACTATCAGGCGAACAACCGCTGTCATGAATTAAACACCTACCACTCACGCTACAGGAGACACGAAGTGGTAAACTAAGATTTTCTTGAATTACTGCAAAACCATGCGAGCAATCTTCCTGCACCTCCTCCTAAAGTAGTGGACCGACTGCTACCAAACTCGGTACACATACTGCTTACTATCAGGCGAACAACCGCTGTAATGAATTAAACACCTAGCTCTCACGCTACAGGAGACACGAAGTCGTAAACTACGATACTCTTGCATTACAGCAAAACAATTCGAGCAATC
This sequence comes from Locusta migratoria, assembly GCA_026315105.1. Lineage (NCBI taxonomy): Eukaryota > Metazoa > Arthropoda > Insecta > Orthoptera > Acrididae > Locusta > Locusta migratoria. The sequence goes on along the minus strand of CM048753.1, from coordinate 17,391,786 downwards.
ATCCTGCACCTCCTCCTCCAGTAGTGGACCGACTGCAACCAAACTCGGTACACCTACTGCTTACTATCAGGCGAACAACCGCTGTCATGAAAAACACCTACCACTCACGCTACAGGAGACACGAAGTCGTAAACTACTATACTCTTGAATTACTGCAAAATCATGCGAGCCATCTTCCTGCACCTCCTCCTCTAGTAGAGGACCGACTGCAACAAAACTCGGTACACATACTGCTTACTATCAGGCGAACAACCGCTGTCATGAATTAAACACCTACCACTCACGCTACAGGAGACACGAAGTCGTAAACTACGATACCCTTGAATTACGGCAAAAACAGGCGAGCAATTATCCTGCACATCCTCCTCCAGTAGTGGACCGGCTGCAACCAAACTCGGTACACATACTGCTTACTATCAGGCGAACAACAGCTGTCATGACTTAAACACCACTCACGCTACGAGAGAAACGAAGTCGTAAACTACGATCTTCTTGAATTACTGCAAAACCATGCGAGCCATCTTCCTGCACCTCCTCCTCAAGTAGTGGATCGACTGCAGCCAAACTCGGTACACATACTGCTTACTAACAGGCGAACAACCGCTGTGATGAATTAAACACCTATTACTCACGCTACAAGAGAGACGAAGTCGTAAACTACGATATTCTTGAATTTCTGCAAAACGATGCGAGCCATCTTCCTGCACCTCCTCCTAAAGTAGTGGATCGCCTGCAACCAAACTCGGTACACATAATGGTTACTATCAGGCGAACAACCGCTGTCATGAATTAAACACCTACCACTCACGCTACAGGAGACACGAAGTCGTAAACTATGATATTCTTGAATTACTGCAAAACCATGCCTGTCATCTTACTGCACCTCCTCCTAAAGTAGTCGACCGACTACAACCAAACTCGGTACACATACTGCTTACTATCAGGCGAACCAACGCTGCCATGAATGAAACAACTACCACTCACGCTACAGGAGACACAAAGTCGTAAACTACTATACTCTTGAATTACTGCAAAACAATGCGAGCCATCTTCCTGCACCTCCTCCTGCAGTAGTGGACCGACTGACACCAAATTCGGTACATATACTGTTTATTATAAGACGAACAACAGCTGTCATGAATTATACACCTATCACTCACGCTACAGGAGACACGAAGTCGTAAACTACGATACCCTTGAATTACGGCAAAAACATGCGAGCAATTATCCTGCACATCCTCCTCCAGTAGTGGACCGGCTGCAACCAAACTCGGTACACATACTGCTTACTATCAGGCGAACAACAGCTGTCATGACTTAAACACCACTCTCGCTACGAGAGACACGAAGTCGTAAACTACGATCTTCTTGAATTACTGCAAAACCATGCGAGCCATCTTCCTGCACCTCCTCCTCAAGTAGTGGACCGACTGCAACCAAACTCGGTACACAACTGCTTACTATCTGCCGAACAACCACTGTCATGAATGAAACACCTACCACTCACGCTACAGGAGACACGATGTCGTAAACTACTATACTATCGAATTACTGCAAAACAACGCCAGATATCTTCCTGCACCTCCTCCTCTAGTAGTGGACCGACTGCAACAAAACTCGGTACAAATACTGCTTACTATCAGGCGAAACACCGCTGTCATGAATTAAAGACCTACCACTCATGCTACAGGGGACACGAAGTCGTAAACTACGATACTCTTGAATTACTGCAAAACTATGCGAGCCATCATCCTGCACCTCCTCCTAAAGTAGTGGACCGCCTGCAACCAAACTCGGTACACATACTGCTTACTACCAGGCGAACAACCGCTGTCATGAACTAAACACCTAGCACTCACGCTACAGGAGACACGAAGTCGTAAACTACGATATTCTTGAATGACTGCAAACCATGCGAGCCATCTTCCTGCACCACCTACTAAAGTAGTGGACCGACTGCAACTAAACTCGCTACACATACTGCTTACTATCAGGCGAACAACCGCTGTCATGAAATAAACACCTACCACTCACGCTACAGGAGACACGAAGTTGTAAACAACGATATTTTTGAATTACTTCAAAACCATGCGTGAAAACTTCCTGCACCTCCTTCTAAAGTATTAAACCGACTGGAACCAAACTCAGTACACATACTGCTTACTATCAGGCGAACAACCGCTGTCATGAATTAAACCCCTACCACTCACGCTACAGGAGACACGTAGTCGTAAACTATGATACTCTTGAATTACTGCAAAAACATGCGAGCCATCTTCCTGCACCTCCTCCTAAAGTAGTGGACCGACTACAACCAAACTCGGTACACATACTGCGTACTATCAGGCGAACAACCGCTGTCGTGAATTAAACACCTAAGACTCACGCTACAGGAGATACGAAGTCGTAAACTACGATATTCTAGTATTACTGCAAAACCATGCGAGCAATCTTCCTGCACCTCCTCCCGAAGTAGTGGAGCGACTGCAACCAAACTCGGTACACATACTGCAGACAATCAGGAGAACAACCGCTGTCATGAATTAAACACCCACCACTCACGCTACAGGAGACACGAAGTCGTAAACTACGATATTCTTGAATTACTGCAAAATCATGCGAGCCATCTTTCTGCACCTCCTCCTAAGTTAGTGGACCGACTGCAACCAAACTCGGTACACGTACTGCTTAGTATCAGGCGAACAACCGCTCTCATGAATTAAACACTTACCACTCACGCTACAGGAGACACGAAATCGTAAACTATGATATTCTTGGATTACTGCAAAACCATGCGAGCCATCTTACTGCACCTCCTCCTAAAGTAGTCGACCGACTACAACCAAACTCGGTACACATACTGCAGACTATCAGGCGAACAACCGCTGTCATGAATTAAACACCCACCACTCACGCTACAGGAGACACGAAGCCGTAAACTACGATATTCTTGAATTACTGCAAAACCATGCGAGCCATCTTCCTGCACCTCCTCCTTAAGTAGTGGACCGACTGCCACCAAACTCGGTACACATACTGCTTACTACCTGTCGAACAACCACTGTCATGAATGAAACACCTACCACTCACGCTACAGGAGATACGAAGTCGTAAACTACTATACTATCGAATTACTGCAAAACCATGCCAGACATCTTCCTGCACCTCCACCTCTAGTAGTGGACCGACTGCAACAAAACTCGGTACACATACTGCTTACTATCAGGCGAACAACCGCTGTCGTGAATATAAACACCTACCACTTACGCTACAGGAGACACGAAGTCGTAAACTACGATATTCTTGAATAACTGCAAAACCATGCGAGCCATCTTCCTGCACCTCCTCCTAAAGTAGTGGACCGACTGACACCAAACTCGGTACATATACTGCTTATTATCAGACGAACAACCGCTGTCATGAATTATACACCAATCACTCTCGCTACAGGGGACACGAAGTTGTAAACTACGATAATCTTGAATTACTGCAAAACAATGCGAGCCATCTCCCTGCTCCTCCTGCTAAAGTAGTGGACCGACTGCAACCAAACTCGGTACACATACTGCTTACTATCAGGCGAACAACCGCTGTCATGAATTAAACACCTACCACTCACGCTACAGGAGACACGAAGTGGTAAACTAAGATTTTCTTGAATTACTGCAAAACCATGCGAGCAATCTTCCTGCACCTCCTCCTCCAGTAGTGGACCGACTGCAATCAAACTCAGTACACATACTGCTTACTATCAGGCGAACAACCGCTGTCATGAATTAAACACCTACCACTCACGCTACAGGAGACACGAAGTCGTAAACTACCATATTCTTGAATTACTGCTAAACCATGCGAGCCATCTTCCTGCACCTCCTCCTAAAGTAGTGGACCGACTGCTACCAAACTCGGTACACATACTGCTTACGATCAGGCGAACAACCGCTGTCATGAATTAAACACCTAGCTCTCAAGCTACAGGAGACACGAAGTCGTAAACTACGATACTCTTGCATTACAGCAAAACAATGCGAGCCATCATCCTGCACCTCCTCCTCCAGTAGTGGACCGACTGCAACCAAACTCGGTACACATACTGCTTACTATCAGGCGAACAACCGCTTTCATGAAAAATACCTACCCCTCACGCTACAGGAGACACGAAGTCGTAAACTACTATACTCTTGAATTACTGCAAAATCATGCGAGCCACCTTCCTGCACCTCCTCCTCTAGTAGTGGACCGACTGCAACAAAACTCGGTACACATACTGCTTACTATCAGGCGAACAACCGCTGTCATGAATTAAACACCTACCACTCACGCTACAGGAGACACGAAGTCGTAAACTACGATACCCTTGAATTACGGCAAAAACATGCGAGCAATTATCCTGCACATCCTCCTCCAGTAGTGGACCGGCTGCAACCAAACTAAGTACACATACTGCTTACTATCAGGCGAACAACAGCTGTCATGACTTAAACACCACTCACGCTACAAGAGACACGAAGTCGTAAACTACGATCTTCTTGAATTACTGCAAAACCATGCGAGCCATCTTCCTGCATCTCCTCCTCAAGTAGTGGATCGACTGCAGCCAAACTCGGTACACATACTGCTTACTATCAGGCGAACAACCGCTGTCATGAATTAAACACCTAGCTCTCACGCTACAGGAGACACGAAGTCGTAAACTACGATGCTCTTGCATTACAGCAAAACAATGCGAGCCATCATCCTGCACCTCCTCTTCCAGTAGTGGACCGACTGCAACCAAACTCGGTACACATACTGCTTACTATCAGGCGAACAACCGCTGTCATGAAATAAACACCTACCACTCACGCCACAGGAGACACGAAGTCGTAAACTACGATATTCTTGAACTATTTCAAAACCATGCGAGCCATCTTCCTGCACCTCCTTCTAAAGTATTGGACCGACTGGAACCAAGCTCGGTACACATACTGCTTACTATCAGGCGAACAACCGCTGTCATGAATTAAACACCTACCACTCACGCTACAGGAGACACGAAGTCGTAAACTATGATATTCTTGAATTACTGCAAAACCATGCGAGCCATCTTCCTGCACCTCCTCCTAAAGTAGTGGACTGACTGCAACCAAACTCGGTACACATACTGCTTACTATCTGCCGAACAACCACTGTCATGAATGAAACACCTACCACTCACGCTACAGGAGACACGATGTCGTAAACTACTATACTATCGAATTACTGCAAAACAATGCCAGACATCTTCCTGCACCTCCTCCTCTATTAGTGGACCGACTGCAACAAAACTCGGTACACATACTGCTTACTATCAGGCGAAACACCGCTGTCATGAATTAAAGACCTACCACTCATGCTACAGGGGACACGAAGTCGTAAACTACGATACTCTTCAATTACTGCAAAACTATGCGAGCCATCATCCTGCACCTCCTCCTAAAGTAGTGGACCGCCTGCAACCAAACTCGGTACACATACTGCTTACTACCAGGCGAACAACCGCTGTCATGAATTAAACACCTAGCATTCACGCTACAGGAGACACGAAGTCGTAAACTACGATATTCTTGAATTACTGCAAACCATGCGAGCCATCTTCCTGCACCACCTACTAAAGTAGTGGACCGACTGCAACTAAACTCAGTACACATACTGCTTACTATCAGGCGAACAACCGCTGTCATGAATTAAACCCCTACCACTCACGCTACAGGAGACACGTAGTCGTAAACTATGATACTCTTGAATTACTGCAAAAACATGCGAGCCATCTTCCTGCACCTCCTCCTAAAGTAGTGGACCGACTACAACCAAACTCGGTACACATACTGCGTACTATCAGGCGAACAACCGCTGTCGTGAATTAAACACCTAAGACTCACGCTACAGGAGATACGAAGTCGTAAACTACGATCTTCTAGAATTACTGCAAAACCATGCGAGCAATCTTCCTGCACCTCCTCCCGAAGTAGTGGAGCGACTGCAACCAAACTCGGTACACATACTGCAGACAATCAGGCGAACAACCGCCGTCATGAATTAAACACCCACCACTCACGCTACAGGAGACATGAAGTCGTAAACTACGATATTCTTGAATTACTGCAAAATCATGCGAGCCATCTTTCTGCACCTCCTCCTAAGTTAATGGACCGACTGCAACCAAACTCGGTACACGTATTGCTTAGTATCAGGCGAACAACCGCTCTCATGAATTAAATAGTTACCACTCACGCTACAGGAGACACGAAGTCGTAAACTATGATATTCTTGGATTACTGCAAAACCATGCGAGCCATCTTACTGCACCTCCTCCTAAAGTAGTCGACCGACTACAACCAAACTCGGTACACATACTGCAGACTATCAGGCGAACAAACGCTGTCATGAATTAAACACCCACCACTCACGCTACAGGAGACACGAAGTCGTAAACTACGATATTCTTGAATTACTGCAAAACCATGCGAGCCATCTTCCTGCACCTCCTCCTAAAGTAGTGGACCGACTGCCACCAACCTCGGTACACATACTGCTTACTACCTGTCGAACAACCACTGTCATGAATGAAACACCTACCACTCACGCTACAGGAGACACGAAGTCGTAAACTACTATACTATCGAATTACTGCAAAACCATGCCAGACATCTTCCTGCACCTCCACCTCTAGTAGTGGACCGACTGCAACAAAACTCGGTACACATACTGCTTACCATCAGGCGAACAACCGCTGTCGTGAATTAAACACCTACCACTCACGCTACAGGAGACACGAAGTCGTAAACTACGATATTCTTGAATAACTGCAAAACCATGCGAGCCATCTTCCTGCACCTCCTCCTAAAGTAGTGGACCGACTGACACCAAACTCGCTACATATACTGCTTATTATCAGACGAACAACCGCTGTCATGAATTATACACCTATCACTCACGCTACAGGGGACACGAAGTTGTAAACTACGATAATCTTGAATTACTGCAAAACAATGCGAGCCATCTCCCTGCTCCTCCTGCTAAAGTAGTGGACCGACTGCAACCAAACTCGGTACACATACTGCTTACTATCAGGCGAACAACCGCTGTCATGAATTAAACACCTACCACTCACGCTACAGGAGACGCGAAGTCGTAAACTACGATACCCTTGAATTACGGCAAAAACATGCGAGCAATTATCTTGCACATCCTCCTCCAGTAGTGGACCGGCTGCAACCAAACTCGGTACACATACTGCTTACTATCAGGCGAACAACAGCTGTCATGACTTAAACACCACTCACGCTACAAGAGACACGAAGTCGTAAACTACGATCTTCTTGATTTACTTCAAAACCATGCGAGCCATCTTCCTGCACCTCCTCCTCAAGTAGTGCATCGACTGCAGCCAAACTCGGTACACCTACTGCTTACTAACAGGCGAACAACCGCTGTGATGAATTAAACACCTATTACTCACGCTACAAGAGAGACGAAGTCGTAAACTACGATATTCTTGAATTTCTGCAAAACGATGCGAGCCATCTTCCTGCACCTCCTCCTAAAGTAGTGGATCGCCTGCAACCAAACTCGGTACACATAATGGTTACTATCAGTCGAACAACCGCTGTCATGAATTAAACAACTGCCACTCACGCTACAGGAGACACGAAGTTGTAAACAACGATATTCTTGAATTACTTCAAAACCATGCGAGCCATCTTCCTGCACCTCCTTCTAAAGTAGTGGACCGACTGGAACCAAACTCGGTACACATACTGCTTACTGTCAGGCGAACAACCGCTGTCATGAATTAAACCCCTACTACTCACGCTACAAGAGACACGAAGTCGTAAACTATGATATTCTTGAATTACTGCAAAACCATGCGAGCCATCTTACTGCACCTCCTCCTAAAGTAGTGGACCGACTACAACCAAACTCGTTACACATACTGCTTACTATCAGGCGAACAACCGCTGTCATTAATTAAACACCTACCACTCACGCTACAGGAGACACGATGTCGTAAACTACGATATTCTTGAATTACTGCAAAACCATGCGAGCCATCTTCCTGCACCTCCTCCTAAAGTAGTGGATCGACTGCAACCAAACTCGATACACATACTTCTTACTATCAGGCGAAGATTCGCTGTCATGAATTAAACACCTGCCACTCACGCTACAGGAGACACTAAGTCGTAAACTACGATATTCTTGAATTACTTCAAAACCATGCGTGCCAACTTCCTGCACCTCCTTCTAAAGTACTAAACCGACTGGAACCAAACTCAGTACACATACTGCTTACTATCAGGCGAACAACCGCTGTCATGAATTGAACCCCTACCACTCACGCTACAGGAGACACGTAGTCGTAAACTATGATACTCTTGAATTACTGCAAATACATGCGAGCCATCTTCCTGCACCTCCTCCTAAAGTAGTGGACCGACTACAACCAAACTCGGTACACATACTGCGTACTATCAGACGAACAACCGCTGTCGTGAATTAAATACCTAAGACTCACGCTACAGGAGATACGAATTCGTAAACTACGATATTCTAGAATTACTGCAAAACCATGCGAGCAATCTTCCTGCACCTCCTCCCGAAGTAGTGGATCGACTGCAACCAAACTCGGTACACATACTGCAGACAATCAGGCGAACAACCGCTGTCATGAATTAAACACCCACCACTCACGCTACAGGAAACACGAAGTCGTAAACTACGATATTCTTGAATTACTGCAAAATCATGCGAGCCATCTTTCTCCACCTCCTCCTAAGTTAGTGGACCGACTGCAACCAAACTCGGTACACGTACTGCTTAGTATCAGGCGAACAACCGCTCTCATGAATTAAACACTTACTACTCACGCTACAGGAGACACGAAGTCGTAAACTATGATATTCTTGGATTACTGCAAAACCATGCGAGCCATCTTACTGCACCTCCTCCTAAAGTAGTCGACCGACTACTACCAAACTCGGTACACATACTGCAGACTATCAGGCGAACAACCGCTGTCATGAATTAAACACCCACCACTCACGCTACAGGAGCCACGAAGTCGTAAACTACGATATTCTTGAAATACTGCAAAACCATGCGAGCCATCTTCCTGCACCTCCTCCTAAAGTAGTGGACCGACTGCAACCAAACTCGGTACACATACTGCTTACTACCTATCGAACAACCACTGTCATGAATGAAACACCTACCACTCACGCTACAGGAGACACGAAGTCGTAAACTACTATACTATCGAATTACTGCAAAACCATGCCAGATATCTTCCTGCACCCCCACCTCTAGTAGTGGACCGACTGCAACAAAACTCGGTACACATACTGCTTACTATCAGGCGAACAACCGCTGTCGTGAATTAAACACCTACCACTCACGCTACAGGAGACACGAAGTCGTAAACTACGATATTCTTGAATTACTGCAAAGCCATGCGAGCCATCTTCCTGCACCTCCTCCTAAAGTAGTGGACCGACTGACACCAAACTCGGTACATATACTGCTTATTATCAGACGAACAACCGCTGTCATGAATTATACACCTATCACTCACGCTACAGGGGACACGAAGTTGTAAACTACGATAATCTTGAATTACTGCAAAACAATGCGAGCCATCTCCCTGCTCCTCCTGCTAAAGTAGTGGACCGACTACAACCAAACTCGGTACACATACTGCTTACTATCAGGCGAACAACCGCTGTCATGAATTAAACACCTACCACTCACGCTACAGGAGACACGAAGTGGTAAACTAAGATTTTCTTGAAATACTGCAAAACCATGCGAGCCATCTTCCTGCACCTCCTCCTCCAGTAGTGGACCGACTGCAATCAAACTCAGTACACATACTGCTTACTATCAGGCGAACAACCGCTGTCATGAATTAAACTCCTACCACTCACGCTACTGGAGACACGAAGTCGTAAACTACCATATTCTTGAATTACTGCTAAACCATGCGAGCCATCTTCCTGCACCTCCTCCTAAAGTAGTGGACCGACTGCTACCAAACTCGGTACACATACTGCTTACTATCAGGCGAACAACCGCTGTCATGAATTAAACACCTAGCTCTCACGCTACAGGAGACACGAAGTCGTAAACTACGATACTCTTGCATTACAGCAAAACAATGCGAGCCATCATCCTGCACCTCCTCTTCCAGTAGTGGACCGACTGCAACCAAACTCGGTACACATACTGCTTACTATCAGGCGAACAACCGCTGTCATGAAATAAACACCTACCACTCACGCTACAGGAGACACGAAGTCGTAAACTACGATATTCTTGAACTATTTCATAACCATGCGAGCCATCTTCCTGCACCTCCTTCTAAAGTATTGGACCGACTGGAACCAAACTCGGTACACATACTGCTTACTATCAGGTGAACAACCGCTGTCATGAATTAAACACCTACCACTCACGCTACAGGAGACACGATGTCGTAAACTACTATACTATCGAATTACTGCAAAACAATGCCAGACATCTTCCTGCACCTCCTCCTCTAGTAGTGGACCGACTGCAACAAAACTCGGTACACATACTGCTTACTATCAGGCGAAACACCGCTGTCATGAATTAAAGACCTACCACTCATGCTACAGGGGACACGAAGTCGTAAACTACGATACTCTTGAATTACTGCAAAACTATGCGAGCCATCATCCTGCACCTCCTCCTAAAGTAGTGGACCGCCTGCAACCAAACTCGGTACACATACTGCTTACTACCAGGCGAACAACCGCTGTCATGAATTAAACACCTAGCACTCACGCTACAGGAGACAGGAAGTCGTAAGCTACGATACACTTGCATTACAGCAAAACCATGCGAGCTATCATCCTGCACCTCCTCCTCCAGTAGTGGACCGACTGCAACCAAACTCGGTACACATACTGCTTACTATCAGGCGAACAACCGCTGTCATGAATTAAACACCTATCACTCACGCTACAGGAGACACAAAGTCGTAAACTGCGATATTCTTGAATTACTGCAAACCATGCTAGCCATCTTCCTGCACCTCCTCCTAAAGTAGTGGACCGACTGACACCAAACTCGGTACATATACTGCTTATTATCAGACGAACATCCGCTGTCATGAATTATACACCTATCACTCACGCTACAGGGGACACGAAGTTGTAAACTACGATAATCTTGAATTACTGCAAAACCATGCGAGCCATCTCCCTGCTCCTCCTGCTAAAGTCGTGGACCGACTGCAACCAAACTCGGTACACATACTGCTTACTATCAGGCGAACCACCGCTGTCATCAATTAAAGACCTACCACTCATGCTACAGGGGACACGAAGTCGTAAACTACCATATTCTTGAATTACTGCTAAACAATGCGAGCCATCTTCCTCCACCTCCTCCTAAAGTAGTGGGCCGACTGCTACCAAACTCGGTACACATACTGCTTACTATCAGGCGAACAACCGCTGTCATGAATTAAACACCTAGCACTCACGCTACAGGAGACAAGACGTCGTAAACTACGATACTCTTGAATTACAGCAAAACCATGCGAGCCATCATCCTGCACCTCCTCCTCCAGTAGTGGACCGACTGCAACCAAACTCGGTACACATACTGCTCACTATCAGGCGAACAACCTCTGTCATGAAATAACACCTACCACTCACGCTACATGAGACACGAAGTCGATATTCTTGAATGACTGCTAAACCATGCGAGCAATCTTCCTGCACCTCCACCTAAAGTAGTGGACCGACTGCAACCAAACTCGGTACACATACTGCTTAATATCAGGCGAACAACCGCTGTCATGAATTAAACACCTACCACTCACGCTACAGGAGACACGAAGTCGTAAACTGCGATATTCTTGAATTACTACAAACCATGCGAGCCATCTTCCTGCACCCCCTTCTAAAGTAGTGGACCGACTGGAACCAAACTCGGTACACATACTGCTTACTATCAGGCGAACTACTGCTGTCATGAATTAAACACCTACCACTCACGCTACAGGAGACACGAAGTCGTACACTACGGTATTCTTGAATTACTACAAAACCATGCGAGCCATCTACCTGCACCTCCTCCTAAAGTAGTGGACCGACTACAACCAAACTCAGTACACATACTGGATACTATCAGGCGAACAACCGCTGTAATGAATTAAACACCCACCACTTACGCTACAGGAGACAACAAGTCGTAAACTACGATATTCTTGATTTACTGCAAAACCATGCGAGCCATCTTCCTGCACCTCCTCCTAAAGTAGTGGACCGACTGCAACCAAACTCGGTACACATACTGCTTACTATCAGGCGAGCAACCGCTCTCATGAATTGAACACCTACCACTCACGCTACAGGAGACATGAAGTCGTAAACTACGACATTCTTCAAATACTGCAAAATCATGCGAGCCATCTTCCTGCACCTCCTCCTGAAGTAGTGTACCGACTGCAACCAAACTCGGTAAATATACTGCTTACTATCAGACGAACAACCGCTGTCATGAATTAAACACCTATCACTCACGCTACAGGAGACACGAATTTGTAAACTACGATAATCTTGAATTACTGCAAAACCATGCGAGCCATCTCCCTGCACCTCCTCCTAAAGTAGTGGACCGACTGCAACCAAACTCGGTACACATACTGCTTACTATCAGTCGAACCACCGCTGTCATGATTTGAAGACCTACCACTCACGCTACAGGGGACATGAAGTCGTAAACTACGATACTCTTGAATTACTGCAAAACAATGCGAGCCATCTTCCTGCACCTCCTACAAACGTAATGGACCGCCTGCATCCAAACTCGGTACACATACTGCTTACTATCAGGCGAACAACCGCTGTCATGAATTAAACACCTACCACTCACGCTACAGGAGACACGAAGTCGTAAACTACGATACCCTTGAATTACGGCAAAAACATGCGAGCAATTATCCTGCACATCCTCCTCCAGTAGTGGACCGGCTGCAACCAAACTCGGTACACATACTGCTTACTATCAGGCGAACAACAGCTGTCATGACTTAAACACCACTCACGCTACAAGAGACACGAAGTCGTAAACTACGATCTTCTTGAATTACTGCAAAACCATGCGAGCCATCTTCCTGCATCTCCTCCTCAAGTAGTGGATCGACTGCAGCCAAACTCGGTACACATACTGCTTACTATCAGGCGAACAACCGCTGTCATGAATTAAACACCTAGCTCTCACGCTACAGGAGACACGAAGTCGTAAACTACGATACTCTTGCATTACAGCAAAACAATGCGAGCCATCATCCTGCACCTCCTCTTCCAGTAGTGGACCGACTGCAACCAAACTCGGTACACATACTGCTTACTATCAGGCGAACAACCGCTGTCATGAAATAAACACCTACCACTCACGCTACAGGAGACACGAAGTCGTAAACTACGATATTCTTGAACTATTTCAAAACCATGCGAGCCATCTTCCTGCACCTCCTTCTAAAGTATTGGACCGACTGGAACCAAGCTCGGTACACATACTGCTTACTATCCGCCGAACAACCACTGTCATGAATGAAACACCTACCACTCACGCTACAGGAGACACGATGTCGTAAACTACTATACTATCGAATTACTGCAAAACAATGCCAGACATCTTCCTGCACCTCCTCCTCTAGTAGTGGACCGACTGCAACAAAACTCGGTACACATACTGCTTACTATCAGGCTAAACACCGCTGTCATGAATTAAAGACCTACCACTCATGCTACAGGGGACACGAAGTCGTAAACTACGATACTCTTGAATTACTGCAAAACTATGCGAGCCATCATCCTGCACCTCCTCCTAAAGTAGTGGACCGCCTGCAACCAAACTCGGTACACATACTGCTTACTACCAGGCGAACAACCGCTGTCATGAATTAAACACCTAGCATTCACGCTACAGGAGACACGAAGTCGTAAACTACGATATTCTTGAATTACTGCAAACCATGCGAGCCATCTTCCTGCACCACCTACTAAAGTAGTGGACCGACTGCAACTAAACTCAGTACACATACTGCTTACTATCAGGCGAACAACCGCTGTCATGAATTAAACCACTACCACTCACGCTACAGGAGACACGTAGTCGTAAACTATGATACTCTTGAATTACTGCAAAAACATGCGAGCCATCTTCCTGCACCTCCTCCTAAAGTAGTGGACCGACTACAACCAAACTCGGTACACATACTGCGTACTATCAGGCGAACAACCGCTGTCGTGAATTAAACACCTAAGACTCACGCTACAGGAGATACGAAGTCGTAAACTACGATCTTCTAGAATTACTGCAAAACCATGCGAGCAATCTTCCTGCACCTCCTCCCGAAGTAGTGGAGCGACTGCAACCAAACTCAGTACACATACTGCAGACAATCAGGCGAACAACCGCCGTCATGAATTAAACACCCACCACTCACGCTACAGGAGACACGAAGTCGTAAACTACGATATTCTTGAATTACTGCAAAATCATGCGAGCCATCTTTCTGCACCTCCTCCTAAGTTAGAGGACCGACAGCAACCAAACTCGGTACACGTACTGCTTAATATCAGGCGAACAACTGCTCTCATGAATTAAACACTTACCACTCACGCTACAGGAGACACGAAGTCGTAAACTATGATATTCTTGGATTACTGCAAAACCATGCGAGCCATCTTACTGCACCTCCTCCTAAAGTAGTCGACCGACTACAACCAAACTCGGTACACATACTGCAGACTATCAGGCGAACAACCGCTGTCATGAATTAAACACCCACCACTCACGCTACAGGAGACACGAAGTCGTAAACTACGATATTCTTGAATTACTGCAAAACCATGCGAGCCATCTTCCTGCACCTCCTCCTAAAGTAGTGGACCGACTGCCACCAACCTCGGTACACATACTGCTTACTACCTGTCGAACAACCACTGTCATGAATGAAATACCTACCACTCACGCTACAGGAGACACGAAGTCGTAAACTACTATACTATCGAATTACTGCAAAACCATGCCAGACATCTTCCTGCACCTCCACCTCTAGTAGTGGACCGACTGCAACAAAACTCGGTACACATACTGCTTACTATCAGGCGAACAACCGCTGTCGTGAATTAAACACCTACCACTCACGCTACAGGAGACACGAAGTCGTAAACTACGATATTCTTGAATAACTGCAAAACCATGCGAGCCATCTTCCTGCACCTCCTCCTAAAGTAGTGGACCGACTGACACCAAACTCGGTACATATACTGCTTATTATCAGACGAACAACCGCTGTCATGAATTATACACCTATCACTCACGCTACAGGGGACACGAAGTTGTAAACTACGATAATCTTGAATTACTGCAAAACAATGCGAGCCATCTCCCTGCTCCTCCTGCTAAAGTAGTGGACCGACTGCAACCAAACTCGGTACACATACTGCTTACTATCAGGCGAACAACCGCTGTCATGAATTAAACACCTACCACTCACGCTACAGGAGACACGAAGTGGTAAACTAAGATTTTCTTGAAATACTGCAAAACCATGCGAGCCATCTTCCTGCACCTCCTCCTCCAGTAGTGGACCGACTGCAATCAAACTCAGTACACATACTGCTTACTATCAGGCGAACAACCGCTGTCATGAATTAAACACCTACCACTCACGCTACAGGAGACACGAAGTCGTAAACTACCATATTCTTGAATTACTGCTAAACCATGCCAGCCATCTTCCTGCACCTCCTCCTAAAGTAGTGGACCGACTGCTACCAAACTCGGTACACATACTGCTTACTATCAGGCGAACAACCGCTGTCATGAATTAAACACCTAGCTCTCACGCTACAGGAGACACGAAGTCGTAAACTACGATACTCTTGCATTACAGCAAAACAATGCGAGCCATCATCCTGCACCTTCTCTTCCAGTAGTGGACCGACTGCAACCAAACTCGGTACACATACTGCTTACTATCAGGCGAACAACCGCTGTCATGAATTAAAGACCTACCACTCATGCTACAGGGGACACGAAGTCGTAAACTATGATATTCTTGAATTACTGCAAAACCATGCGAGCCATCTTCCTGCATCTCCTCCTAAAGTAGTGGACCGACTGCAACCAAACTCGGTACACATACTGCTTACTATCTGCCGAACAACCACTGTCATGAATGAAACACCTACCACTCACGCTACAGGAGACACGATGTCGTAAACTACTATACTATCGAATTACTGCAAAACAATGCCAGACATCTTCCTGCACCTCCTCCTCTAGTAGTGGACCGACTGCAACAAAACTCGGTACACATACTGCTTACTATCAGGCGAAACACCGCTGTCATGAATTAAAGACCTACCACTCATGCTACAGGGGACACGAAGTCGTAAACTACGATACTCTTGAATTACTGCAAAACTATGCGAGCCATCATCCTGCACCTCCTCCTAAAGTAGTGGACCGCCTGCAACCAAACTCGGTACACATACTGCTTACTACCAGGCGAACAACCGCTGTCATGAATTAAACACCTAGCACTCACGCTACAGGAGACACGAAGTCGTAAGCTACGATACTCTTGCATTACAGCAAAACCATGCAAGCTATCATCCTGCACCTCCTCCTCCAGTAGTGGACCGACTGCTACCTATCTAGGTACACATACTGCTTACTATCAGGCGAACAACCGCTGTCATGAATTAAACACCTATCACTCACGCTACAGGAGACACAAAGTCGTAAACTGCGATATTCTTGAATTACTGCAAACCATGCGAGCCATCTTCCTGCACCTCCTCCTAAAGTAGTGGACCGACTGACACCAAACTCGGTACATATACTGCTTATTATCAGACGAACATCCGCTGTCATGAATTATACACCTATCACTCACGCTACAGGGGACACGAAGTTGTAAACTACGATAATCTTGAATTACTGCAAAACCATGCGAGCCATCTCCCTGCTCCTCCTGCTAAAGTCGTGGACCGACTGCAACCAAACTCGGTACACATACTGCTTACTATCAGGCGAACCACCGCTGTCATGAATTAAAGACCTACCACTCATGCTACAGGGGACACGAAGTCGTAAACTACCATATTCTTGAATTACTGCTAAACCATGCGAGCCATCTTCCTGCACCTCCTCCTAAAGTAGTGGGCCGACTGCTACCAAACTCGGTACACATACTGCTTACTATCAGGCGAACAACCGCTGTCATGAATTAAACACCTAGCACTCACGCTACAGGAGACACGACGTCGTAAACTACGATACTCTTGAATTACAGCAAAACCATGCGAGCCATCATCCTGCACCTCCTCCTCCAGTAGTGGACCGACTGCAACCAAACTCGGTACACATACTGCTCACTATCAGGCAAACAACCTCTGTCATGAAATAACACCTACCACTCACGCTACAGGAGACACGAAGTCGATATTCTTGAATTACTGCTAAACCATGCGAGCAATCTTCCTGCACCTCCACCTAAAGTAGTGGACCGACTGCAACCAAACTCGGTACACATACTGCTTAATATCAGGCGAACAACCGCTGTCATGAATTAAACACCTACCACTCACGCTACAGGAGACACGAAGTCGTAAACTGCGATATTCTTGAATTACTGCAAACCATGCGAGCCATCTTCCTGCACCCCCTTCTAAAGTAGTGGACCGACTGGAACCAAACTCGGTACACATACTGCTTACCATCAGGCGAACTACCGCTGTCATGAATTAAACACCTACCACTCACGCTACAGGAGACACGAAGTCGTACACTACGGTATTCTTGAATTACTACAAAACCATGCGAGCCATCTACCTGCACCTCCTCCTAAAGTAGTGGACCGACTACAACCAAACTCAGTACACATACTGCATACTATCAGGCGAACAACCGCTGTAATGAATTAAACACCCACCACTTACGCTACAGAAGACAACAAGTCGTAAACTACGATATTCTTGATTTACTGCAAAACCATGCGAGCCATCTTCCTGCACCTCCTCCTAAAGTAGTGGACCGACTGCAACCAAACTCGGTACACATACTGCTTACTATCAGGCGAGCAACCGCTCTCATGAATTGAACACCTACCACTCACGCTACAGGAGACATGAAGTCGTAAACTACGACATTCTTCAAATACTGCAAAACCATGCGAGCCATCTTCCTGCACCTCCTCCTGAAGTAGTGTACCGACTGCAACCAAACTCGGTACATATACTGCTTACTATCAGACGAACAACCGCTGTCATGAATTAAACACCTATCACTCACGCTACAGGAGACACGAATTTGTAAACTACGATAATCTTGAATTACTGCAAAACCATGCGAGCCATCTCCCTGCACCTCCTCCTAAAGTAGTGGACCGACTGCAACCAAACTCGGTACACATACTGCTTACTATCAGGCGAACCACCGCTGTCATGATTTGAAGACCTACCACTCACGCTACAGGGGACATGAAGTCGTAAACTACGATACTCTTGAATTACTGCAAAACAATGCGAGCCATCTTCCTGCACCTCCTCCAAACGTAATGGACCGCCTGCATCCAAACTCGGTACACATACTGCTTACTATCAGGCGAACAACCGCTGTCATGAATTAAACACCTACCACTCACGCCACAGGAGACACGAAGTCGTAAACTACGATATTCTTTGATTACTGAAAAGACCATGCGACCCATCTCCCTGCACCTCCACCTAAAGTAGTGGACCGACTGCAACCAAACTCGGTACACATACTGCTTACTATCAGGCGAACAATTGCTGTCATGAATTAAACACCTACCACTCACGCTACAGAAGACATGAAGTCGTAAACTACGATATTCTTGAACTACTGCAAATCCATGCGAGCCATCTTCCTGCACCTCCTCCTAATGTAGTGGACTGACTGCAACCAAACTCGGTACACATACAGCTTACTATCAAGCGAACAACTGCTGTCATGAATGAAACACCTACCACTCACGCTACAGGAGACACGAAGTCGTAAACTACGATATTCTTGAATTACTGCAAAACCATGCGAGCCACCTTCCTGCACCTCCTCCTAAGGTAGTGGATCGACTGCAACCAAACTCGGTACACATACTGCTTACTATCAGGCGAACAATCGCTTTCATGAATGAAACACCTACGACTCGCGCTACAGCAGACACGAAGTCGTAAACTACGATAATCTTGAATTACTGAAAAAAACATGCGAGCCATCTCCCTGCACCTCCTCCTAAAGTAGTGGACCGAATGCAACCAAACTCGGTACACCTACTGATTACTATCAGGCGAACAACCGCTGACATGAATTAAACACCTACCACTCACGCTACAGGAGACACGAAGTCGTAAACTACGATATTCTTCAATTACTGAAAAAACACTGCGAGCCATCTCCCTGCACCTCCTCCTAAAGTAGTGGACCGACTGCAACCAAACTCGGTACACATACTGCTTACTATCAGGCGAACAACCGCTGTCATGAATTAAACAGCTACCACTCACGCTACAGGAGACACGAAGTCGTAAACCACGATATTCTTGAATTACTGCAAAACCATGCGAGCCATCTTCCTGCAACTCCTCCTAAAGTAGTTGCCCGACTGACACCAAACTCGGTACATATACTGCTTACTATCAGACGAATAACCGCTGTAATGAATCAAACACCTATCACTCACGCTACAGGAGACACGAAGTTGTAAACTACGATAATCTTGAATTACTGAAAAACCATGCGAGCCATCTCCCTGCACCTCCTCCTAAACGAGTGGACCGACTGCAACCAAGCTCGGTACACATACTGCTTACTATCAGGCGAACCACCGCTGTCATGAATTAAAGACCTACCACTCACGCTACAGGGGACACGAAGTCGTAAACTACGATACTCATGAATTACTGCAAAACAATGCGAGCCATCTTCCTGCACCTCCTCCAAAAGTAGTGGACCGCCTACAACCAAACTCGGTACACATACTGCTTACTATCAGGCGAACAACCGCTGTCACGAAATAAACACCTAGCACTCACTCTACAGGAGACACGAAGTCGTAAACTACGATACTCTTGAATTACAGCAAATCCATGCGAGCCATCATCCTGCACTTCCTCCTCCAGTAGTGGACCGACTGCAACCAAACTCGGTACACATTCTGCTTACTATCAGGCGAACAACCGCTGTCATGAACTAACACCTACCACGCAGGCAACAGGAGACACGACGTCGATATTCTTGAATTACTGCAAAACCATAAGAGCCATCTTCCTGCACCTCCTCCTAAAGTAGTGGACCGACTGCAACCAAACTCGGTACACATACTGCTTACTATCAGGCGACAACCGCTGTCATGACTTAAACACCACTCACGCTACAGGAGACTCGAAGTCGTAAACTACTATATTCTTGAATTACTGCAAAACCATGCGAGCCATCTTCCTGCACCTCCTCCTAAAGTAGTGGACCGACTGCAACCAAACTCGGTACACATACTGCTTACTATCAGGCGAACAACCGCTGTCATGATTGAATTACCTACCACTCACGCTACAGCAGACACGAAGTCGTAAACTACGATATTCTTGAATTACTGAAAAAACAATGCGAGCGATTTCCCTGCACCTCCTCCTAATGTAGTGGACTGACTGCAGCCAAACTCGGCACACATACTGCTTACTATCAGTCGAACAACCGCTGTCGTGAACTAACACCTGCCACTCACGCAACAGGAGACACGAAGTCGATATTCTTGAATTACTGCAAAACCATGCGAGCCATCTTCCTGCACCTCCTCCTAAAGTAGTGGACCGACTGCAACCAAACTCGGTACACACACTGCTTACTATCAGGCGAACAACCGCTGTCATGACTTAACACCACTTACGCTACAGGAGACACGAAGTTGTAAACTACGATAATCTTGAATTACTGAAAAACCATGCGAGCCATCTCCCTGCACCTCCTCCTAAAGTAATGGACCGACTGCAACCAAACTCGGTACACATACTGCTTACTATCAGGCGAATAATCGCTGTCATGAATTAAACACCTACCACTCACGCAACAGGAGACATGAAGTCGTAAACTACGATATTCTTGAATTACTGCAAATCAATGCGAGCCATCTAACTGCACCTCCTCCTAAAGTAGTGGACCGACTGCAACTACACTCGGTACACATACTGCTTACTATCAGGCGAACAAACGCTGTCATGACTTAAACACCACTTACGCTACAGGAAACACGAAGTCGTAAACTACGATATTCTTGAATTACTGCAAAACCATGCGAGCCATATTCCTGCACCTCCTCCTAAAGTAGTGGACCGATTGCAACCAAACTCGGTACACATACTGCTTACTATCAGGCGAACAACCGCTGTCATGAATTAAACACCTACCACTCACGCTACAGGAGACACGAAGTCGTAAACTACGATATTCTTGAATTACTGAAAAAACCCTGCGAGCCATCTCCCTGCACCTCCTCCTAAAGTAGTGGACCGACTGCTACCAAACTCGGTACATATACTGCTTACTATCAGGCGAACAACCGCTGTCATGACTTAAACACCACTCACGCTACAGGAGACACGAAGTCGTAAAGTACGATATTCTTGAATTACTGCAAAACCATGCGAGACATCTCCCTGCACCTCCTACTAAAGTAGTGGACCGACTGCAACCAACCTCGGTACACATACTGCTTACTATCAGGCGAACAACCGCTGTCATGAATTAAACAGCTACCACTCACGCTACAGGAGACACGAAGTCGTAAACCACGATATTCTTGAATTACTGCAAAACCATGCGAGCCATCTTCCTGCAACTCCTCCTAAAGTAGTGGACCGACTGCAACCAACCTCGGTACACATACTGCTTACTATCAGGCGAACAACCGCTGTCATGAATTAAACAGCTACCACTCACGCTACAGGAGACACGAAGTCGTAAACCACGATATTCTTGAATTACTGCAAAACCATGCGAGCCATCTTCCTGCAACTCCTCCTAAAGTAGTTGCCCGACTGACACCAAACTCGGTACATATACTGCTTACTATCAGACGAATAACCGCTGTCATGAATCAAACACCTATCACT
This sequence comes from Locusta migratoria, assembly GCA_026315105.1. Lineage (NCBI taxonomy): Eukaryota > Metazoa > Arthropoda > Insecta > Orthoptera > Acrididae > Locusta > Locusta migratoria. Next base: position 17,369,587 of record CM048753.1, on the reverse strand, counting down.
CACGCTACAGGAGACACGAAGTTGTAAACTACGATAATCTTGAATTACTGAAAAACCATGCGAGCCATCTCCCTGCACCTCCTTCTAAACGAGTGGACCGACTGCAACCAAGCTCGGTACACATACTGCTTACTATCAGGCGAACAACCGCTGTCATGAATTAAACACCTACCACTCACGCTGTAGGAGACACGAAGTCCTAAACCACGATATTCTTGAATTACTGCTAAATCATGCGAGCCATCTTCCTGCACCTCCTACTAAAGTAGTGGACCGACTGCAACCAACCTCGGTACACATACTGCTTACTATCAGGCGAACAACCGCTGTCATGAATTAAACAGCTACCACTCACGCTACAGGAGACACGAAGTCGTAAACCACGATATTCTTGAATTACTGCAAAACCATGCGAGCCATCTTCCTGCAACTCCTCCTAAAGTAGTTGCCCGACTGACACCAAACTCGGTACATATACTGCTTACTATCAGACGAATAACCGCTGTCATGAATCAAACACCTATCACTCACGCTACAGGAGACACGAAGTTGTAAACTACGATAATCTTGAATTACTGAAAAACCATGCGAGCCATCTCCCTGCACCTCCTCCTAAACGAGTGGACCGACTGCAACCAAGCTCGGTACACATACTGCTAACTATCAGGCGAACAAACGCTGTCATGACTTAAACACCACTTACGCTACAGGAAACACGAAGTCGTAAACTACGATATTCTTGAATTACTGCAAAACCATTCGAGCCATATTCCTGCACCTCCTCCTAATGTAGTGGACCGACTGCAACCAAACTCGGTACACATACTGCTTACTATCAGGCGAACAAACGCTGTCATGACTTAAACACCACTTACGCTACAGGAAACACGAAGTCGTAAACTACGATATTCTTGAATTACTGCAAAACCATGCGAGCCATATTCCTGCACCTCCTCCTAAAGTAGTGGACCGACTGCAACCAAGCTCGGTACACATACTGCTAACTATCAGGCGAACAAACGCTGTCATGACTTAAACACCACTTACGCTACAGGAAACACGAAGTCGTAAACTACGATATTCTTGAATTACTGCAAAACCATTCGAGCCATATTCCTGCACCTCCTCCTAAAGTAGTGGACCGACTGCAACCAAGCTCGGTACACATACTGCTAACTATCAGGCGAACAAACGCTGTCATGACTTAAACACCACTTACGCTACAGGAAACACGAAGTCGTAAACTACGATATTCTTGAATTACTGCAAAACCATTCGAGCCATATTCCTGCACCTCCTCCTAAAGTAGTGGACCGACTGCAACCAAACTCGGTACACATACTGCTTACTATCAGGCGAACAAACGCTGTCATGACTTAAACACCACTTACGCTACAGGAAACACGAAGTCGTAAACTACGATATTCTTGAATTACTGCAAAACCATGCGAGCCATATTCCTGCACCTCCTCCTAAAGTAGTGGACCGACTGCAACCAAACTCGGTACACATACTGCTTACTATCAAGCGAACAAACGCTGTCATGACTTAAACACCACTTACGCTACAGGAAACACGAAGTCGTAAATTACGATATTCTTGAATTACTGCAAAACCATGCGAGCCATATTCCTGCACCTCCTCCTAAAGTAGTGGACCGACTGCAACCAAACTCGGTACACATACTGCTTACTATCAGGCGAACCACTGCTGTCATGAATTGAAGACCTACCACTCACGCTACAGGGGACACGAAGTCGTAAACTACGATACTCATGAATTACTGCAAAACAATGCGAGCCATCTTCCTGCACCTCCTCCAAAAGTAGTGGACCGCCTACAACCAAACTCGGTACGCATACTGCTTACTATCAGGCGAACAACCGCTGTCATGAATTAAACACCTACCACTCACGCTGTAGGAGACACGAAGTCGTAAACTACGATATTCTTGAATTACTGCTAAACCATGCGAGCCATCTTCCTGCACCTCCTACTAAAGTAGTGGACCGACTGCAACCAACCTCGGTACACATACTGCTTACTATCAGGCGAACAACCGCTGTCATGAATTAAAAAGCTACCACTCACGCTACAGGAGGCACGAAGTCGTAAACCACGATATTCTTGAATTACTGCAAAACCATGCGAGCCATCTTCCTGCAACTCCTCCTAAAGTAGTTGCCCGACTGACACCAAACTCGGTACATATACTGCTTACTATCAGACGAATAACCGCTGTCATGAATCAAACACCTATCACTCACGCTACAGGAGACACGAAGTTATAAACTACGATAATCTTGAATTACTGAAAAACCATGCGAGCCATCTCCCTGCACCTCCTCCTAAACGAGTGGACCGACTGCAACCAAGCTCGGTACACATACTGCTTACTATCAGGCGAACCACCGCTGTCATGAATTAAAGACCTACCACTCACGCTACAGGGGACACGAAGTCGTAAACTACGATACTCATGAATTACTGCAAAACAATGCGAGCCATCTTACTGCACCTCCTCCAAAAGTAGTGGACCGCCTACAACCAAACTCGGTACACATACTGTTTACTATCAGGCGAACAACCGCTGTCATGAAATAAACACCTTGCACTCACTCTACAGGAGACACGAAGTCGTAAACTACGATACTCTTGAATTACAGCAAATCCATGCGAGCCATCATCCTGCACTTCCACCTCCAGTAGTGGAACGACTGCAACCAAACTCGGTACACATTTTGCTTACTATCAGGCGAACAACCGCTGTCATGAACTAACACCTACCACTCAGGCAACAGGAGACACGAAGTCGATATTCTTGAATTACTGCAAAACCATAAGAGCCATCTTCCTGCACCTCCTCCTAAAGTAGTGGACCGACTGCAACCAAACTCGGTACACATTCTGCTTACTATCAGGCGAACAACCGCTGTCATGACTTAAACACCACTCACGCTACAGGAGACACGAAGTCGTAAACTACTATATTCTTGAATTACTGCAAAACCATGCGAGCCATCTTCCTGCACCTCCTCCTAAAGTAGTGGACCGACTGCAACCAAACTCGGTACACATACTGCTTACTATCAGGCGAACAACCGCTGCCATGATTGAATTACCTTCCACTCACGCTACAGCAGACACGAAGTCGTAAACTACGATATTCTTGAATTACTGAAAAAACCATGCGAGCGATTTCCCTGCACCTCCTCCTAATGTAGTGGACTGACTGCAGCCAACCTCGGCACACATACTGCTTACTATCAGTCGAACAACCGCTGTCATGAACTAACACCTGTCACTCACGCAACAGGAGACACGAAGTCGATATTCTTGAATTACTGCAAAACAATGCGAGCCATCTTCCTGCACCTCATCCTAAAGTTGTGGACCGACTGCAACCAAACTCGGTACACATTCTGCCAACTATCAGGCGAACAACCGCTGTCATGACTTAAACACCACTAACGCTACAGGAGACACGAAGTCATAAACTACTATATTCTTGAATTACTGCAAAACCATGCGAGCCATCTTCCTGCACCTCTTCCTAAAGTAGTGGACCGACTGCAACCAAACTCGGTACACATACTGCTTACTATCAGGCGAACAACCGCTGTCATGAATTAAACACCTACCACTCACGCTACAGGAGACACGAAGTCGTAAACTACGATATTCTTGAATTACTGAAAAAACCCTGCGAGCCATCTCCCTGCACCTCCTCCTAAAGTAGTGGACCGACTGCTACCAAACTCGGTACATATACTGCTTACTATCAGGCGAACAACCGCTGTCATGAATTAAACACCTAGCACTCACGCTACAGGAGACACGAAGTCGTAAACTACGATACTCTTGAATTACAGCAAATCCATGGAGCTATCATCCTGCACTTCCTCCTCCAGTAGTGGACCGACTGCAACCAAACTCTGTACACATACTGCTTACTATCAGGCGAACCACCGCTGACATGAATTAAAGACCTACCACTCACGCTACAGGGGACACGAAGTCGTAAACTACGATACTCATGAATTACTGCAAATCCATGCGAGCCATCTTCCTGCACCTCCTCCAAAAGTAGTGGACCGCCTACAACCAAACTCGGTACACATACTGCTTACTATCAGGCGAACAACCGCTGTCATGAATTAAACACCTACCACTCACGCTGTAGGAGACACGAAGTCGTCAACTACGATACTCATGAATTACTGCTAAACAATGCGAGCCATCTTCCTGCACCTTCTCCAAAAGTAGTGGACCGCCTACAACCAAACTCGGTACACATACTGCTTACTATCAGGCGAACAACCGCTGTCATGAATTAAACGCCTACCACTCACGCTGTTGGAGACACGAAGACGTAAACTACGATATTCTTGAATTACTGCTAAACCATGCGAGCCATCTTCCTGCACCACCTCCTAAAGTAGTGGACCGACTGCTATAAAACTCGGTACACATAATGCTTACTATCAAGCGAACAGCCGCTATCATGAATTAAACACCTACAACTCACGCTGTAGGAGACACGAAGTCGTAAACTACGATATTCTTGAATTACTGCTAAACCATGCGAGCCATCTTCCTGCACCTCCTCCTAAAGTAGTGGACCGACTGCAACCAAACTCGGTACACATACTGCTTACTATCAGGCGAACAACCGCTGTCATGAATAAAACACCTACCACTCACGCTACAGGAGACACGAAGTCGTAAACTACGATATTCTTGAATTACTGCAAACCATGCGAGCCATCTTCCTGCACCTCCTCCTAAAGTAGTGGACCGACTGCAACCAAACTCGGTACACATACTGCTTACTATCAGGCGAACAACCGCTGTCATGAAACAAACACCTAGCACTCACTCTACAGGAGACACGAAGTCGTAAACTACGATACTCTTGAATTACAGCAAATCCATGCGAGCCATCATCCTGCACTTCCTCCTCCAGTAGTGGACCGACTGCAACCAAACTCGATACACATTCTGCTTACTATCAGGCGAACAACCGCTGTCATGAACTAACACCTACCACTCAGGCAACAGGAGACACGAAGTCGATATTCTTGAATTACTGCGAAACCATAAGAGCCATCTTCCTGCACCTCCTCCTAAAGTAGTGGACCGACTGCAACCAAACTCGGTACACATACTGCTTACTATCAGGCGAACAACCGCTGTCATGACTTAAACACCACTCACGCTACAGGAGACACGAAATCGTAAGCTACTATATTCTTGAATTACTGCAAAACCATGCGAGCCATCTTCCTGCACCTCCTCCTAAAGTAGTGGACCGACTGCAACCAAACTCGGTACACATACTGCTTACTATCAGGCGAACAACCGCTGTCATGAATGAATTACCTACCACTCACGCTACAGCAGACACGAAGTCGTAAACTACGATATTCTTGAATTACTGAAAAAACCATGCGAGCGATTTCCCTGCACCTCCTCCTAATGTAGTGGACTGACTGCAGCCAAACTCGGCACACATACTGCTTACTATCAGTCGAACAACCGCTGTCATGAACTAACACCTGTCACTCACGCAACAGGAGACACGAAGTCGATATTCTTGAATTACTGCAAAACCATGCGAGCCATCTTCCTGCACCTCCTCCTAAAGTAGTGGACCGACTGCAACCAAACTCGGTACACACACTGCTTACTATCAGGCGAACAACCGCTGTCATGACTTAAACACCACTTACGCTACAGGAGACACGAAGTTGTAAACTACGATAATCTTGAATTACTGAAAAACCATGCGAGCCATCTCCCTGCACCTCCTCCTAAAGTAGTGGACCGACTGCAACCAAACTCGGTACACATACTGCTTACTATCAGGCGAAAAATCGCTGTCATGAATTAAACACCTACCACTCACGCTACAGGAGACATGAAGTCGTAAACTACGATATTCTTGAATTACTGCAAATCAATGCGAGCCATCTTCCTGCACCTCCTCCTAAAGTAGTGGACCGACTGCAACCAAACTCGGTACACATCCTGCTTACTATCAGGCGAACAAACGCTGTCATGAATTAAACACCTACCACTCACGCTACAGGAGACACGAAGTCGTAAACTACGATACTCATGAATTACTGCAAATCCATGCGAGCCATCTTCCTGCACCTCCTCCAAAAGTAGTGGACCGCCTACAACCAAACTCGGTACACATACTGCTTACTATCAGGCGAACAACCGCTGTCATGAATTAAACACCTACCACTCACGCTGTAGGAGACACGAAGTCGTCAACTACGATACTCATGAATTACTGCTAAACAATGCGAGCCATCTTCCTGCACCTTCTCCAAAAGTAGTGGACCGCCTACAACCAAACTCGGTACACATACTGCTTACTATCAGGCGAACAACCGCTGTCATGAATTAAACGCCTACCACTCACGCTGTTGGAGACACGAAGACGTAAACTACGATATTCTTGAATTACTGCTAAACCATGCGAGCCATCTTCCTGCACCACCTCCTAAAGTAGTGGACCGACTGCTATAAAACTCGGTACACATAATGCTTACTATCAAGCGAACAGCCGCTATCATGAATTAAACACCTACAACTCACGCTGTAGGAGACACGAAGTCGTAAACTACGATATTCTTGAATTACTGCTAAACCATGCGAGCCATCTTCCTGCACCTCCTCCTAAAGTAGTGGACCGACTGCAACCAAACTCGGTACACATACTGCTTACTATCAGGCGAACAACCGCTGTCATGAATAAAACACCTACCACTCACGCTACAGGAGACACGAAGTCGTAAACTACGATATTCTTGAATTACTGCAAACCATGCGAGCCATCTTCCTGCACCTCCTCCTAAAGTAGTGGACCGACTGCAACCAAACTCGGTACACATACTGCTTACTATCAGGCGAACAACCGCTGTCATGAAACAAACACCTAGCACTCACTCTACAGGAGACACGAAGTCGTAAACTACGATACTCTTGAATTACAGCAAATCCATGCGAGCCATCATCCTGCACTTCCTCCTCCAGTAGTGGACCGACTGCAACCAAACTCGATACACATTCTGCTTACTATCAGGCGAACAACCGCTGTCATGAACTAACACCTACCACTCAGGCAACAGGAGACACGAAGTCGATATTCTTGAATTACTGCGAAACCATAAGAGCCATCTTCCTGCACCTCCTCCTAAAGTAGTGGACCGACTGCAACCAAACTCGGTACACATACTGCTTACTATCAGGCGAACAACCGCTGTCATGACTTAAACACCACTCACGCTACAGGAGACACGAAATCGTAAGCTACTATATTCTTGAATTACTGCAAAACCATGCGAGCCATCTTCCTGCACCTCCTCCTAAAGTAGTGGACCGACTGCAACCAAACTCGGTACACATACTGCTTACTATCAGGCGAACAACCGCTGTCATGAATGAATTACCTACCACTCACGCTACAGCAGACACGAAGTCGTAAACTACGATATTCTTGAATTACTGAAAAAACCATGCGAGCGATTTCCCTGCACCTCCTCCTAATGTAGTGGACTGACTGCAGCCAAACTCGGCACACATACTGCTTACTATCAGTCGAACAACCGCTGTCATGAACTAACACCTGTCACTCACGCAACAGGAGACACGAAGTCGATATTCTTGAATTACTGCAAAACCATGCGAGCCATCTCCCTGCACCTCCTCCTAAAGTAGTGGACCGACTGCAACCAAACTCGGTACACATACTGCTTACTATCAGGCGAAAAATCGCTGTCATGAATTAAACACCTACCACTCACGCTACAGGAGACATGAAGTCGTAAACTACGATATTCTTGAATTACTGCAAATCAATGCGAGCCATCTTCCTGCACCTCCTCCTAAAGTAGTGGACCGACTGCAACCAAACTCGGTACACATCCTGCTTACTATCAGGCGAACAAACGCTGTCATGAATTAAACACCTACCACTCACGCTACAGGAGACACGAAGTCGTAAACTACGATATTCTTGAATTACTGAAAAAACCCTGCGAGCCATCTCCCTGCACCTCCTCCTAAAGTAGTGGACCGACTGCTACCAAACTCCGTACATATACTGCTTACTATCAGGCGAACAACCGCTGTCATGAATTAAACACCTACCACTCACGCTACAGGAGACACGAAGTCGTAAACTACGATACTCTTGAATTACAGCAAATCCATGGAGCTATCATCCTGCACTTCCTCCTCCAGTAGTGGACCGACTGCAACCAAACTCTGTACACATACTGCTTACTATCAGGCGAACCACCGCTGTCATGAATTAAAGACCTACCACTCACGCTACAGGGGACACGAAGTCGTAAACTACGATACTCATGAATTACTGCAAATCCATGCGAGCCATCTTCCTGCACCTCCTCCAAAAGTAGTGGACCGCCTACAACCAAACTCGGTACACATACTGCTTACTATCAGGCGAACCACCGCTGTCATGAATTAAACACCTACCACGCACGCTGTAGGAGACACGAAGTCGTAAACTACGATACTCATGAATTACTGCAAAACAATGCGAGCCATCTTCCTGCACCTCCTCCAAAAGTAGTGGACCGCCTACAACCAAACTCGGTACACATACTGCTTACTATCAGGCGAACAACCGCTGTCATGAATTAAACACCTACCACTCACGCTGTTGGAGACACGAAGAAGTAAACTACGATATTCTTGAATTACTGCTAAACCATGCGAGCCATCTTCCTGCACCACCTCCTAAAGTAGTGGACCGACTGCTATAAAACTCGGTACACATAATGCTTACTATCAAGCGAACAGCCGCTATCATGAATTAAACACCTACAACTCACGCTGTAGGAGACACGAAGTCGTAAACTACGATATTCTTGAATTACTGCTAAACCATGCGAGCCATCTTCCTGCACCTCCTCCTAAAGTAGTGGACCGACTGCAACCAAACTCGGTACACATACTGCTTACTATCAGGCGAACAACCGCTGTCATGAATAAAACACCTACCACTCACGCTACAGGAGACACGAAGTCGTAAACTACGATATTCTTGAATTACTGCAAACCATGCGAGCCATCTTCCTGCACCTCCTCCTAAAGTAGTGGACCGACTGCAACCAAACTCGGTACACATACTGCTTACTATCAGGCGAACAACCGCTGTCATGAAACAAACACCTAGCACTCACTCTACAGGAGACACGAAGTCGTAAACTACGATACTCTTGAATTACAGCAAATCCATGCGAGCCATCATCCTGCACTTCCTCCTCCAGTAGTGGACCGACTGCAACCAAACTCGATACACATTCTGCTTACTATCAGGCGAACAACCGCTGTCATGAACTAACACCTACCACTCAGGCAACAGGAGACACGAAGTCGATATTCTTGAATTACTGCAAAACCATAAGAGCCATCTTCCTGCACCTCCTCCTAAAGTAGTGGACCGACTGCAACCAAACTCGGTACACATACTGCTTACTATCAGGCGAACAACCGCTGTCATGACTTAAACACCACTCACGCTACAGGAGACACGAAATCGTAAACTACTATATTCTTGAATTACTGCAAAACCATGCGAGCCATCTTCCTGCACCTCCTCCTAAAGTAGTGTACCGACTGCAACCAAACTCGGTACACATACTGCTTACTATCAGGCGAACAACCGCTGTCATGAATGAATTACCTACCACTCACGCTACAGCAGACACGAAGTCGTAAACTACGATATTCTTGAATTACTGAAAAAACCATGCGAGCGATTTCCCTGCACCTCCTCCTAATGTAGTGGACTGACTGCAGCCAAACTCGGCACACATACTGCTTACTATCAGTCGAACAACCGCTGTCATGAACTAACACCTGTCACTCACGCAACAGGAGACACGAAGTCGATATTCTTGAATTACTGCAAAACCATGCGAGCCATCTTCCTGCACCTCCTCCTAAAGTAGTGGACCGACTGCAACCAAACTCGGTACACACACTGCTTACTATCAGGCGAACAACCGCTGTCATGACTTAAACACCACTTACGCTACAGGAGACACGAAGTTGTAAACTACGATAATCTTGAATTACTGAAAAACCATGCGAGCCATCTCCCTGCACCTCCTCCTAAAGTAGTGGACCGACTGCAACCAAACTCGGTACACATACTGCTTACTATCAGGCGAAAAATCGCTGTCATGAATTAAACACCTACCACTCACGCTACAGGAGACATGAAGTCGTAAACTACGATATTCTTGAATTACTGCAAATCAATGCGAGCCATCTTCCTGCACCTCCTCCTAAAGTAGTGGACCGACTGCAACCAAACTCGGTACACATCCTGCTTACTATCAGGCGAACAAACGCTGTCATGAATTAAACACCTACCACTCACGCTACAGGAGACACGAAGTCGTAAACTACGATATTCTTGAATTACTGAAAAAACCCTGCGAGCCATCTCCCTGCTCCTCCTCCTAAAGTAGTGGACCGACTGCTACCAAACTCGGTACATATACTGCTTACTATCAGGCGAACAACCGCTGTCATGAATTAAACACCTACCACTCACGCTACAGGAGACACGAAGTCGTAAACTACGGTATTCTTGAATTACTGAAAAATCCCTGCGAGCCATCTTCCTGCACCTCCTCCTAAAGTAGTGGACCGACTGCAACCAAACTCGGTACACATCCTGCTTACTATCAGGCGAACAAACGCTGTCATGAATTAAACACCTACCACTCACGCTACAGGAGACACGAAGTCGTAAACTACGATATTCTTGAATTACTGATAAAACCCTGCGAGCCATCTCCCTGCACCTCCTCCTAAAGTAGTGGACCGACTGCTACCAAACTCCGTACATATACTGCTTACTATCAGGCGAACAACCGCTGTCATGAATTAAACACCTACCACTCACGCTACAGGAGACACGAAGTCGTAAACTACGATACTCTTGAATTACAGCAAATCCATGGAGCTATCATCCTGCACTTCCTCCTCCAGTAGTGGACTGACTGCAACCAAACTCTGTACACATACTGCTTACTATCAGGCGAACCACCGCTGTCATGAATTAAAGACCTACCACTCACGCTACAGGGGACACGAAGTCGTAAACTACGATACTCATGAATTACTGCAAATCCATGCGAGCCATCTTCCTGCACCTCCTCCAAAAGTAGTGGACCGCCTACAACCAAACTCGGTACACATACTGCTTACTATCAGGCGAACAACCGCTGTCATGAATTAAACACCTACCACTCACGCTGTAGGAGACACGAAGTCGTAAACTACGATACTCATGAATTACTGCAAAACAATGCGAGCCATCTTCCTGCACCTCCTCCAAAAGTAGTGGACCGCCTACAACCAAACTCGGTACACATACTGCTTACTATCAGGCGAACAACCGCTGTCATGAATTAAACACCTACCACTCACGCTGTTGGAGACACGAAGACGTAAACTACGATATTCTTGAATTACTGCTAAACCATGCGAGCCATCTTCCTGCACCACCTCCTAAAGTAGTGGACCGACTGCTATAAAACTCGGTACACATAATGCTTACTATCAAGCGAACAGCCGCTATCATGAATTAAACACCTACAACTCACGCTGTAGGAGACACGAAGTCGTAAACTACGATATTCTTGAATTACTGCTAAACCATGCGAGCCATCTTCCTGCACCTCCTCCTAAAGTAGTGGACCGACTGCAACCAAACTCGGTACACATACTGCTTACTATCAGGCGAACAACCGCTGTCATGAATAAAACACCTACCACTCACGCTACAGGAGACACGAAGTCGTAAACTACGATATTCTTGAATTACTGCAAACCATGCGAGCCATCTTCCTGCACCTCCTCCTAAAGTAGTGGACCGACTGCAACCAAACTCGGTACACATACTGCTTACTATCAGGCGAACAACCGCTGTCATGAAACAAACACCTAGCACTCACTCTACAGGAGACACGAAGTCGTAAACTACGATACTCTTGAATTACAGCAAATCCATGCGAGCCATCATCCTGCACTTCCTCCTCCAGTAGTGGACCGACTGCAACCAAACTCGATACACATTCTGCTTACTATCAGGCGAACAACCGCTGTCATGAACTAACACCTACCACTCAGGCAACAGGAGACACGAAGTCGATATTCTTGAATTACTGCAAAACCATAAGAGCCATCTTCCTGCACCTCCTCCTAAAGTAGTGGACCGACTGCAACCAAACTCGGTACACATACTGCTTACTATCAGGCGAACAACCGCTGTCATGACTTAAACACCACTCACGCTACAGGAGACACGAAATCGTAAACTACTATATTCTTGAATTACTGCAAAACCATGCGAGCCATCTTCCTGCACCTCCTCCTAAAGTAGTGTACCGACTGCAACCAATCTCGGTACACATACTGCTTACTATCAGGCGAACAACCGCTGTCATGAATGAATTACCTACCACTCACGCTACAGCAGACACGAAGTCGTAAACTACGATATTCTTGAATTACTGAAAAAACCATGCGAGCGATTTCCCTGCACCTCCTCCTAATGTAGTGGACTGACTGCAGCCAAACTCGGCACACATACTGCTTACTATCAGTCGAACAACCGCTGTCATGAACTAACACCTGTCACTCACGCAACAGGAGACACGAAGTCGATATTCTTGAATTACTGCAAAACCATGCGAGCCATCTTCCTGCACCTCCTCCTAAAGTAGTGGACCGACTGCAACCAAACTCGGTACACACACTGCTTACTATCAGGCGAACAACCGCTGTCATGACTTAAACACCACTTACGCTACAGGAGACACGAAGTTGTAAACTACGATAATCTTGAATTACTGAAAAACCATGCGAGCCATCTCCCTGCACCTCCTCCTAAAGTAGTGGACCGACTGCAACCAAACTCGGTACACATACTGCTTACTATCAGGCGAAAAATCGCTGTCATGAATTAAACACCTACCACTCACGCTACAGGAGACATGAAGTCGTAAACTACGATATTCTTGAATTACTGCAAATCAATGCGAGCAATCTTCCTGCACCTCCTCCTAAAGTAGTGGACCGACTGCAACCAAACTCGGTACACATCCTGCTTACTATCAGGCGAACAAACGCTGTCATGAATTAAACACCTACCACTCACGCTACAGGAGACACGAAGTCGTAAACTACGATATTCTTGAATTACTGAAAAAACCCTGCGAGCCATCTCCCTGCACCTCCTCCTAAAGTAGTGGACCGACTGCTACCAAACTCGGTACATATACTGCTTACTATCAGGCGAACAACCGCTGTCATGAATTAAACACCTACCACTCACGCTACAGGAGACACGAAGTCGTAAACTACGGTAATCTTGAATTACTGTAAAATCCCTGCGAGCCATCTCCCTGCACCTCCTCCTAAAGTAGTGGACCGACTGCTACCAAACTCGGTACATATACTGCTTACTATCAGGCGAACAACCGCTGTCATGAATTAAACACCTAGCACTCACGCTACAGGAGACACGAAGTCGTAAACTACGGTACTCTTGAATTACAGCAAATCCATGGAGCCATCATCCTGCACTTCCTCCTCCAGTAGTGGACCGACTGCAACCAAACTCGGTACACATACTGCTTACTATCATTCGAACAACCGCTGTCATGAACTAACACCTACCACTCACGCATCAAGAGACACGAAGTTGATATTCATGAATTACTGCAAAACCATGCGAGCCATCTTTCTGCACCTCCTCCTAAAGTAGTGGACCGACTGCAACCAAACTCGGTACACATACTGCTTACTATCAGGCGAACAACCGCTGTCATGACTTAAACACCACTGACGCTACAGGAGACACGAAGTCGTAAAGTCCGATATTCTTGAATTACTGCAAAACCATGCGAGCCATATTCCTGCACCTCCTCCTAAAGTAGTGGATCGACTACAACCAAACTCGGTACACGTATTGCTTACTATCAGGCGAACTACCGCTGTCATGAATTAAACACCTACCACTCACGCTACAGGAGAATCGAAGTCGTAAACTACGATATTCTTGAATTACTGCAAAACCATGCGAGCCACCTTCCTGCACCTCCTCCTAAAGTAGTGGATCGACTGCAATTAAACTCGGTACACATACTGCTTACTATCAGGCGAACAATCGCTGTCATGAATTAAACACCTACCACTCACGCTACAGGAGACATGAAGTCGTAAACTACAATATTCTTGAATTACTGCAAATTCATGCGAGCCATCTTCCTGCACCCCCGCCTAAAGTATTGGACCGACTGCAACCAAACTCGGTACACATACAGCTTACTATAAGGCGAATAACCGCTGTCATGATATGAACACCTACCACTCACGCTACAGGAGACACGAAGTTGTAAACAACGATATTCTTGAATTCCTTCAAAACCATGCGAGCCACCTTCCTGCACCATCTCCTAAAGTAGTGGACCGACTGCAACCAAACTCGCAACACATACTGCTTACTACCAGGCGAAAAATCGCTGTCATGAATTAAACACCTACCACTCACGCTACAGGAGACATGAAGTCGTAAACTACGATATTCTTGAATTACTGCAAATCAATGCGAGCCATAATCCTGCACCTCGTCCTAAAGTAGTGGACCGACTGCAACCAAACTCGGTACACATACTGCTAACTATCAGGCGAACAACCGCTGTCATGAATGAATTACCTACCACTCACGCTACAGGAGACACAAAGTCGTAAACAACGATATTCTTGAATTACTGAAAAAACCATGCGAGCGATTTCCCTGCACCTCCTCCTAATGTAGTGGACTGACTGCAACCAAACTCGGTACACATACTGCTTACTATCAGTCGAACAACCGCTGTCGTGAACTAACACCTGCCACTCACGCAACAGGAGACACGAAGTCGATATTCTTGAATTACTGCAAAACCATGCGAGCCATCTTCCTGCACCTCCTCCTAAAGTAGTGGACCGACTGCAACCAAACTCGGTACACACTCTGCTTACTATCAGGCGAACAACCGCTGTCATGACTTAAACACCACTTACGCTACAGGAGACACGAAGTCGATAATCTTGAATTACTGAAAAACCATGCGAGCCATCTCCCTGCCCCTCCTCCTAAACGAGTGGACCGACTGCAACCAAACTCGGTACACATACTGCTTACTATCAGGCGAACAACCGCTGTCATGAATTAAACACCTACCACTCACGCTACAGGAGACACGAAGTCGTAAACTACGATATTCTTGAATTCTGAAAAAACCATGCGAGCCATCTCCCTGCACCTCGTCCTAAAGTAGTGGACCGACTGCAACCAAACTCGGTACACATACTGCTTACTATCAGGCGAAAAATCGCTGTCATGAATTAAACACCTACCACTCACGCTACAGGAGTTATGAAGTCGTAAACTACGATATTCTTGAATTACTGCAAATCAATGCGAACCATCTTCCTGCACCTCCTCCTAAAGTAGTGGACCGACTGCAACCAAACTCGGTACACCTACTGATTACTATCAGGCGAACAACCGCTGTCATGAATTAAACACCTACCACTCACGCTACAGGAGACACGAAGTCGTAAACTACGATATTCTTGAATTACTGAAAAAACCCTGCGAGCCATCTCCCTGCACGTCCTCCTAAAGTAGTGGACCGACTGCTACCAAACTCAGTACACATACTGCTTACTATCAGGCGAACAACCGCTGTCATGAATTAAACACCTAGCACTCACGCTACAGGAGACACGAAGTCGTAAACTACGATACTCTTGAATTACAGCAAATCCATGAGAGCCATCATCCTGCACTTCCTCCTCCAGTAGTGGACCGACTGCAACCAAACTCGGTACACATACTGCTTACTATCAGTCGAAAACCGCTGTCATGAACTAACACCTACCACTCACGCAACAAAAGACACGAAGTCGATATTCTTGAATTACTGCAAAACCATACGAGCCATCTTCCTGCACCTCCTCCTAAAGTAGTGGACCGACTGCAACCAAACTCGGTACACCTACTGATTACTATCAGGCGAACAACCGCTGTCATGACTCAAACACCACTCACGCTACAGGAGACACGAAGTCGTAATCTACTATATTCTTGAATTTCTGCAAAACCATGCGAGTCATCTTCCTGCACCTCCTCCTAAAGTAGTGGACCGACTGCAACCAAACTCGGTACACATACTGCTAACTATCAGGCGAACAACCGCTGTCATGAATGAATTACCTACCACTCACGCTACAGGAGACACGAAGTCGTAAACTACGATATTCTTGAATTACTGAAAAAACCATGCGAGCGATTTCCCTGCACCTCCTCCTAATGTAGTGGACTGACTGCAACCAAACTCGGTACACATACTGCTTACTATCAGTCGAACAACCGCTGTCATGAACTAACACCTGTCACTCACGCAACAGGAGACACGAAGTCGATATTCTTGAATTACTGCAAAACCATGCGAGCCATCTTCCTGCACCTCCTCCTAAAGTAGTGGACCGACTGCAACCAAACTCGGTACACACACTGCTTACTATCAGCCGAACAACCGCTGTCATGACTTAAACACCACTTACGCTACAGGAGACACGAAGTCGATAATCTTGAATTACTGAAAAACCATGCGAGCCATCTCCCTGCCCCTCCTCCTAAACGAGTGGACCGACTGGAACCAAACTCGGTACACATACTGCTTACTATCAGGCGAACAACCGCTGTCATGAATTAAACACCTACCACTCACGCTACAGGAGACACGAAGTCGTAAACTACGATATTCTTGAAATACTGAAAAAACCATGCGAGCATTCTCCCTGCACCTCCTCCTAAAGTAGTGGACCGACTAAAACCAAACTCGGTACACATACTGCTTACTATCAGGCGAAAAATCGCTGTCATGAATTAAACACCTACCACTCACGCTACAGGAGACATGAAGTCGTAAACTACGATTTTCTTGAATTACTGCAAATCAATGCGAGCCATCTTCCTGCACCTCCTCCTAAAGTAGTGGACCGACTGCAACCAAACTCGGTACACCTACTGATTAATATCAGGCGAACAACCGCTGTCATGTATTAAACACCTACCACTCACGCTACAGGAGACACGAAGTCGTAAACTACGATATTCTTGAATTACTGAAAAAACCCTGCGAGCCATCTCCCTGCACCTCCTCCTAAGGTAGTGGACCGACTGCCACCAAACTCGGTACACATACTGCTTACTATCAGGCGAACAACCGCTGTCATGAATTAAACACCTAGCACTCACGCTACAGGAGACACGAAGTCGTAAACTACGATACTCTTGAATTACAGCAAATCCATGCGAGCCATCATCCTGCACTTCCTCCTCCAGTAGTGGACCGACTGCAACCAAACTCGGTACACATACTGCTTACTATCATTCGAACAACCGCTGTCATGAACTAACACCTACCACTCATGCATCAAGAGACACGAAGTTGATATTCATGAATTACTGCAAAACCATGCGAGCCATCTTCCTGCACCTCCTCCTAAAGTAGTGGACCGACTGCAACCAAACTCGGTACACATACTGCTTACTATCAGGCGAACAACCGCTGTCATGACTTAAACACCACTCACGCTACAGGAGACACGAAGTCGTAAAGTCCGATATTCTTGAATTACTGCAAAACCATGCGAGCCATATTCCTGCACCTCCTCCTAAAGTAGTGGACCGACTACAACCAAACTCGGTACACGTATTGCTTACTATCAGGCGAACTACCGCTGTCATTAATTAAACACCTACCACTCACGCTACAGGAGACTCGAAGTCGTAAACTACGATATTCTTGAATTACTGCAAAACCTAAGACTCACGCTACAGGAGATACGAATTCGTAAACTACGATATTCTAGAATTACTGCAAAACCATGCGAGCAATCTTCCTGCACCTCCTCCTCAAGTAGTGGATCGACTGCAGCCAAACTCGGTACACATACTGCTTACTATCAGGCGAACAACCGCTGTCATGACTTAAACACCACTTACGCTACAGGAGACACGAAGTCGATAATCTTGAATTACTGAAAAACCATGCGAGCCATCTCCCTGCCCCTCCTCCTAAACGAGTGACCGACTGCAACCAAACTCGGTACACATACTGCTTACTATCAGGCGAAAAATCGCTGTCATGAATTAAACACCTACCACTCACGCTACAGGAGACATGAAGTCGTAAACTACGATATTCTTGAATTACTGCAAATCAATGCGAGCCATCTTCCTGCACCTCCTCCTAAAGTAGTGGACCGACTGCTACCAAACTCGGTACATATACTGCTTACTATCAGGCGAACAACCGCTGTCATGAATTAAACACCTACCACTCACGCTACAGGAGACACGAAGTCGTAAACTACGATATTCTTGAATTACTGAAAAAACCATGCGAGCCATCTCCCTGCACCTCCTCCTAAAGTAGTGGACCGACTGCAACCAAACTCGGTACACATACTGCTTACTATCAGGCGAAAAATCGCTGTCATGAATTAAACACCTACCACTCACGCTACAGGAGACATGAAGTCGTAAACTACGATATTCTTGAATTACTGCAAATCAATGCGAGCCATCTTCCTGCACCTCCTCCTAAAGTAGTGGACCGACTGCAACCAAACTCGGTACACATACTGCTTACTATCACGCGAACAACCGCTGTCATGAATTAAACACCTAGCACTCACGCTACAGGAGACACGAAGTCGTAAACTACGATACTCTTGAATTACAGCAAATCCATGCGAGCCATCATCCTGCACTTCCTCCTCCAGTATTGGACCGACTGCAACCAAACTCGGTACACATACTGCTTACTATCAGTCGAACAACCGCTGTCATGAAGTAACACCTACCACTCACGCAACAAAAGACACGAAGTCGATATTCTTGAATTACTGCAAAACCATGCGAGCCATCTTCCTACACCTCCTCCTAAAGTATTGGACCGACTGCAACCAAACTCGGTACACATACTGCTTACTATCAGGCGAACAACCGCTGTCATGACTTAAACACCACTCACGCTACAGGAGACACGAAGTCGTAAAGTACGATATTCTTGAATTACTGCAAAACCATGCGAGCCATATTCCTGCACCTCCTCATAAAGTAGTGGACCGACTACAACCAAACGCGGTACACATACTGCTTACTATCATGCGAACAACCGCTGTCATGAATTAAACACCTACCACTCACGCTACAGGAGACACGAAGTCGTAAACTACGATATTCTTGAATTACTGCAAAACCATGCGAGCCACCTTCCTGCACCTCCTCCTAAAGTAGTGGATCGACTGCAACCAAACTCGGTACACATACTGCTTACTATCAGGCGAACAACCGCTGTCATGAATGAAACACCTACCACTCACGCTACAGCAGACACGAAGTCTTAAACTACGATAATCTTGATTTACTGAATAAACCATGCGAGCCATCTCCCTGCACCTCCTCCTAAAGTAGTGGACCGACAGCAACCAAACTCGCTACACATACTGCTTACTATCAGGCGAACAATCGCTCTCATGAAATAAACACCTACCACTCACGCTACAGGAGACATGAAGTCGTAAACTACAATATTCTTGAATTACTGCAAATCCATGCGAGCCATCTTCCTGCACCCCCGCCTAAAGTAGTGGACCGACTGCAACCAAACTCGGTACACATACAGCTTACTATAAGGCGAATAACCGCTGTCATGATATAAACACCTAACACTCACGCCACAGGAGACACGAAGTCGTAAACCACGATATTCTTGAATTACTGCAAAACCATGCGAGCCAACTTCCTGAACCTCCTCCTAAATTAGTGGATCGACTGCAACCAAACTCGGTACACATACTGCTTACTATCAGGCGAACAACCGCTGTCATGAATTAAACACCTACCACTCACACTACAGGAGAAACGAAGTCGTAAACTACGGTATTCTTGAATTACTGCAAACCATGAGAGCAATCTTCCTGCACCCCCTGCTAAAGTAGTGGACCGACTGCAACCAAACTCGGTACACATACTGCTTACTATCAGGCGAACAACCGCTGTCATGATATAAACACCTACCACTCACGCTATAGAAGACACAAGGTTGTTGTAAACAACGATATTCTTGAATTACTTCAAAACCATGCTAGCCATTTTCCTGCACCTCCTCCTAAAGTAGTGGACCGACTGCAACCAAACTCGGTACACATACTGCTTACTATCAGGCGAACAACTGCTGTCATGAATGAAACACCTACCGCCCACGCTACAGGAGACACGAAGTCGTAAACTACTATATTCTTGAATTACTGCAAATCCATGCAAGCCATCTTCCTGCACCCCCGCCTAAAGTAGTGGACCGACTGCAACCAAACTCGGTACACATACAGCTTACTATATGGCGAATAACCGCTGTCATGATATAAACACCTACCATTCGCGCTACAGGAGACACGAAGTTGTAAACAACGATATTCTTGTATTCCTTCAAAACCATGCGAGCCATCTTCCTGCACCTCCTCCTAACGTAGTTGCCCGACTGACACCAAACTCGATACATATGCTGCTTACTGTCAGACGAACAACCGCTGTCATGAATTAAACACCTATCACTCACGCTACAGGAGACACGAAGTTGTGAACTACGATAATCTTGAATTACAGCAAAACCATGCGAGCCATCTTCCTGCACCTCCTCCTAATGTAGTGGACCGACTGCTATAACTCTCGGTACACATACTGCTTACTATCAGGCGAACAACCGCTGTCATGACTTAAACACCACTCATGTTACAGGAGACACGAAGTCGTAAACTACGATATTCTTGAATTACTGCAAAACCATGCGAGCCATCTTCCTGCACCTCCTCCTAAAGTAATGGACCGACTGCAACCAAACTCGGTACACATACTGCTTACTATCAGGCGAACAACCGCTGTCTTGAATGAAACACCTACCACTCACGCTACAGCAGACACGAAGTTGTAAACTACGATATTCTTGAATTACTGAAAAAACCATGCGAGCCATCTCCCTGCACCTCCTCCTAAAGTAGTGGACCGACTGCAACCAAACTCGGTACACATACTGGTTACCATCAGGCGAACAATCGCTGTCATGAATTAAACACCTACCACTCACGCTACAGGAGACATAAAGTCGTAAACTACGCTATTCTTGAATTACTGCAAATCCATGCGAGCCATCATCCTGCACCTCTTCCTAATGTAGTGGACTGACTGCAACCAAACTCGGTACACATACAGCTTACTATCAGGCGAACAACTGCTGTCATGAATGAAACACCTACCACTCACGCTACAGCAGACACGAAGTCGTATACTACGATATTCTTGAATTACTGCAAAACCATGCGAGCCACCTTCCTGCACCTCCTCCTAAATTAGTGGATCGACTGCAACCAAACTCGGTACACATACTGGTTACTATCAGGCGAACAACCGCTGTCATGAATTAAACACCTACCACTCACGCTACAGGAGACACGAAGTCGTAAACTACGGTATTCTTGAATTACTGCAAACCATGCGAGCCATCTTCCTGCACCCCCTCCTAATGTAGTGGACCGACTGCAACCAAACTCGGTACACATACTGCTTACTATCAGGCGAACAAGCGCTGTCATGATATAAACACCTACCACTCACGCTACAGGAGACACGAAGTTGTAAACAACGATATTCTTGAATTATTTCAAAACCATGCGAGCCATTTTCCTGCACCTCCTCCTAAAGTAGTGGACGGACTGCAACCAAACTCGGTACACATACTGCTTACTATCAGCCGAACAACTGCTGTCATGAATGAAACACCTACCGCCCACGCTACAGGAGACTCAAAGTCGTAATCTACGATATTCTTGAATTACTGCAAACCATGCGAGCAATCTTCCTGCACCTCCTCCTAAAGTAGTGGACCGACTGCTATAAAACTCGGTACACATACTGCTTACTATCAGGCGAACAACCGCTGTCATGAATTAAATACCTAGCACTCAGGCTACAGGAGACACGAAGTCGTAAACTACGATATTCATGAATTACTGCAAAACCATGCAAGCCACCTTCCTGCACCTCCTCCTAAAGTAGTGGACCGACTGCAACCAAACTCGGTACACATACTGCTTACTATCAGGCGAACAACCGCGGTCATGAATTAAACTCCTACCACTCACGCTACAGCAGACACGAAGACGTAAACTACGATATTCTTGAATTACTGCAAACCATGCGAGCCATCTTCCTGCACCCCCTCCTAAAGTAGTGGACCGACTGCAACCAAACTCGGTACACATACTGCTTACTATCAGGCGAACAACCGGTGTCATGATATAAACACCTACCACTCACGCTACAGGAGACACGAAGTTGTAAACAACGATATTCTTGAATTCCTTTAAAACCATGCGGGCCATCTTCCTGCACCTCCTCCTAAAGTAGTGGACTGACTGCAACCAAACTCGGTACACATACTGCTTACAATCAGGCGAACAACCGCTGTCATGAATTAAACACCTACCACTCACGCTATAGGAGACACGAAGTCGTAAACTACGATATTCTTGAATTACTGCAAAACCATGCGAGCCACCTTCCTGCACCTCCTCCTAAAGTAGTGGATCGACTGCAACCAAACTCGGTACACATACTGCTTACTATCAGGCGAACAACCGCGGTCATGAATTAAACACCTACCACTCACGCTACAGCAGACACGAAGTCGTAAACTACGATATTCTTGAATTACTGCAAAACATGCGAGCCATCTTCCTGCACCTCCTCCTAAAGTAGTGGACCGACTGCTATAAAACTCGGTACACATACTGCTTACTATCAGGCGAACAACCGCTGTCATAAATTAAATACCTAGCACTCAGGCTACAGGAGACACGAAGTCGTAAACTACGATATTCATGAATTACTGCAAAACCATGCAAGCCACCTTCCTGCACCTCCTCCTAAAGTAGTGGACCGACTGCAACCAAAGTCGGTACACGTACTGCTTACTATCAGGCGAACAACCGCGGTCATGAATTAAACTCCTACCACTCACGCTACAGCAGACACGAAGTCGTAAACTACGATATTCTTGAATTACTGCAAACCATGCGAGCCATCTTCCTGCACCCCCTCCTAAAGTAGTGGACCGACTGCAACCAAACTCGGTACACATACTGCTTACTATCAGGCGAACAACCGGTGTCATGATATAAACACCTACCACTCACGCTACAGGAGACACGAAGTTGTAAACAACGATATTCTTGAATTCCTTTAAAACCATGCGGGCAATCTTCCTGCACCTCCTCCTAAAGTAGTGGACTGACTGCAACCAAACTCGGTACACATACTGCTTACTATCAGGCGAACAACCGCTGTCATGAATTAAACAGCTACCACTCACGCTACAGGAGACACGAAGTCGTAAACCACGATATTCTTGAATTACTGCAAATCCATGCGAGCCATCTTCCTGCACCTCCTCCTAAAGTAGTGGACTGACTGCAACCAAACTCTGTACACATACTGCTTACAATCAGGCGAACAACCGCTGTCATGAATTAAACACCTACCACTCACGCTATAGGAGACACGAAGTCGTAAACTACGATATTCTTGAATTACTGCAAAACCATGCGAGCCACCTTCCTGCACCTCCTCCTAAAGTAGTGGATCGACTGCAACCAAACTCGGTACACATACTGCTTACTATCAGGCGAACAACCGCGGTCATGAATTAAACACCTACCACACACGCTACAGCAGACACGAAGTCGTAAACTACGATATTCTTGAATTACTGCAAACCATGCGAGCCATCTTCCTGCACCTCCTCCTAAAGTAGTGGACCGACTGCTATAAAACTCGGTACACATACTGCTTACTATCAGGCGAACAACCGCTGTCATGAATTAAATACCTAGCACTCAGGCTACAGGAGACACGAAGTCGTAAACTACGATATTCATGAATTACTGCAAAACCATGCAAGCCACCTTCCTGCACCTCCTCCTAAAGTAGTGGACCGACTGCAACCAAACTCGGTACACATACTGCTTACTATCAGGCGAACAACCGCGGTCATGAATTAAACTCCTACCACTCACGCTACAGCAGACACGAAGTCGTAAACTACGATATTCTTGAATTACTGCAAACCATGCGAGCCATCTTCCTGCACCCCCTCCTAAAGTAGTGGACCGACTGCAACCAAACTCGGTACACATACTGCTTACTATCAGGCGAACAACCGGTGTCATGATATAAACACCTACCACTCACGCTACAGGAGACACGAAGTTGTAAACAACGATATTCTTGAATTCCTTTAAAACCATGCGGGCCATCTTCCTGCACCTCCTCCTAAAGTAGTGGACTGACTGCAACCAAACTCGGTACACATACTGCTTACAATCAGGCGAACAACCGCTGTCATGAATTAAACACCTACCACTCACGCTATAGGAGACACGAAGTCGTAAACTACGATATTCTTGAATTACTGCAAAACCATGCGAGCCACCTTCCTGCACCTCCTTCTAAAGTAGTGGATCGACTGCAACCAAACTCGGTACACATACTGCTTACTATCAGGCGAACAACCGCGGTCATGAATTAAACACCTACCACTCACGCCACAGCAGTCACGAAGTCGTAAACTACGATATTCTTGAATTACTGCAAA
This sequence comes from Locusta migratoria, assembly GCA_026315105.1. Classification (NCBI taxonomy): domain Eukaryota; kingdom Metazoa; phylum Arthropoda; class Insecta; order Orthoptera; family Acrididae; genus Locusta; species Locusta migratoria. Next base: position 17,344,751 of record CM048753.1, on the reverse strand, counting down.
ACATGCGAGCCATCTTCCTGCACCTCCTCCTAAAGTAGTGGACCGACTGCTATAAAACTCGGTGCACATACTGCTTACTATCAGGCGAACAACCGCTGTCATGAATTAAATACCTAGCACTCAGGCTACAGGAGACACGAAGTCGTAAACTACGATATTAATGAATTACTGCAGAACCATGCAAGCCACCTTCCTGCACCTCCTCCTAAAGTAGTGGACCGACTGCAACCAAACTCGGTACACATACTGCTTACTATCAGGCGAACAACCGCGGTCATGAATTAAACTCCTACCACTCACGCTACAGCAGACACGAAGTCGTAAACTACGATATTCTTGAATTACTGCAAACCATGCGAGCCATCTTCCTGCACCCCCTCCTAAAGTAGTGGACCGACTGCAACCAAACTCGGTACACAGACTGCTTACTATCAGGCGAACAACCGGTGTCATGATATAAACACCTACCACTCACGCTACAGGAGACACGAAGTTGTAAACAACGATATTCTTGAATTCCTTCAAAACCATGCGGGCCATCTTCCTGCACCTCCTCCTAAAGTAGTGGACTGACTGCAACCAAACTCGGTACACATACTGCTTACTATCAGGCGAACAACCGCTGTCATGAATTAAACAGCTACCACTCACGCTACAGGAGACACGAAGTCGTAAACCACGATATTCTTGAATTACTGCAAAACCATACGAGCCATCTTCCTGCACCTCCTCCTAAAGTAGTTGCCCGACTGACACCAATCTCGGTACATATACTGCTTACTATCAGACGAACAACCGCTGTCATGAATTAAACACCTAACACTCATGCTACAGGAGACACGAAGTTGTAAACTACGATAATCTTGAATTACAGCAACACCATGCGAGCCATCTTCCTGCACCTCCTCCTAAAGTAGTGGACCGACTGCAACCAAGCTCGGTACACATACTGCTTACTATCAGGCGAACCACCGCTGTCCTGAATTGAAGACCTACCACTCACGCTACAGGGGACACGAAGTCGTAAACTACGATACTCTTTAATTACTGCAAAACAATGCGAGCCAACTTCCTGCACCTCCTCCATAAGTAGAGGACCGCCTACAACCAAACTCGGTACACATACTGCTTACTATCAGGCGAACAACCGCTGTCATGAATTAAACACCTACCACTCACGCTATAGGAGACACGAAGTCGTAAACTACGATATTCTTGAAGTACTGCAAAACCATGCGAGCCACCTTCCTGCACCTCCTCCTAAAGTAGTGGTTCGACTGCAACCAAACTCGGTACACATACTGCTTACTATCAGGCGAACAACCGCGGTCATGAATTAAACACATACCACTCACGCTACAGCAGACACGAAGTCGTAAACTACGATATACTTGAATTACTGCAAACCATGCGAGCCATCTTCCTGCACCTCCTCCTAAAGTAGTGGACCGACTGATATAAAACTCGGTACACATACTGCTTAATATCTGGCGAACAACCGCTGTCATGAATTAAACACCTACCACTCACGCTACAGGAGACACGAAGTCGTAAACTACGGTATTCTTGAATTACTGCAAACCATGCGAGCCATCTTCCTGCACCCCCTCCTAAAGTATTGGACCGACTGCAACCAAACTCAGTACACATACTGCTTACTATCAGGCGAACAACCGCTGTCATGAATTAAACAGCTACCACTCACGCTACAGGAGACACGAAGTCGTAAACCACGATATTCTTGAATTTCTGCAAAACCATGCGAGCCATCTTCCTGCACCTCCTCCTAAAGTAGTGGACCGACTGACACCATACTCGGTACATATACTGCTTACTATCAGACGAACAACCGCTGTCATTAAAATAAACACCTATCACTCTCGCTACAGGAGACACGAATTTGTAAACTAGGATAATCTTGAATTACTGCAAAACCATGCGAGTCATCTCCCTGCACCTCCTCCTAATGTAGTGGACCGACTGCAACCAAGCTCGGTACACATACTGCTTACTATCAGGCGAACCACCGCTGTCATGAATTGAAGACCTACCACTCACGCTACAGGGGACACGAAGTCGTAGACTACGATACTCTTGAATAACTGCAAAACAATGCGAGCAATCTGCCTGCACCTCCTCCAAAAGTAGTGGACCGCCTACAACCAAACGCGGTACACATACTGCTTACTATCAGGCGAACAACCGCTGTCATGAATTAAACACCTACCACTCACGCTATAGGAGACACGAAATCGTAAACTACGATATTCTTGAATTACTGCAAAACCATGCGAGCAACCTTCCTGCACCTCCTCCTAAAGTAGTGGATCGACTGCAACCAAACTCGGTACACATACTGCTTACTATCAGGCGAACAACCGCGGTCATGAATTAAACACCTACCACTCACGCTACAGCAGACACGAAGTCGTAAACTACGATATTCTTGAATTACTGCAAACCATGCGAGCCATCTTCCTGCACCTCCTCCTAAAGTATTGGACCGACTGCTATAAAACTCGGTACACATACTGCTTACTATCAGGCGAACGACGGCTGTCATGAATTAAATACCTAGCACTCACGCTACAGGAGACACGAAGTCGTAAACTACGATATTCATGAATTACTGCAAAACCATGCGAGCCACCTTCCTGCACCTCCTCCTAAAGTAGTGCACCGACTGCAGCCAAACTCGGTACACATACTGCTTACTATCAGGCGAACAACCGCGGTCATGAATTAAACTCCTACCACTCACGCTATAGCAGACACGAAGTCGTAAACTACGATATTCTTGAATTACTGCAAACCATGCGAGCCATCTTCCGGCACCCCTCCCTAAAGTAGTGGACCGACTGCAACCAAACTCGGTACACATACTGCTTACTATCAGGCGAAATACCGCTGTCATGAATGAAACACCTACCACTCACACTACAGGAGAGAGAAGTCGTAAACTACTATACTCTTGAATTACTGTAAAACCATTCCAGACATCTTCCTGCACCTCCTCCTAAAGTAGTGGACCGACTGCAACCAACCTCGGTACACATACTGCTTACAATCAGGCGAACAACCGCTGTCATTATTTAAACAGCTACCACTCACGCTCCAGGAGACACGAAGTCGTAAACCACGATATTCTTGAATTACTGCAAAACCATGCGAGCCATCTTCCTGCACCTCCTCCTAAAGTAGTTGCCCGACTGACACCAAACTCGGTACATATACTGCTTACTATCAGACGAACAACCGCTGTAATGAATTAAACACCTATCACTCACGCTACAGGAGACACGAAGTTGTAAACTACGATAATCTTGAATTACAGCAAAACCATGCGAGCCATCTTCCTGCACCTCCTCCTAAAGTAGTGGACCGACTGCCACCAAGCTCGGTACACATACTGCCTACTATCAGGCGAACAACCGCTGTCATGAATTGAAGACCTACCACTCACGCTACAGGGGACACGAAGTCGTAAACTACGATATTCTTGAATTACTGCAAACCATGCGAGCCATCTTCCTGCACCCCCTCCTAAAGTAGTGGACCGACTGCAACCAAACTCGGTACACATACTGCTTACTATCAGGCGAACAACCGGTGTCATGATATAAATACCTAGCACTCACGCTACAGGAGACACGAAGTTGTAAACAACGATATTCTTGAATTCCTTTAAAACCATGCGGGCCATCTTCCTGCACCTCCTCCTAAAGTAATGGACTGACTGCAACCAAGCTCGGTACACATACTGCTTACTATCAGGCGAACCACCGCTGTCATGAATTGAAGACCTACCACTCACGCTACAGGGGACACGAAGTCGTAAACTACGATACTCTTTAATTACTGCAAAACAATGCGAGCCATCTTCCTGCACCTCCTCCATAAGTAGAGGACCGCCTACAACCAAACTCGGTACACATACTGCTTACTATCAGCGAACAACCGCTGTCATGAATTAAACACCTACCACTCACGCTATAGGAGACACGAAGTCGTAAACTACGGTATTCTTGAATTACTGCAAACCATGCGAGCAATCTTCCTGCACCCCCTCCTAAAGTATTGGACCGACTGCAACCAAACTCGGTACACATACTGCTTACTATCAGGCGAACAACCGCTGTCATGAATTAAACAGCTACCACTCACGCTACAGGAGACACGAAGTCGTAAACCACGATATTCTTGAATTTCTGCAAAACCATGCGAGCCATCTTCCTGCACCTCCTCCTAAAGTAGTGGACCGACTCACACCATACTCGGTACATATACTGCTTACTATCAGACGAACAACCGCTGTCATTAAAATAAACACCTATCACTCACGCTACAGGAGACACGAATTTGTAAACTAGGATAATCTTGAATTACTGCAAAACCATGCGAGTCATCTCCCTGCACCTCCTCCTAATGTAGTGGACCGACTGCAACCAAGCTCGGTACACATACTGCTTACTATCAGGCGAACCACCGCTGTCATGAATTGAAGACCTACCACTCACGCTACAGGGGACACGAAGTCGTAAACTACGATACTCTTGAATTACTGCAAAACAATGCGAGCAATCTGCCTGCACCTCCTCCAAAAGTAGTGGACTGCCTACAACCAAACGCGGTACACATACTGCTTACTATCAGGCGAACAACCGCTGTCATGAATTAAACACCTACCACTCACGCTATAGGAGACACGAAGACGTAAACTACGATATTCTTGAATTACTGCAAAACCATGCGAGCCACCTTCCTGCACCTCCTCCTAAAGTAGTGGACCGACTGCCATAAAACTCGGTACACATACTGCTTACTATTAGGCGAACAACCGCTCTCATGAATTAAATACCTAGCACTCACGCTACAGGAGACACGAAGTCGTAAACTACGATATTCATGAATTACTGCAAAACCATGCGAGCCACCTTCCTGCACCTCCTCCTAAAGTAGTGCACCGACTGCAACCAAACTCGGTACACATACTGCTTACTATCAGGCGAACAACCGCGGTCATGAATTAAACTCCTACCACTCACGCTATAGCAGACACGAAGTCGTAAACTACGATATTCTTGAATTACTGCAAACCATGCGAGCCATCTTCCGGCACCCCCTCCTAAAGTAGTGGACCGACTGCAACCAAACTCGGTACACATACTGCTTACTATCAGGCGAAATACCGCTGTCATGAATGAAACACCTACCACTCACACTACAGGAGAGAGAAATCGTAAACTACTATACTCTTGAATTACTGTAAAACCATTCCAGACATCTTCCTGCACCTGCTCCTAAAGTAGTGGACCGACTGCAACCAACCTCGGTACACATACTGCTTACAATCAGGCGAACAACCGCTGTCATGATTTAAACAGCTACCACTCACGCTACAGGAGACGCGAAGTCGTAAACCACGATATTCTTGAATTACTGCAAAACCATGCGAGCCATCTTCCTGCACCTCCTCCTAAAGTAGTTGCCCGACTGACACCAAACTCGGTACATATACTGCTTACTATCAGACGAACAACCGCTGTAATGAATTAAACACCTATCACTCACGCTACAGGAGACACGAAGTTGTAAACTACGATAATCTTGAATTACAGCAAAACCATGCGAGCCATCTTCCTGCACCTCCTCCTAAAGTAGTGGACCGACTGCAACCAAGCTCGGTACACATACTGCTTACTATCAGGCGAACCACCGCTGTCATGAATTGAAGACCTACCACTCACGCTAGAGGGGACACGAAGTCGTAAACTACGATACTTTTGAATTAGTGCGAAACAATACGAGCCATCTTCCTGCACCTCCTCAAAAGTAGTGGACCGCCTACAACCAAACTCGGTACACATACTGCTTACTATCAGGCGAACAACCGCTGTCATGAATTAAACACCTACCACTCACGCTACAGGAGACATGAAGTCGTAAACTACGATATTCTTGAATTACTGCAAATCCATGCGAGCCATCTTCCTGCACCTCCTCCTAATGTAGTGGACTGACTGCAACCAAACTCGGTACTTATACAGCTTACTATTAGGCGAACAACTGCTGTCATGAATGAAACTCCTACCACTCACGCTACAGGAGACACGAAGTCGTAAACTACGAAATTCTTCAATTACCTCAAAACCATGCGAGCCATTTTCCTGCACCTCCTCCTAAAGTATTTGACCGACTGCAACCAAACTCGGTACACATACTGCTTACTATCAGGCGAACAACCGCTGTCATGAATCAAACACCTACCACTCACGCTACAGCAGACACGAAGTCGTAAACTACGATATTCTTGAATTACTGCAAACCATGCGAGCCATCTTCCTGCACCTCCTACTAAAGTAGTGGACCGACTGCCATAAAACTCGGTACACATACTGCTTCCTATCAGGCGAACAACCGCGGTCATGAATTAAACTCCTACCACTCACGCTATAGCAAACACGAAGTCGTAAACTACGATATTCTTGAATTACTGCAAACCATGCGAGCCATCTTCCGGCACCCCCTCCTAAAGTAGTGGACCGACTGCAACCAAACTCGGTACACATACTGCTTACTATCAGGCGAAATACCGCTGTCATGAATGAAACACCTACCACTCACACTACAGGAGAGAGAAGTCGTAAACTACTATACTCTTGAATTACTGTAAAACCATTCCAGACATCTTCCTGCACCTCCTCCTAAAGTAGTGGACCGACTGCAACCAACCTCGGTACACATACTGCTTACAATCAGGCGAACAACCGCTGTCATGATTTAAACAGCTACCACTCACGCTACAGGAGACACGAAGTCGTAAACCACGATATTCTTGAATTACTGAAAAACCATGCGAGCCATCTTCCTGCACCTCCTCCTAAAGTAGTTGCCCGACTGACACCAAACTCGGTACATATACTGCTTACTATCAGACGAACAACCGCTGTAATGAATTAAACACCTATCACTCACGCTACAGGAGACACGAAGTTGTAAACTACGATAATCTTGAATTACAGCAAAACCATGCGAGCCATCTTCCTGCACCTCCTCCTAAAGTAGTGGACCGACTGCAACCAAGCTCGGTACACATACTGCTTACTATCAGGCGAACCACCGCTGTCATGAATTGAAGACCTACCACTCACGCTACAGGGGACACGAAGTCGTAAACTACGATATTCTTGAATTACTGCAAACCATGCGAGCCATCTTCCTGCACCCCCTCCTAAAGTAGTGGACCGACTGCAACCAAACTCGGTACACATACTGCTTACTATCAGGCGAACAACCGGTGTCATGATATAAACACCTAGCACTCACGCTACAGGAGACACGAAGTTGTAAACAACGATATTCTTGAATTCCTTTCAAACCATGCGGGCCATCTTCCTGCACCTCCTCCTAAAGTAGTGGACTGACTGCAACCAAGCTCGGTACACATACTGCTTACTATCAGGCGAACCACCGCTGTCATGAATTGAAGACCTACCACTCACGCTACAGGGGACACGAAGTCGTAAACTACGATACTCTTTAATTACTGCAAAACAATGCGAGCCATCTTCCTGCACCTCCTCCATAAGTAGAGGACCGCCTACAACCAAACTCGGTACACATACTGCTTACTATCAGCGAACAACCGCTGTCATGAATTAAACACCTACCACTCACGCTATAGAAGACACGAAGTCGTAAACTACGGTATTCTTGAATTACTGCAAACCATGCGAGCCATCTTCCTGCACCCCCTCCTAAAGTATTGGACCGACTGCAACCAAACTCGGTACACATACTGCTTACTATCAGGCGAACAACCGCTGTCATGAATTAAACAGCTACCACTCACGCTACAGGAGACACGAAGTCGTAAACCACGATATTCTTGAATTTCTGCAAAACCATGCGAGCCATCTTCCTGCACCTCCTCCTAAAGTAGTGGACCGACTGACACCATACTCGGTACATATACTGCTTACTATCAGACGAACAACCGCTGTCATTAAAATAAACACCTATCACTCACGCTACAGGAGACACGAATTTGTAAACTAGGATAATCTTGAATTACTGCAAAACCATGCGAGTCATCTCCCTGCACCTCCTCCTAATGTAGTGGACCGACTGCAACCAAGCTCGGTACACATACTGCTTACTATCAGGCGAACCACCGCTGTCATGAATTGAAGACCTACCACTCACGCTACAGGGGACACGAAGTCGTAAACTACGATACTCTTGAATTACTGCAAAACAATGCGAGCAATCTGCCTGCACCTCCTCCAAAAGTAGTGGACTGCCTACAACCAAACGCGGTACACATACTGCTTACTATCAGGCGAACAACCGCTGTCATGAATTAAACACCTACCACTCACGCTATAGGAGACACGAAGACGTAAACTACGATATTCTTGAATTACTGCAAAACCATGCGAGCCACCTTCCTGCACCTCCTCCTAAAGTAGTGGACCGACTGCCATAAAACTCGGTACACATACTGCTTACTATTAGGCGAACAACCGCTCTCATGAATTAAATACCTAGCACTCACGCTACAGGAGACACGAAGTCGTAAACTACGATATTCATGAATTACTGCAAAACCATGCGAGCCACCTTCCTGCACCTCCTCCTAAAGTAGTGCACCGACTGCAACCAAACTCGGTACACATACTGCTTACTATCAGGCGAACAACCGCGGTCATGAATTAAACTCCTACCACTCACGCTATAGCAGACACGAAGTCGTAAACTACGATATTCTTGAATTACTGCAAACCATGCGAGCCATCTTCCGGCACCCCCTCCTAAAGTAGTGGACCGACTGCAACCAAACTCGGTACACATACTGCTTACTATCAGGCTAAATACCGCTGTCATGAATGAAACACCTACCACTCACACTACAAAAGAGAGAAGTCGTAAACTACTATACTCTTGAATTACTGTAAAACCATTCCAGACATCTTCCTGCACCTGCTCCTAAAGTAGTGGACCGACTGCAACCAACCTCGGTACACATACTGCTTACAATCAGGCGAACAACCGCTGTCATGATTTAAACAGCTACCACTCACGCTACAGGAGACACGAAGTCGTAAACCACGATATTCTTGAATTACTGCAAAACCATGCGAGCCATCTTCCTGCACCTCCTCCTAAAGTAGTTGCCCGACTGACACCAAACTCGGTACATATACTGCTTACTATCAGACGAACAACCGCTGTAATGAATTAAACACCTATCACTCACACTACAGGAGACACGAAATTGTAAACTACGATAATCTTGAATTACAGCAAAACCATGCGAGCCATCTTCCTGCACCTCCTCCTAAAGTAGTGGACCGACTGCAACCAAGCTCGGTACACATACTGCTTACTATCAGGCGAACCACCGCTGTCATGAATTGAAGACCTACCACTCACGCTAGAGGGGACACGAAGTCGTAAACTACGATACTTTTGAATTAGTGCGAAACAATACGAGGCATCTTCCAGCACCTCCTCAAAAGTAGTGGACCGCCTACAACCAAACTCGGTACACATACTGCTTACTATCAGGCGAACAACCGCTGTCATGAATTAAACACCTACCACTCACGCTATAGGAGACACGAAGTCGTAAACTACGATATTCTTGAATTACTGCTAAACCATGCGAGCCATCATCCTGCACCTCCTCCTAAAGTAGTGGACCGACTGCTATAGAACTCGGTACACATACTGCTTACTATCAGGCGAACAACCGCTGTCATGAATTAAACACCTAGCACTCACGCTACAGGAGACACGAATTCGTAAACTACGATACTCTTGAATTACAGCAAATCCATGCGAGCCATCATCCTGCACTTCCTCCTCCAGTAGTGGACCGACTGCAACCAAACTCGGTACACATTCTGCTTACTAACAGGCGAACAACCGCTGTCATGAACTAACACCTACCACTCACGCAACAGGAGACACGAAGTCGATATTCTTGAATTACTGCAAAACCATACGAGCCATCTTCCTGCACCTCCTCCTAAAGTAGTGGACCGACTGCAACCAAACTCGGTACACATACTGCTTACTATCAGGCGAACAACCGCTGTCATGACTTAAACACCACTCACGCTACAGGAGACACGAAGCCGAAAACCACGATATTCTTGAATTACTGCAAAAACATGCGAGCCATCTTCCTGCACCTCCTCCTAAAGTAGTGGACCGACTGCAACCAAACTCGGTACACATACTGCTTTCTATCAGCCGAACAATCGCTGTCATGAATTAAACACCTACCACTCACGCTACAGGAGACATGAAGTCGTAAACTACGATATTCTTGAATTACTGCAAATCCATGCGAGCCATCTTCCTGCACCTCCTCCTAATGTAGTGGACTGACTGCAACCAAACTCGGTACTTATACAGCTTACTATTAGGCGAACAACTGCTGTCATGAATGAAACTCCTACCACTCACGCTACAGGAGACACGAAGTCGTAAACTACGAAATTCTTCAATTACCTCAAAACCATGCGAGCCATTTTCCTGCACCTCCTCCTAAAGTATTTGACCGACTGCAACCAAACTCGGTACACATACTGCTTACTATCAGGCGAACAACCGCTGTCATGAATCAAACACCTACCACTCACGCTACAGCAGACACGAAGTCGTAAACTACGATATTCTTGAATTACAGCAAACCATGCGAACCATCTTCCTGCACCTCCTCCTAAAGTAGTGGACCGACTGCCATAAAACTCGGTACACATACTGCTTACTATCAGGCGAACAACCGCTGTCATGAATTAAATACCTAGCACTCACGCTACAGGAGACACGAAGTCGTAAACTACGATATTCATGAATTACTGCAAAACCATGCGAGCCACCTTCCTGCACCTCCTCCTAAAGTAGTGCACCGACTGCAACCAAACTCGGTACACATACTGCTTACTATCAGGCGAACAACCGCGGTCATGAATTAAACTCCTACCACTCACGCTATAGCAGACACGAAGTCGTAAACTACGATATTCTTGAATTACTGCAAACCATGCGAGCCATCTTCCGGCACCCCCTCCTAAAGTAGTGGACCGACTGCAACCAAACTCGGTACACATACTGCTTACTATCAGGCGAAATACCGCTGTCATGAATGAAACACCTACCACTCACACTACAGGAGAGAGAAGTCGTAAACTACTATACTCTTGAATTACTGTAAAACCATTCCAGATATCTTCCTGCACCTCCTCCTAAAGTATTGGACCGACTGCAACCAACCTCGGTACACATACTGCTTACAATCAGGCGAACAACCGCTGTCATGATTTAAACAGCTACCACTCACGCTACAGGAGACACGAAGTCGTAAACCACGATATTCTTGAATTACTGCAAAACCATGCGAGCCATCTTCCTGCACCTCCTCCTAAAGTAGTTGCCCGACTGACACCAAACTCGGTACATATACTGCTTACTATCAGACGAACAACCGCTGTAATGAATTAAACACCTATCACTCACGCTACAGGAGACACAAAGTTGTAAACTACGATAATCTTGAATTACAGCAAAACCATGCGAGCCATCTTCCTGCACCTCCTCCAAAAGTAGTGGACCGCCTACAACCAAACTCGGTACACATACTGCTTACTATCAGGCGAACAACCGCTGTCATGAATTGAAGACCTACCACTCACGCTACAGGGGACACGAAGTCGTAAACTACGATACTTTTGAATTAGTGCGAAACAATACGAGCCATCTTCCTGCACCTCCTCCAAAAGTAGTGGACCGCCTACAACCAAACTCGGTACACATACTGCTTACTATCAGGCGAACAACCGCTGTCATGAATTAAACACCTACCACTCACGCTATAGGAGACACGAAGTCGTAAACTACGATATTCTTGAATTACTGCTAAACCATGCGAGCCATCATCCTGCACCTCCTCCTAAAGTAGTGGACCGACTGCTATGAAACTCGGTACACATACTGCTTACTATCAGGCGAACAACCGCTGTCATGAATTAAACACCTAGCACTCACGCTACAGGAGACACGAATTCGTAAACTACGATACTCTTGAATTACAGCAAATCCATGCGAGCCATCATCCTGCACTTCCTCCTCCAGTAGTGGACCGACTGCAACCAAACTCGGTACACATTCTGCTTACTAACAGGCGAACAACCGCTGTCATGAACTAACACCTACCACTCACGCAACAGGAGACACGAAGTCGATATTCTTGAATTACTGCAAAACCATACGAGCCATCTTCCTGCACCTCCTCCTAAAGTAGTGGACCGACTGCAACCAAACTCGGTACACATACTGCTTACTATCAGGCGAACAACCGCTGTCATGACTAAAACACCACTCACGCTACAGGAGACACGAAGACGTAAACCACGATATTCTTGAATTACTGCAAAACCATGCGAGCCATCTTCCTGCACCTCCTCCTAAAGTAGTGGACCGACTGCAACCAAACTCGGTACACATACTGCTTACTATCAGGCGAACAATCGCTGTCATGAATTAAACACCTACCACTCACGCTACAGGAGACATGAAGTCGTAAACTACGATATTCTTGAATTACTGCAAATCCATGCGAGCCATCTTCCTGCACCTCCTCCTAATGTAGTGGACTGACTGCAACCAAACTCGGTACTTATACAGCTTACTATTAGGCGAACAACTGCTGTCATGAATGAAACACCTACCACTCACGCTACAGGAGACACGAAGTCGTAAACTACGATAATCTTGATTTACTGCAAAACCACTTGAGCCACCTTCCTGCACCTCCTCCTAAAGTAGTGGATCGACTGCTACCAAACTCGGTACACATACTGCTTACTATCAGGCGAACAACCGCTGTCATGAATTAAACACCTACCACTCACGCTACAGGAGACACGAAGTCGTAAACTACGATACTTTTGAATTAGTGCGAAACAATACGAGCCATCTTCCTGCACCTCCTCCAAAAGTAGTGGACCGCCTACAACCAAACTCGGTACACATACTGCTTACTATCAGGCGAACAACCGCTGTCATGAATTGAAGACCTACCACTCACGCTACAGGGGACACGAAGTCGTAAACTACGATACTTTTGAATTAGTGCGAAACAATACGAGCCATCTTCCTGCACCTCCTCCAAAAGTAGTGGACCGCCTACAACCAAACTCGGTACACATACTGCTTACTATCAGGCGAACAACCGCTGTCATGAATTAAACACCTACCACTCACGCTATAGGAGACACGAAGTCGTAAACTACGATATTCTTGAATTACTGCTAAACCATGCGAGCCATCATCCTGCACCTCCTCCTAAAGTAGTGGACCGACTGCTATGAAACTCGGTACACATACTGCTTACTATCAGGCGAACAACCGCTGTCATGAATTAAACACCTAGCACTCACGCTACAGGAGACACGAATTCGTAAACTACGATACTCTTGAATTACAGCAAATCCATGCGAGCCATCATCCTGCACTTCCTCCTCCAGTAGTGGACCGACTGCAACCAAACTCGGTACACATTCTGCTTACTAACAGGCGAACAACCGCTGTCATGAACTAACACCTACCACTCACGCAACAGGAGACACGAAGTCGATATTCTTGAATTACTGCAAAACCATACGAGCCATCTTCCTGCACCTCCTCCTAAAGTAGTGGACCGACTGCAACCAAACTCGGTACACATACTGCTTACTATCAGGCGAACAACCGCTGTCATGACTAAAACACCACTCACGCTACAGGAGACACGAAGACGTAAACCACGATATTCTTGAATTACTGCAAAACCATGCGAGCCATCTTCCTGCACCTCCTCCTAAAGTAGTGGACCGACTGCAACCAAACTCGGTACACATACTGCTTACTATCAGGCGAACAATCGCTGTCATGAATTAAACACCTACCACTCACGCTACAGGAGACATGAAGTCGTAAACTACGATATTCTTGAATTACTGCAAATCCATGCGAGCCATCTTCCTGCACCTCCTCCTAATGTAGTGGACTGACTGCAACCAAACTCGGTACTTATACAGCTTACTATTAGGCGAACAACTGCTGTCATGAATGAAACACCTACCACTCACGCTACAGGAGACACGAAGTCGTAAACTACGATAATCTTGATTTACTGCAAAACCACTTGAGCCACCTTCCTGCACCTCCTCCTAAAGTAGTGGATCGACTGCTACCAAACTCGGTACACATACTGCTTACTATCAGGCGAACAACCGCTGTCATGAATTAAACACCTACCACTCACGCTACAGGAGACACGAAGTCGTAAACTACGATATTCTTGAATTACTGCAAACCATGCGAGCAATCTTCCTGCACCCCCTCCTAAAGTAGTGGACCGACTGCAACCAAACTCGGTACACATACTGCTTACTATCAGGCGAACAATCGCTGTCATGATATAAATACCTACCACTCACGCTACAGGAGACACGAAGTCGTAAACTACGAAATTCTTCAATTACCTCAAAACCATGCGAGCCATTTTCCTGCACCTCCTCCTAAAGTATTTGACCGACTGCAACCAAACTCGGTACACATACTGCTTACTATCAGGCGAACAACCGCTGTCATGAATCAAACACCTACCACTCACGCTACAGCAGACACGAAGTCGTAAACTACGATATTCTTGAATTACTGAAAAAACCATGCGAGCCATCTCCCTGCACCTCCTCCTAAAGTAGTGGACCGACTGCAACCAAACTTGGTTCACATACTGCTTACTATCAGGCGAACAATCGCTGTCATGAATTAAACACCTACCACTCACGCTACAGGAGACATGAAGTCGTAAACTACGATATTCTTGAATTACTGCAAATCCATGCGAGCGATCTTCCTGCACCACCTCCTAATGTAGTGGACTGACTGCAACCAAACTCGGTACACATACAGCTTACTATCAGGCGAACAACTGCTGTCATGAATGAAACACCTACCACTCACGCTACAGGAGACACGAAGTCGTAAACTACGATATTCTTGAATTACTGCAAAACCATGCTAGCCACCTTCCTGCACCTCCTCCTAAAGTAGTGGTTCGACTGCAACCAAACTCGGTACACATACTGCTTACTATCAGGCGAACAACCGCTGTCATGAATTAAACACTTACCACTCACGCTACAGGAGACACGAAGTTGTAAACAACGATATCCTTGAATTCCTTTAAAACCATGCGGGCCATCTTCCTGCACCTCCTCCTAAAGTAGTGGACTGACTGCAACCAAACTCGGTACACATACTGCTTACAATCAGGCGAACAACCGCTGTCATGAATGAAACACCTACCACTCACACTACAGGAGAGAGAAGTCGTAAACTACTATACTCTTGAATTACTGTAAAACCATTCCAGATATCTTCCTGCACCTCCTCCTAAAGTAGTGGACCGACTGCAACCAACCTCGGTACACATACTGCTTACAATCAGGCGAACAACCGCTGTCATGATTTAAACAGCTACCACTCACGCTACAGGAGACACGAAGTCGTAAACCACGATATTCTTGAATTACTGCAAATCCATGCGAGCCATCTTCCTGCACCTCCTCCTAAAGTAGTTGCCCGACTGACACCAAACTCGGAACATATACTGCTTACTATCAGACGAACAACCGCTGTAATGAATTAAACACCTATCACTCACGCTACAGGAGACACGAAGTTGTAAACTACGATAATCTTGAATTACAGCAAAACCATGCGAGCCATCTTCCTGCACCTCCTCCTAAAGTAGTGGACCGACTGCAACCAAGCTCGGTACACATACTGCTTACTATCAGGCGAAATACCGCTGTCATGAATGAAACACCTACCACTCACACTACAAAAGAGAGAAGTCGTAAACTACTATACTCTTGAATTACTGTAAAACCATTCCAGACATCTTCCTGCACCTGCTCCTAAAGTAGTGGACCGACTGCAACCAACCTCGGTACACATACTGCTTACAATCAGGCGAACAACCGCTGTCATGATTTAAACAGCTACCACTCACGCTACAGGAGACACGAAGTCGTAAACCACGATATTCTTGAATTACTGCAAAACCATGCGAGCCACCTTCCTGCACCTCCTCCTAAAGTAGTGGTTCGACTGCAACCAAACTCGGTACACATACTGCTTACTATCAGGCGAACAACCGCTGTCATGAATTAAACACTTACCACTCACGCTACAGGAGACACGAAGTTGTAAACAACGATATCCTTGAATTCCTTTAAAACCATGCGAGCCATCTTCCGGCACCCCCTCCTAAAGTAGTGGACCGACTGCAACCAAACTCAGTACACATACTGCTTACTATCAGGCGAAATACCGCTGTCATGAATGAAACACCTACCACTCACACTACAAAAGAGAGAAGTCGTAAACTACTATACTCTTGAATTACTGTAAAACCATTCCAGACATCTTCCTGCACCTGCTCCTAAAGTAGTGGACCGACTGCAACCAACCTCGGTACACATACTGCTTACAATCAGGCGAACAACCGCTGTCATGATTTAAACAGCTACCACTCACGCTACAGGAGACACGAATTCGTAAACCACGATATTCTTGAATTACTGCAAAACCATGCGAGCCATCTTCCTGCACCTCCTCCTAAAGTAGTTGCCCGACTGACACCAAACTCGGTACATATACTGCTTACTATCAGACGAACAACCGCTGTAATGAATTAAACACCTATCACTCACGCTACAGGAGACACGAAATTGTAAACTACGATAATCTTGAATTACAGCAAAACCATGCGAGCCATCTTCCTGCACCTCCTCCTAAAGTAGTGGACCGACTGCAACCAAGCTCGGTACACATACTGCTTACTATCAGGCGAACCACCGCTGTCATGAATTGAAGACCTACCACTCACGCTAGAGGGGACACGAAGTCGTAAACTACGATACTTTTGAATTAGTGCGAAACAATACGAGGCATCTTCCAGCACCTCCTCAAAAGTAGTGGACCGCCTACAACCAAACTCGGTACACATACTGCTTACTATCAGGCGAACAACCGCTGTCATGAATTAAACACCTACCACTCACGCTATAGGAGACACGAAGTCGTAAACTACGATATTCTTGAATTACTGCTAAACCATGCGAGCCATCATCCTGCACCTCCTCCTAAAGTAGTGGACCGACTGCTATAGAACTCGGTACACATACTGCTTACTATCAGGCGAACAACCGCTGTCATGAATTAAACACCTAGCACTCACGCTACAGGAGACACGAATTCGTAAACTACGATACTCTTGAATTACAGCAAATCCATGCGAGCCATCATCCTGCACTTCCTCCTCCAGTAGTGGACCGACTGCAACCAAACTCGGTACACATTCTGCTTACTAACAGGCGAACAACCGCTGTCATGAACTAACACCTACCACTCACGCAACAGGAGACACGAAGTCGATATTCTTGAATTACTGCAAAACCATACGAGCCATCTTCCTGCACCTCCTCCTAAAGTAGTGGACCGACTGCAACCAAACTCGGTACACATACTGCTTACTATCAGGCGAACAACCGCTGTCATGACTTAAACACCACTCACGCTACAGGAGACACGAAGCCGAAAACCACGATATTCTTGAATTACTGCAAAACCATGCGAGCCATCTTCCTGCACCTCCTCCTAAAGTAGTGGACCGACTGCAACCAAACTCGGTACACATACTGCTTTCTATCAGCCGAACAATCGCTGTCATGAATTAAACACCTACCACTCACGCTACAGGAGACATGAAGTCGTAAACTACGATATTCTTGAATTACTGCAAATCCATGCGAGCCATCTTCCTGCACCTCCTCCTAATGTAGTGCACCGACTGCAACCAAACTCGGTACACATACTGCTTACTATCAGGCGAACAACCGCTGTCATGAATCAAACACCTACCACTCACGCTACAGCAGACACGAAGTCGTAAACTACGATATTCTTGAATTACTGCAAACCATGCGAACCATCTTCCTGCACCTCCTCCTAAAGTAGTGGACCGACTGCCATAAAACTCGGTACACATACTGCTTACTATCAGGCGAACAACCGCTGTCATGAATTAAATACCTAGCACTCACGCTACAGGAGACACGAAGTCGTAAACTACGATATTCATGAATTACTGCAAAACCATGCGAGCCACCTTCCTGCACCTCCTCCTAAAGTAGTGCACCGACTGCAACCAAACTCGGTACACATACTGCTTACTATCAGGCGAACAACCGCGGTCATGAATTAAACTCCTACCACTCACGCTATAGCAGACACGAAGTCGTAAACTACGATATTCTTGAATTACTGCAAACCATGCGAGCCATCTTCCGGCACCCCCTCCTAAAGTAGTGGACCGACTGCAACCAAACTCGGTACACATACTGCTTACTATCAGGCGAAATACCGCTGTCATGAATGAAACACCTACCACTCACACTACAGGAGAGAGAAGTCGTAAACTACTATACTCTTGAATTACTGTAAAACCATTCCAGACATCTTCCTGCACCTCCTCCTAAAGTATTGGACCGACTGCAACCAACCTCGGTACTCATACTGCTTACAATCAGGCGAACAACCGCTGTCATGATTTAAACAGCTACCACTCACGCTACAGGAGACACGAAGTCGTAAACCACGATATTCTTGAATTACTGCAAAACCATGCGAGCCATCTTCCTGCACCTCCTCCTAAAGTAGTTGCCCGACTGACACCAAACTCGGTACATATACTGCTTACTATCAGACGAACAACCGCTGTAATGAATTAAACACCTATCACTCACGCTACAGGAGACACAAAGTTGTAAACTACGATAATCTTGAATTACAGCAAAACCATGCGAGCCATCTTCCTGCACCTCCTCCAAAAGTAGTGGACCGCCTACAACCAAACTCGGTACACATACTGCTTACTATCAGGCGAACAACCGCTGTCATGAATTGAAGACCTACCACTCACGCTACAGGGGACACGAAGTCGTAAACTACGATACTTTTGAATTAGTGCGAAACAATACGAGCCATCTTCCTGCACCTCCTCCAAAAGTAGTGGACCGCCTACAACCAAACTCGGTACACATACTGCTTACTATCAGGCGAACAACCGCTGTCATGAATTAAACACCTACCACTCACGCTATAGGAGACACGAAGTCGTAAACTACGATATTCTTGAATTACTGCTAAACCATGCGAGCCATCATCCTGCACCTCCTCCTAAAGTAGTGGACCGACTGCTATGAAACTCGGTACACATACTGCTTACTATCAGGCGAACAACCGCTGTCATGAATTAAACACCTAGCACTCACGCTACAGGAGACACGAATTCGTAAACTACGATACTCTTGAATTACAGCAAATCCATGCGAGCCATCATCCTGCACTTCCTCCTCCAGTAGTGGACCGACTGCAACCAAACTCGGTACACATTCTGCTTACTAACAGGCGAACAACCGCTGTCATGAACTAACACCTACCACTCACGCAACAGGAGACACGAAGTCGATATTCTTGAATTACTGCAAAACCATACGAGCCATCTTCCTGCACCTCCTCCTAAAGTAGTGGACCGACTGCAACCAAACTCGGTACACATACTGCTTACTATCAGGCGAACAACCGCTGTCATGACTAAAACACCACTCACGCTACAGGAGACACGAAGACGTAAACCACGATATTCTTGAATTACTGCAAAACCATGCGAGCCATCTTCCTGCACCTCCTCCTAAAGTAGTGGACCGACTGCAACCAAACTCGGTACACATACTGCTTACTATCAGGCGAACAATCGCTGTCATGAATTAAACACCTACCACTCACGCTACAGGAGACATGAAGTCGTAAACTACGATATTCTTGAATTACTGCAAATCCATGCGAGCCATCTTCCTGCACCTCCTCCTAATGTAGTGGACAGACTGCAACCAAACTCGGTACTTATACAGCTTACTATTAGGCGAACAACTGCTGTCATGAATGAAACACCTACCACTCACGCTACAGGAGACACGAAGTCGTAAACTACGATAATCCTGATTTACTGCAAAACCACTTGAGCCACCTTCCTGCACCTCCTCCTAAAGTAGTGGATCGACTGCTACCAAACTCGGTACACATACTGCTTACTATCAGGCGAACAACCGCTGTCATGAATTAAACACCTACCACTCACGCTACAGGAGACACGAAGTCGTAAACTACGATATTCTTGAATTACTGCAAACCATGCGAGCAATCTTCCTGCACCCCCTCCTAAAGTAGTGGACCGACTGCAACCAAACTCGGTACACATACTGCTTACTATCAGGCGAACAATCGCTGTCATGATATAAATACCTACCACTCACGCTACAGGAGACACGAAGTCGTAAACTACGAAATTCTTATATTACCTCAAAACCATGCGAGCCATTTTCCTGCACCTCCTCCTAAAGTATTTGACCGACTGCAACCAAACTCGGTACACATACTGCTTACTATCAGGCGAACAACCGCTGTCATGAATCAAACACCTACCACTCACGCTACAGCAGACACGAAGTCGTAAACTACGATATTCTTGAATTACTGAAAAAACCATGCGAGCCATCTCCCTGCACCTCCTCCTAAAGTAGTGGACCGACTGCAACCAAACTTGGTTCACATACTGCTTACTATCAGGCGAACAATCGCTGTCATGAATTAAACACCTACCACTCACGCTACAGGAGACATGAAGTCGTAAACTACGATATTCTTGAATTACTGCAAATCCATGCGAGCGATCTTCCTGCACCACCTCCTAATGTAGTGGACTGACTGCAACCAAACTCGGTACACATACAGCTTACTATCAGGCGAACAACTGCTGTCATGAATGAAACACCTACCACTCACGCTACAGGAGACACGAAGTCGTAAACTACGATATTCTTGAATTACTGCAAAACCATGCGAGCCACCTTCCTGCACCTCCTCCTAAAGTAGTGGTTCGACTGCAACCAAACTCGGTACACATACTGCTTACTATCAGGCGAACAACCGCTGTCATGAATTAAACACTTACCACTCACGCTACAGGAGACACGAAGTTGTAAACAACGATATCCTTGAATTCCTTTAAAACCATGCGGGCCATCTTCCTGCACCTCCTCCTAAAGTAGTGGACTGACTGCAACCAAACTCGGTACACATACTGCTTACAATCAGGCGAACAACCGCTGTCATGAATGAAACACCTACCACTCACACTACAGGAGAGAGAAGTCGTAAACTACTATACTCTTGAATTACTGTAAAACCATTCCAGATATCTTCCTGCACCTCCTCCTAAAGTAGTGGACCGACTGCAACCAACCTCGGTACACATACTGCTTACAATCAGGCGAACAACCGCTGTCATGATTTAAACAGCTACCACTCACGCTACAGGAGACACGAAGTGGTAAACCACGATATTCTTGAATTACTGCAAATCCATGCGAGCCATCTTCCTGCACCTCCTCCTAAAGTAGTTGCCCGACTGACACCAAACTCGGAACATATACTGCTTACTATCAGACGAACAACCGCTGTAATGAATTAAACACCTATCACTCACGCTACAGGAGACACGAAGTTGTAAACTACTATAATCTTGAATTACAGCAAAACCATGCGAGCCATCTTCCTGCACCTCCTCCTAAAGTAGTGGACCGACTGCAACCAAGCTCGGTACACATACTGCTTACTATCAGGCGAACCACCGCTGTCATGAATTGAAGACCTACCACTCACGCTACAGGGGACACGAAGTCGTAAACTACGATACTTTTGAATTACTGCGAAACAATACGAGCCATCTTCCTGCACCTCCTCCAAAAGTAGTGGACCGCCTACAACCAAACTCGGTACACATACTGCTTACTATCAGGCGAACAACCGCTGTCATGAATTAAACACCTACCACTCACGCTATAGGAGACACGAAGTCGTAAACTACGATATTCTTGAATTACTGCTAAACCATGCGAGCCATCATCCTGCACCTCCTCCTAAAGTAGTGGACCGACTGCTATAAAACTCGGTACACATACTGCTTACTATCAGGCGAACAACCGCTGTCATGAATTAAACACCTAGCACTCACGCTACAGGAGACACGAAGTCGTAAACTACGATAGTCTTGAATTACAGCAAATCCATGCGAGCCATCATCCTGCACTTCCTCCTCCAGTAGTGGACCGACTGCAACCAAACTCGGTACACATTCTGCTTACTAACAGGCGAACAACCGCTGTCATGAACTAACACCTACCACACACGCAACAGGAGACACGAAGTCGATATTCTTGAATTACTGCAAAACCATACGAGCCATCTTCCTGCACCTCCTCCTAAAGTAGTGGACCGACTGCAACCAAACTCGGTACACATACTGCTTACTATCAGGCGAACAACCGCTGTCATGACTTAAACACCACTCACGCTACAGGAGACACGAAGACGTAAACCACGATATTCTTGAATTACTGCAAAACCATGCGAGCAATCTTCCTGCACCCCCTCCTAAAGTAGTGGACCGACTGCAACCAAACTCGGTACACATACTGCTTACTATTAGGCGAACAACTGCTGTCATGAATGAAACACCTACCACTCACGCTACAGGAGACACGAAGTCGTAAACTACGATAATCTTGAATTACTGCAAAACCACTTGAGCCACCTTCCTGCATCTCCTCCTAAAGTAGTGGATCGACTGAAACCAAACTCGGTACACATACTGCTTACTATCAGGCGAACCACCGCTGTCATGAATTGAAGACCTACCACTCACGCTACAGGGGACACGAAGTCGTAAACTACGATACTTTTGAATTAGTGCGAAACAATACGAGCCATCTTCCTGCACCTCCTCCAAAAGTAGTGGACCGCCTACAACCAAACTCGGTACACATACTGCTTACTATCAGGCGAACAACCGCTGTCATGAATTAAACACCTACCACTCACGCTATAGGAGACACGAAGTCGTAAACTACGATATTCTTGAATTACTGCTAAACCATGCGAGCCATCATCCTGCACCTCCTCCTAAAGTAGTGGACCGACTGCTATGAAACTCGGTACACATACTGCTTACTATCAGGCGAACAACCGCTGTCATGAATTAAACACCTAGCACTCACGCTACAGGAGACACGAATTCGTAAACTACGATACTCTTGAATTACAGCAAATCCATGCGAGCCATCATCCTGCAATTCCTCCTCCAGTAGTGGACCGACTGCAACCAAACTCGGTACACATTCTGCTTACTAACAGGCGAACAACCGCTGTCATGAACTAACACCTACCACTCACGCAACAGGAGACACGAAGTCGATATTCTTGAATTACTGCAAAACCATACGAGCCATCTTCCTGCCCCTTCTCCTAAAGTAGTGGACCGACTGCAACCAAACTCGGTACACATACTGCTTACTATCAGGCGAACAACCGCTGTCATGACTAAAACACCACTCACGCTACAGGAGACACGAAGACGTAAACCACGATATTCTTGAATTACTGCAAAACCATGCGAGCCATCTTCCTGCACCTCCTCCTAAAGTAGTGGTCCGACTGCAACCAAACTCGGTACACATACTGCTTACTATCAGGCGAACAATCGCTGTCATGAATTAAACACCTACCACTCACGCTACAGGAGACATGAAGTCGTAAACTACGATATTCTTGAATTACTGCAAATCCATGCGAGCCATTTTCCTGCACCTCCTCCTAATGTAGTGGACTGACTGCAACCAAACTCGGTACTTATACAGCTTACTATTAGGCGAACAACTGCTGTCATGAATGAAACACCTACCACTCACGCTACAGGAGACACGAAGTCGTAAACTACGATAATCTTGAATTACTGCAAAACCACTTGAGCCACCTTCCTGCACCTCCTCCTAAAGTAGTGGATCGACTGCTACCAAACTCGGTACACATACTGCTTACTATCAGGCGAACAACCGCTGTCATGAATTAAACACCTACCACTCACGCTACAGGAGACACGAAGTCGTAAACTACGATATTCTTGAATTACTGCAAACCATGCGAGCAATCTTCCTGCACCCCCTCCTAAAGTAGTGGACCGACTGCAACCAAACTCGGTACACATACTGCTTACTATCAGGCGAACAATCGCTGTCATGATATAAATACCTACCACTCACGCTACAGGAGACACGAAGTCGTAAACTACGAAATTCTTCAATTACCTCAAAACCATGCGAGCCATTTTCCTGCACCTCCTCCTAAAGTATTTGACCGACTGCAACCAAACTCGGTACACATACTGCTTACTATCAGGCGAACAACCGCTGTCATGAATCAAACACCTACCACTCACGCTACAGCAGACACGAAGTCGTAAACTACGATATTCTTGAATTACTGAAAAAACCATGCGAGACATCTCCCTGCACCTCCTCCTAAAGTAGTGGACCGACTGCAACCAAACGTGGTTCACATACTGCTTACTATCAGGCGAACAATCGCTGTCATGAATTAAACACCTACCACTCACGCTACAGGAGACATGAAGTCGTAAACTACGATATTCTTGAATTACTGCAAATCCATGCGAGCGATCTTCCTGCACCACCTCCTAATGTAGTGGACTGACTGCAACCAAACTCGGTACACATACAGCTTACTATCAGGCGAACAACTGCTTTCATGAATGAAACACCTACCACTCACGCTACAGGAGACACGAAGTCGTAAACTACGATATTCTTGAATTACTGCAAAACCATGCGAGCCACCTTCCTGCACCTCCCCCTAAAGTAGTGGTTCGACTGCAACCAAACTCGGTACACATACTGCTTACTATCAGGCGAACAACCGCTGTCATGAATTAAACACTTACCACTCACGCTACAGGAGACACGAAGTTGTAAACAACGATATCCTTGAATTCCTTTAAAACCATGCGGGTCATCTTCCTGCACCTCCTCCTAAAGTAGTGGACTGACTGCAACCAAACTCGGTACACATACTGCTTACAATCAGGCGAACAACCGCTGTCATGAATGAAACACCTACCACTCACACTACAGGAGAGAGAAGTCGTATACTACTATACTCTTGAATTACTGTAAAACCATTCCAGATATCTTCCTGCACCTCCTCCTAAAGTAGTGGACCGACTGCAACCAACCTCGGTACACATACTGCTTACAATCAGGCGAACAACCGCTGTCATGATTTAAACAGCTACCACTCAGGCTACAGGAGACACGAAGTCGTAAACCACGATATTCTTGAATTACTGCAAATCCATGCGAGCCATCTTCCTGCACCTCCTCCTAAAGTAGTTGCCCGACTGACACCAAACTCGGAACATATACTGCTTACTATCAGACGAACAACCGCTGTAATGAATTAAACACATATCACTCACGCTACAGGAGACACGAAGTTGTAAACTACGATAATCTTGAATTACAGCAAAACCATGCGAGCCATCTTCCTGCACCTCCTCCTAAAGTAGTGGACCGACTGCAACCAAGCTCGGTACACATACTGCTTACTATCAGGCGAACCACCGCTGTCATGAATTGAAGACCTACCACTCACGCTACAGGGGACACGAAGTCGTAAACTACGATACTTTTGAATTACTGCGAAACAATACGAGCCATCTTCCTGCACCTCCTCCAAAAGTAGTGGACCGCCTACAACCAAACTCGGTACACATACTGCTTACTATCAGGCGAACAACCGCTGTCATGAATTAAACACCTACCACTCACGCTATAGGAGACACGAAGTCGTAAACTACGATATTCTTGAATTACTGCTAAACCATGCGAGCCATCATCCTGCACCTCCTCCTAAAGTAGTGGACCGACTGCTATAAAACTCGGTACACATACTGCTTACTATCAGGCGAACAACCGCTGTCATGAATAAACACCTAGCACTCACGCTACAGGAGACACGAAGTCGTAAACTACGATAGTCTTGAATTAAAGCAAATCCATGCGAGCCATCATCCTGCACTTCCTCCTCCAGTAGTGGACCGACTGCAACCAAACTCGGTACACATTCTGCTTACTAACAGGCGAACAACCGCTGTCATGAACTAACACCTACCACACACGCAACAGGAGACACGAAGTCGATATTCTTGAATTACTGCAAAACCATACGAGCCATCTTCCTGCACCTCCTCCTAAAGTAGTGGACCGACTGCAACCAAACTCGGTACACATACTGCTTACTATCAGGCGAACAACCGCTGTCATGACTTAAACACCACTCACGCTACAGGAGACACGAAGACGTAAACCACGATATTCTTGAATTACTGCAAAACCATGCAAGCAATCTTCCTGCACACCCTCCTAAAGTAGTGGACCGACTGCAACCAAACTCGGTACACATACTGCTTACTATTAGGCGAACAACTGCTGTCATGAATGAAACACCTACCACTCACGCTACAGGAGACACGAAGTCGTAAACTACGATAATCTTGAATTACTGCAAAACCACTTGAGCCACCTTCCTGCACCTCCTCCTAAAGTAGTGGATCGACTGAAACCAAACTCGGTACACATACTGCTTACTATCAGGCGAACAACCGCTGTCATGAATTAAACACCTACCACTGACACTACAGGAGACACGAAGTCGTAAACTACGATATTCTTGAATTACTGCAAACCATGCGAGCAATCTTCCTGCACCCCCTCCTAAAGTAGTGGACCGACTGCAACCAAACTCGGTACACATACTGCTTACTATCAGGCGAACAATCGCTGTCATGATATAAATACCTACCACTCACGCTACAGGAGACACGAAGTCGTAAACTACGAAATTCTTCAATTACTGCAAAACCATGCAAGCCATTTTCCTGCACCTCCT
The DNA here is from genome assembly GCA_026315105.1 of Locusta migratoria. Classification (NCBI taxonomy): domain Eukaryota; kingdom Metazoa; phylum Arthropoda; class Insecta; order Orthoptera; family Acrididae; genus Locusta; species Locusta migratoria. The sequence continues at coordinate 17,317,763 of CM048753.1, read as the reverse complement.
CCTAAAGTATTTGACCGATTGCAACCAAACTCGGTACACATACTGCTTACTATCAGGCGAACAACCGCTGTCATGAATCAAACACCTACCACTCACGCTACAGCAGACACGAAGTCGTAAACTACGATATTCTTGAATTACTGAAAAAACCATGCGAGAAATCTCCCTGCACCTCCTCCTAAAGTAGTGGACCGACTGCAACCAAACTCGGTACACATACTGCTTACTATCAGGCGAACAACCGCTATCATGAATGAAACACCTACCACTCTCGCTACAGGAGACACGAAGTCGTAAACTACTATACTCTTGAATTACTGCAAAACCATGCCAGACATCTTCCTGCACCTCCTCCTAAAGTAGTGGACCGACTGCAACCAAACTCCGTACACATACTGCTTACTATCAGGCGAAAAACCGCTGTCATGAATTAAACAGCTACCACTCACGCTACAGGAGACACGAAGTCGTAAACCACGATATTCTTGATTTTCTGCAAATTCATGCGAGCCATCTTCCTGCACCACCTCCTAAAGTAGTGGACCGACTGACACCAAACTCGGTACATATACTGCTGACTATCAGACGAACTACCGCTGTCACGAAAATAAACACCTATCACTCACGCTACAGGAGACACGAAGTTGTAAACTACGATAATCTTGAATTACTGCAAAACCATGCGAGTCATCTCCCTGCACCTCCTCCTAAAGTAGTGGACCCACTGCAACCAAGCTCGGTACACATACTGCTTAATATCAGGCGAACCACCGCTGTCATGAATTGAAGACCTACCACTCACGCTACAGGGGACACGAAGTCGTAAACTACGATACTCTTGAATTACTGCAAAATAATACGAGCCATCTTCCTACACCTCCTCCAAAAGTTGTGGACCGCCTACAACCAAACTCGGTACACATACTGCTTACTATCAGGCGAACAACCGCTGTCATGAATTAAACACCTACCACTCACGCTATAGGAGACACGAAGTCGTAAACTACGATATTCCTGAATTACTGCAAAAAATGCGAGCCATCTTCCTGCACCTCCTCCTAAAGTAGTGGAACGACTGCTATAAAACTCGGTACACATACTGCTTACTATCAGGCGAACAATCGCTGTCATGAACTAACACCTACCACTCACGCAACAGGAGACACGAAGTCGATATTCTTGAATTACTGCAAAACCATGCGAGCCATCTTCCTGCACCTCCTCCTAAAGTAGTGGACCGACTGCAACCAAACTCGGAACACATACTGCTTACTATCAGGCGAACAATCGCAGTCATGAATTAAACACCTACCACTCACGCTACAGAAGACATGAAGTCGTAAACTACGATATTCTTGAATTACTGCAAATCCATGCGAGCCATCTTCCTGCACCTCTTCCTAATGTAGTGGACTGACTGCAACCAAACTCGGTACACATACAGCTTACTATGAGGCGAACAATCGCTGTCATGATATAAATACCTACCACTCACGCTACAGGAGACACGAAGTCGTAAACTACGAAATTCTTCAATTACTGCAAATCCATGCGAGCCATCTTCCTGCACCTCTTCCTAATGTAGTGGACTGACTGCAACCAAACTCGGTACACATACAGCTTACTATTAGGCGAACAATCGCTGTCATGATATAAATACCTACCACTCACGCTACAGGAGACACGAAGTCGTAAACTACGAAATTCTTCAATTACTGCAAAACCATGCGAGCCATTTTCCTGCACCTCCTCCTAAAGTATTTGACCGACTGCAACCAAACTCGGTACACATACTGCTTACTATCAGGCGAACAACCGCTGTCATGAATCAAACACCTACCACTCACGCTACAGCAGACACGAAGTCGTAAACTACGATATTCTTGAATTACTGAAAAAACCATGCGAGCCATCTCCCTGCACCTCCTCCTAAAGTAGTGGACCGACTGCAACCAAACTCGGTTCACATACTGCTTACTATCAGGCGAACAATCGCTGTCATGAATTAAACACCTACCACTCACGCTACAGCAGACACGAAGTCGTAAACTACGATATTCTTGAATTACTGAAAAAACCATGCGAGACATCTCCCTGCACCTCCTCCTAAAGTAGTGGACCGACTGCAACCAAACGTGGTTCACATACTGCTTACTATCAGGCGAACAATCGCTGTCGTGAATTAAACACCTACCACTCACGCTACAGGAGACATGAAGTCGTAAACTACGATATTCTTGAATTACTGCAAATCCATGCGAGCGATCTTCCTGCACCACCTCCTAATGTAGTGGACTGACTGCAACCAAACTCGGTACACATACAGCTTACTATCAGGCGAACAACTGCTTTCATGAATGAAACACCTACCACTCACGCTACAGGAGACACGAAGTCGTAAACTACGATATTCTTGAATTACTGCAAAACCATGCGAGCCACCTTCCTGCACCTCCTCCTAAAGTAGTGGTTCGACTGCAACCAAACTCGGTACACATACTGCTTACTATCAGGCGAACAACCGCTGTCATGAATTAAACACTTACCACTCACGCTACAGGAGACACGAAGTTGTAAACAACGATATCCTTGAATTCCTTTAAAACCATGCGGGCCATCTTCCTGCACCTCCTCCTAAAGTAGTGGACTGACTGCAACCAAACTCGGTACACATACTGCTTACAATCAGACGAACAACCGCTGTCATGAATGAAACACCTACCACTCACACTACAGGAGAGAGAAGTCGTAAACTACTATACTCTTGAATTACTGTAAAACCATTCCAGATATCTTCCTGCACCTCCTCCTAAAGTAGTGGACCGACTGCAACCAACCTCGGTACACATACTGCTTACAATCAGGCGAACAACCGCTGTCATGATTTAAACAGCTACCACTCAGGCTACAGGAGACACGAAGTCGTAAACCACGATATTCTTGAATTACTGCAAATCCATGCGAGCCATCTTCCTGCACCTCCTCCTAAAGTAGTTGCCCGACTGACACCAAACTCGGAACATATACTGCTTACTATCAGACGAACAACCGCTGTAATGAATTAAACACATATCACTCACGCTACAGGAGACACGAAGTAGTAAACTACGATAATCTTGAATTACAGCAAAACCATGCGAGCCATCTTCCTGCACCTCCTCCTAAAGTAGTATACCGACTGCAACCAAGCTCGGTACACATACTGCTTACTATCAGGCGAACCACCGCTGTCATGAATTGAAGACCTACCACTCACGCTACAGGGGACACGAAGTCGTAAACTACGATACTTTTGAATTACTGCGAAACAATACGAGCCATCTTCCTGCACCTCCTCCAAAAGTAGTGGACCGCCTACAACCAAACTCGGTACACATACTGCTTACTATCAGGCGAACAACCGCTGTCATGAATTAAACACCTACCACTCACGCTATAGGAGACACGAAGTCGTAAACTACGATATTCTTGAATTACTGCTAAACCATGCGAGCCATCATCCTGCACCTCCTCCTAAAGTAGTGGACCGACTGCTATAAAACTCGGTACACATACTGCTTACTATCAGGCGAACAACCGCTGTCATGAATTAAACACCTAGCACTCACGCTACAGGAGACACGAAGTCGTAAACTACGATAGTCTTGAATTACAGCAAATCCATGCGAGCCATCATCCTGCACTTCCTCCTCCAGTAGTGGACCGACTGCAACCAAACTCGGTACACATTCTGCTTACTAACAGGCGAACAACCGCTGTCATGAACTAACACCTACCACACACGCAACAGGAGACACGAAGTCGATATTCTTGAATTACTGCAAAACCATACGAGCCATCTTCCTGCACCTCCTCCTAAAGTAGTGGACCGACTGCAACCAAACTCGGTACACATACTGCTTACTATCAGGCGAACAACCGCTGTCATGACTTAAACACCACTCACGCTACAGGAGACACGAAGACGTAAACCACGATATTCTTGAATTACTGCAAAACCATGCGAGCAATCTTCCTGCACCCCCTCCTAAAGTAGTGGACCGACTGCAACCAAACTCGGTACACATACTGCTTACTATTAGGCGAACAACTGCTGTCATGAATGAAACACCTACCACTCACGCTACAGGAGACACGAAGTCGTAAACTACGATAATCTTGAATTACTGCAAAACCACTTGAGCCACCTTCCTGCACCTCCTCCTAAAGTAGTGGATCGACTGAAACCAAACTCGGTACACATACTGCTTACTATCAGGCGAACAACCGCTGTCATGAATTAAACACCTACCACTGACGCTACAGGAGACACGAAGTCGTAAACTACGATATTCTTGAATTACTGCAAACCATGCGAGCAATCTTCCTGCACCCCCTCCTAAAGTAGTGGACCGACTGCAACCAAACTCGGTACACATACTGCTTACTATCAGGCGAACAATCGCTGTCATGATATAAATACCTACCACTCACGCTACAGGAGACACGAAGTCGTAAACTACGAAATTCTTCAATTACTGCAAAACCATGCAAGCCATTTTCCTGCACCTCCTCCTAAAGTATTTGACCGATTGCAACCAAACTCGGTACACATACTGCTTACTATCAGGCGAACAACCGCTGTCATGAATCAAACACCTACCACTCACACTACAGCAGACACGAAGTCGTAAACTACGATATTCTTGAATTACTGAAAAAACCATGCGAGAAATCTCCCTGCACCTCCTCCTAAAGTAGTGGACCGACTGCAACCAAACTCGGTACACATACTGCTTACTATCAGGCGAACAACCGCTATCATGAATGAAACACCTACCACTCTCGCTACAGGAGACACGAAGTCGTAAACTACTATACTCTTGAATTACTGCAAAACCATGCCAGACATCTTCCTGCACCTCCTCCTAAAGTAGTGGACCGACTGCAACCAAACTCCGTACACATACTGCTTACTATCAGGCGAAAAACCGCTGTCATGAATTAAACAGCTACCACTCACGCTACAGGAGACACGAAGTCGTAAACCACGATATTCTTGATTTTCTGCAAATTCATGCGAGCCATCTTCCTGCACCACCTCCTAAAGTAGTGGACCGACTGACACCAAACTCGGTACATATACTGCTGACTATCAGACGAACTACCGCTGTCATGAAAATAAACACCTATCACTCACGCTACAGGAGACACGAAGTTGTAAACTACGATAATCTTGAATTACTGCAAAACCATGCGAGTCATCTCCCTGCACCTCCTCCTAAAGTAGTGGACCCACTGCAACCAAGCTCGGTACACATACTGCTTAATATCAGGCGAACCACCGCTGTCATGAATTGAAGACCTACCACTCACGCTACAGGGGACACGAAGTCGTAAACTACGATACTCTTGAATTACTGCAAAATAATACGAGCCATCTTCCTACACCTCCTCCAAAAGTTGTGGACCGCCTACAACCAAACTCGGTACACATACTGCTTACTATCAGGCGAACAACCGCTGTCATGAATTAAACACCTACCACTCACGCTATAGGAGACACGAAGTCGTAAACTACGATATTCTTGAATTACTGCAAAACATGCGAGCCATCTTCCTGCACCTCCTCCTAAAGTAGTGGAACGACTGCTATAAAACTCGGTACACATACTGCTTACTATCAGGCGAACAATCGCTGTCATGAACTAACACCTACCACTCACGCAACAGGAGACACGAAGTCGATATTCTTGAATTACTGCAAAACCATGCGAGCCATCTTCCTGCACCTCCTCCTAAAGTAGTGGACCGACTGCAACCAAACTCGGAACACATACTGCTTACTATCAGGCGAACAATCGCAGTCATGAATTAAACACCTACCACTCACGCTACAGAAGACATGAAGTCGTAAACTACGATATTCTTGAATTACTGCAAATCCATGCGAGCCATCTTCCTGCACCTCTTCCTAATGTAGAGGACTGACTGCAACCAAACTCGGTACACATACAGCTTACTATGAGGCGAACAATCGCTGTCATGATATAAATACCTACCACTCACGCTACAGGAGACACGAAGTCGTAAACTACGAAATTCTTCAATTACTGCAAATCCATGCGAGCCATCTTCCTGCACCTCTTCCTAATGTAGTGGACTGACTGCAACCAAACTCGGTACACATACAGCTTACTATTAGGCGAACAATCGCTGTCATGATATAAATACCTACCACTCACGCTACAGGAGACACGAAGTCGTAAACTACGAAATTCTTCAATTACCGCAAAACCATGCGAGCCATTTTCCTGCACCTCCTCCTAAAGTATTTGACCGACTGCAACCAAACTCGGTACACATACTGCTTACTATCAGGCGAACAACCGCTGTCATGAATCAAACACCTACCACTCACGCTACAGCAGACACGAAGTCGTAAACTACGATATTCTTGAATTACTGAAAAAACCTTGCGAGCTATCTCCCTGCACCTCCTCCTAAAGTAGTGGACCGACTGCAACCAAACTCGGTTCACATACTGCTTACTATCAGGCGAACAATCGCTGTCATGAATTAAACACCTACCACTCACGCTACAGGAGGCATGAAGTCGTAAACTACGATATTCTTGAATTACTGCAAATCCATGCGAGCGATCTTCCTGCACCTCCTCCTAATGTAGTGGACTGACTGCAACCAAACTCGGTACACATACAGCTTACTATCAGGCAAACAACTGCTGTCATGAATGAAACACCTACCACTCACGCTACAGGAGACACGAAGTCGTAAACTACGATATTCTTGAATTACTGCAAATCCATGCGAGCGATCTTCCTGCACCACCTCCTAATGTAGTGGACTGACTGCAACCAAACTCGGTACACATACAGCTTACTATCAGGCGAACAACTGCTTTCATGAATTAAACACCTACCACTCACGCTACAGGAGACACGAAGTCGTAAACTACGATATTCTTGAATTACTGCAAACCATGCGAGCCATCTTCCTGCACCCCCTCCTAAAGTAGTGGACCGACTGCAACCAAACTCGGTATACATACTGCTTACTATCAGGCGAACAACCGCTGTCATGATATAAACACCTACCACTCACGCAATAGAAGACACGAAGTTGTAAACAACGATAATCTTGACTTACTTCAAAACCATGCGAGCCATCTTCCTGCACCTCCTCCTAAAGTAATGGACCAACTGCAACCAAACTCGGTACACATACTGCTTACTATCGGGCGAACAACCGCTGTCATGAATGGAACACCTACCACTCTCGCCACTGGAGACACGAAGTCGTAAACTACTATACTCTTGAATTACTGCAAAACCATGCCAGACATCTTCCTGCACCTCCTCCTCCAGTAGTGGACCGACTGCAACCAAACTCCGTACACATACTGCTTACTAGCAGGCGAAAAACCGCTGTCATGAATTAAACAGCTACCACTCACGCTACAGGAGACACGAAGTCGTAAACCACGATATTCTTGATTTTCTGCAAAACCATGCGAGCCATCTTCCTGCACCTCCTCCTAAAGTAGTGGACCGACTGACACCAAACTCGGTACATATACTGCTGACTATCAGACGAACTACCGCTGTCATGAAAATAAACACCTATCACTCACGCTACAGGAGACACGAATATGTAAACTACGATAATCTTGAATTACTGCAAAACCATGCGAGTCATCTCCCTGCACCTCCTCCTAAAGTAGTGGACCCACTGCAACCAAGCTCGGTACACATACTGCTTAATATCAGGCGAACCACCGCTGTCATGAATTGAAGACCTACCACTTACGCTACAGGGGACACGAAGTCGTAAACTACGATACTCTTGAATTACTGCAAACAATACGAGCCATCTTCCTGCACCTCCTCCAAAAGTTGTGGACCGCCTACAACCAAACTCGGTACACACACTGCTTACTATCAGGCGAACAACCGCTGTCATGAATTAAACACCTACCACTCACGCTATAGGAGACACGAAGTCGTAAACTACGATATTCTTGGATTACTGCAAAACCATGCGAGCCATCTTCCTGCACCTCCTCCTAAAGTAGTGGACCGACTGCTATAAAACTCGGTACACATACTGCTTACTATCAGGCGGACAACCGCAGTCATGAATTAATCACATAGCACTCACGCTACAGGAGACACGAAGTCGTATACTACGATACTCTTGAATTACAGCAAATCCATGCGAGCCATCATCCCGCACTTCCTCCTCCAGTAGTGGACCGACTGCAACCAAACTCGGTACACATTCTGCTTACTATCAGGCGAACAATCGCTGTCATGAACTAACACCTACCACTCACGCAACAGGAGAAACGAAGTCGATATTCATGAATTACTGCAAAATCATGCGAGCCATCTTCCTGCACCTCCTCCTAAAGTAGTGGACCGAGTGCAACCAAACTCGGAACACATACTGCTTACTATCAGGCGAACAATCGCAGTCATGAATTAAACACCTACCACTCATGCTACAGAAGACATGAAGTCGTAAACTACGATATTCTTGAATTACTGCAAATCCATGCGAGCCATCTTCCTGCACCTCTTCCTAATGTAGTTTACTGACTGCAACCAAACTCGGTACACATACAGCTTACTATTAGGCGAACAATCGCTGTCATGATATAAATACCTAGCACTCACGCTACAGGAGACACGAAGTCGTAAACTACGAAATTCTTCAATTACTGCAAAATCATGCGGGCCATTTTCCTGCACCTCCTCCTAAAGTATTTGACCGACTGCAACCAAACTCGGTACACATACTGCTTACTATCAGGCGAACAACCGCTGTCATGAATCAAACACCTACCACTCACGCTACAGCAGACACGAAGTCGTAAACTACGATATACTTGAATTACTGAAAAAACCATGCGAGCCATCTCCCTGCACCTCCTCCTAAAGTAGTGGACCGACTGCAACCAAACTCGGTTCACATACTGCTTTCCATCAGGCGAACAATCGCTGTCATGAATTAAACACCCACCACTCACGCTACAGGAGACGTGAAGTCGTAAACTACGATATTCTTGAATTACTGCAAATCCATACGAGCGATCTTCCTGCACCTCCTCCTAATGTAGTGGACTGACTGCAACCAAACTCGGTACACATACAGCTTACTATCAGGCGAACAACTGCTGTCATGAATGAAACACCTACCACACACGCTACAGGAGACACGAAGTCGTAAACTACGATATTCTTGAATTACTGCAAAACCATGCGAGCCACCTTCCTGCACCTCCTCCTAAAGTAGTGGATCGACTGCAACCAAACTCGGTACACATACTGCTTACTATCAGGCGAACAACCGCTGTCATGAATTAAACACCTACCACTCACGCTACAGGAGACACGAAGTCGTAAACTACGATATTCTTGAATTACTGCAAACCATGCGAGCCATCTTCCTGCACCCCCTCCTAAAGTAGTGGACCGACTGCAACCAAACTCGGTACACATATTGCTTACTATCAGGCGAAACACCGCTGTCATGATATAAACACCTACCACTCACGCTATAGAAGACACGAAGTTGTAAACAACGATATTCTTGACTTACTTCAAAACCATGCGAGCCATCTTCCTGCACCTCCTCCTAAAGTAATGGACCGACTGCAACCAAACTCGGTACACATACTGCTTACTATCAGGCGAACAACCGCTGTCATGAATGAAACACCTACCACTCTCGCTACAGGAGACACGAATTCGTAAACTACTATACTCTTGAATTACTGCAAAACCATGCCAGACATCTTCCTGCACCTCCTCCTAAAGTAGTGGACCGACTGCAACCAAACTCCGTACACATACTGCTTACTATCAGGCGAAAAACCGCTGTCATGAATTAAACAGCTACCACTCACGCTACAGGAGACACGAAGTTGTAAACTACGATAATCTTGAATTACTGCAAAACCATGCGAGTCATCTCCCTTCACCTCCTCCTAAAGTAGTGGACCGACTGCAACCAAACTCGGTACACATACTGCTTAATATCAGGCGAACAATCCCAGTCATGAATTAAACACCTACAACTCACGCTACAGGAGACACGAAGTCGTAAACTACGATATTCTTGAATTACTGCAAACCATGCGAGCCATCTTCCTGCACCCCCTCCTAAAGTAGTGGACCGACTGCAACTAAACGCGGTACACATACTGCTTACTATCAGGCGAACAACCGCAATCATGATATAAACACCTACCACTCACGCTACAGGAGACATGAAGTTGTAAACTACGATATTCTTGAATTACTTCAAAACCATGCGAGCGATCTTCCTGCACCTCCTCCTGAAGTAGTGGACTGACTGCAAACAAACTCGGTACACATACTGCTTACTATCAGGCGAACAACCGCTGTCAAGAATGAAACACCTACCACTTACGCTACAGGAGACACGAAGTCGTAACTACTATACTCTTGAATTACTGCAAAACCATGCCAGATATATTCCTGCACCTCCTCCTAAAGTAGTGGACCGACTGCAACCAACCTTGGTACACATACTGCTTACTATCAGGCGAAAAAACCGCTGTCATGAATTAAACAGCTACCACTCACGCTACAGGAGACACGAAGTCGTAAACCACGATAATCTTCAATTACTGCAAAACCATGCGAGCCATCTTCCTGCACCTCCTCCCAAAGTAGTAGCCCGACTGACACCAAACTCGGTATATATACGGCTTACAATCAGACGAACAACCGCTGTAATGAATTAAACACCTATCACTCACGCTACAGGAGACACGAAGTTGTAAACTACGATAATCTTGAATTACTGCAAAACCATGCGAGCAATCTTCTTGCACCTCCTCCAAAAGTAGAGGACCGCCTACAACCAAACTCGGTACACATACTGCTTACTATCAGGCGAACAACCGCTGTCATGAATTCAACACCTACCACTCACGCTATAGGAGAAACGAAGTCGTAAACTACGATATTCTTGAAATACTGTTAAACCATGCGAGCCATCTTCCTGCACCTCCTCCTAAAGTAGTGGACAGACTGCTATAAAACTCGGTACACATACTGCTTACTATCAGGCGAACAACCGCTGTCATGAATTAAACACATAGCACTCACGCTACAGGAGACACGAAGTCGTAAACTACGATACTCTTGAATTACAGCAAATCCATGCGAGCCATCATCCTGCACTTCCTCCTCCAGTAAGGGACCGACTGCAACCAAACTCGGTACACATTCTGCTTACTATCAGGCGAACAACCGCTGTCATGAACTAACACCTACCACTCACGCAACAGGAGACACGAAGTCGATATTCTTGAATTACTGCAAAACAATACGAGCCATCTTCCTGCACCTCCTCCTAAAGTAGTGGACCGACTACAACCAAACTCGATACACATACTGCTTACTATCAGGCGAACAACCACTGTCATGACTTAAACACCACTCACGCTACAGGAGACACGAAGTCGTAAACTACGATATTCTTGAATTACTGCAAAACCATGCGAGCCATCTTCCTGCACCTCCTCCTAAAGTAGTGGACCGACTGCAACCAAACTCGGTACGCATACTGCATACTATCAGGCGAACAACCGCTGTCTTGAATGAAACTCATACCACTCACGCTACAGCAGACACGAACTCGTAAACTACGATATTCTTGAAATACTGAAAAAATCATGCGAGCCATCTCCCTGCACCTCCCCCTAAAGTAATGGACCGACTGCAACCAAACTCGGTACACATACAGCTTACTATTAGACGAACAACTGCTGTCATGAATTAAACAGCTACCACTCACGCTACAGGAGACACGAAGTCGTAAACCACGATATTCTTGAATTACTGCAAAGCCATGCGAGCAATCTTCCTGCACCCTCTCTTAAAGTAGTGGCCCGACTGACACCAAATTCGGTACATATACGGCTTACTATCAGACGAACAACCGCTGTTATGAATTAAACACCTACCACTCACGCTACAGGAGACACGAAGTCGTAAACTACGATATTCTTGAATTACTGCAAAACCATGCGAGCCATCTTCCTGCACCTCCTCCTAAAGTAGTGGACCGACTGCAACCAAACTCGGTACACATACTGCTTACTATCAGGCGAACAAACGCGGTACTGAATGAAACTCCTACCACTCACGCTACAGCAGACACGAAGTCGTAAACTATGATATTCTTGAATTACTGAAAAAACCATGCGACCCATCTGCCGGCACCTCCCCCTAAAGTAGTGGACCGACTGCAACCAAACTCGGTACACATACTGCTTACTATCAGGCGAACAATCGCTGTCATGAATTAAACACCTACCACTCACGCTACAGGAGACACGAAGTCGTAAACTACGATATTCTTGAATTACTGCAAAACCATGCGAGCCACCTTCCTGCACCTCCTCCTAAAGTAGTGGATCGACTGCAACCAAACTCGGTACACATACTGCTTACTATCAGGCGAACAATCGTTGTCATGAATTAAACACCTACCACTCACGCTACAGGAGACACGAAGTGGTAAACTACGATATTCTTGCATTACTGCAAACCATGCGAGCCATCTTCCTGCACCCCCTCCTAAAGTAGTGGACCGACTGCAACCAAACTCGGTACACATACTGCTTACTATCAGGCGAAAAACCGCTGTTATGATATAAACACTTACCACTCACGCTACAGGAGACACGAAGTTGTAAACTACGATATTCTTGAATTACTTCAAAACCATGCGAGCCATCTTCCTGCACCTCCTCCTGAAGTAGTGGACCGACAGCAACCAAACTCGGTACACATACTGCTTACTATCAGGCGAACAATCGCTGTCATGAATTAAACACCTACCACTCACGCTACAGGAGACATGAAGTCGTAAACTACGATATTCTTGAATTACTGCAAATCCATGCGAGCCATCATCCTGCACCTCCTCCTAATGTAGTGGACTGACTGCAACCAAACTTGGTACACATACTGCTTACTATCAGGCGAACTACCGCTGTCATGAATTAAACACCTACTACTCACGCTACAGGGGACACGAAGTCGTAAACTACGATTTTCTTGAATTACTGCAAACCATGCGAGCCATCTTCCTGCACCCCCTCCTAAAGTAGTGGACCGACTGCAGCCAAACTCGGTACACATACTGCTTACTATCAGGCGAACAACCGCTGTGATGATATAAACACCTTTCACTCACGCTTCAGGAGACACGAAGTTGTAAACAACGATATTCTTGAATTACTTCAAAACCATGCGAGTCATCTCCCTGCACCTCCTCCTAAAGTAGTGGACCGACTGCAACCAAGCTCGGCACACATACTGCTTACTATCAGGCGAACCACCGCTGTCATGAATTGAAGACCTACCACTCACGCTACAGGGGACACAAAGTCGTAAACTACGATACTCTTGAATTACTGCAAAACAATGCGAGCCATCTTCCTGCACCTCTTCCAAAAGTAGTGGACCGCCTACAACCAAACTCGGTACACATACTGCTTACTATCAGGTGAACAACCGCTGTCATGAATTAAACACCTACCACTCACGCTACAGGAGACACGATGTCGTAAACTACGATATTCTTGAATTACTGCAAACCATGCGAGCCATCTTCCTGCACCTGCTCCTAATGTAGTGGACTGACTGCAACCAAACTCGGTACACATACAGCTTACTATTAGGCGAACAACTGCTGTCATGAATGAAACACCTACCACTCACGCTACAGGAGACACGAAGTCCTAAACTGCGATATTCTTGAATTACTGCAAAGCCATGTGTGCCACCTTCCTGCACCTCCTCCTAAAGTAGTGGATCGACTGCAACCAAAGTCGGTACACATACTGCTTACTATTAGGTGAACAACTGCTGTCATGAATGAAACACTTACCACTCACGCTACAGGAGACACGAAGTCGTAAACTACGATATTCTTGAATTACTGCAAAACCATGCGAGCCACCTTCCTGCACCTCCTCCTAAAGTAGTGGATCGACTGCAACCAAACTCGTTACACATACTGCTTACTATCAGGCGAACAACCACTGTCATGAATTAAACACCTACCACTCACGCTACAGGAGACACGAAGACGTAAACTACGATATTCTTGAAGTACTGCAAACCATGCGAGCAAACTTGCTGCACCCCCTCCTAAAGTAGTGGACCGACTGCAACCAAACTCGGTACACATACTGCTTACTATCAGGCGAACAATCGCTGTCATGATATAAATACCTACCACTCACGCTACAGGAGACACGAAGTCGTAAACTACAAAATTCTACAATTACTGCAAAACCATGCGAGCCATTTTCCTGCACCTCCTCCTAAAGTAGTGGACCGACTGCAACCAAACTCGGTACACATACTGCTTACTATCAGGCGAACAACCGCTGTCATGAATTAAACACCTACCACTCACGCTGTAGGAGAAACGATGTCGTAAACCACGATGTTCTTGAATTACTGTTAAACCATGCGAGCCATCTTCCTGCACCTCCTCCTAAAGTAGTGGACCGACTGCTATTAAACTCGGTACACATACTGCATACTATCAGGCGAACAACCGCTGTCATGAATTAAACACCAAGCACTCACGCTACAGGAGACACGAAGTCGTAAACTACGATACTCTTGAATTACAGCAAATCCATGCAAGCCATCATCCTGCACTTCCTCCTCCAGTAAGGGACCGACTGCAACCAAACTCGGTACACATTCTGCTTACTATCAGGGGAACAACCGCTGTCATGATCTAACACCTACCACTCACGCAACAGGAGACCCGAAGTCGATATTCTTGAATTACTGCAAAACCATACGAGCCATCTTCCTGCACCTCCTCCTAAAGTAGTGGACCGACTGCAACCAAACTCGGTACACATACTGCTTACTATCAGGCGAACAACCGCTGTCATGAATTAAACACCAAGCACTCACGCTACAGGAGACACGAAGTCGTAAACTACGATACTCTTGAATTACAGCAAATCCATGCGAGCCATCATCCTGCACTTCCTCCTCCAGTAAGGGACCGACTGCAACCAAACGCGGTACACATTCTGCTTACTATCAGGGGAACAACCGCTGTCATGAACTAACACCTACCACTCACGCAACAGGAGACACGAAGTCGATATTCTTGAATTACTGCAAAAGCATACGAGCCATCTTCCTGCACCTCCTCCTAAAGTAGTGGACCGACGGCAACCAAACTCGGTACACATACTGCTTACTATCAGGCGAACAATCGCTGTCATGAATTAAACACCTACCACTCACGCTACAGGAGACATGAAGTCGTAAACTACGATATTCTTGAATTACTGCAAATCCATGCGAGACATCATCCTGCACCTCCTCCTAATGTAGTGGACTGACTGCAACCAAACTCGGTACACATACAGCTTACTATTAGGCGAACAACTGCTGTCATGAATGAAACACCTACCACTCACGCTACAGGAGACACGAAGTCGTAAACTACGATTTTCTTGAATTACTGCAAAACCATGCGAGCAATCTTCCTGCACCCCCTCCTAAAGTAGTGGACCGACTGCAGCCAAACTCGGTACACATACGGCTTACTATCAGGCGAAAAACCGCTATCATGATATAAACACCTACCACTCACGCTACAGGAGACACGAAGTTGTAAACAACGATATTCTTGAATTACTTCAAAACCATGCGAGCCATCTTCCTGCACCTCCTCCTAAAGTAGTGGACCGACTGCAACCAAACTCGGTACACATACTGCTTACTATCATGCGAACAACCGCTGTCATGAATGAAACACCTACCACTCACGCTACAGGAGACACGAAGTCGTAAACTACTATACTCTTGAATTACTGCAAAACCATGCCAGACATCTTCCTGCACCTCCTCCTAAAGTAGTGGACCGACTGCAACCAAACTCGGTACACATACTGCTTACTATCAGGCGAACAACCGCTGTCATGAACTAACAACTACCACCTACCACTCACGAAGTCGGTATTCTTGAATTACTGCAAAACCATACGAGCCATCTTCCTGCACCTCCTCCTAAAGTAGTGGACCGACTGCAACCAAACTCGGTACACATACTGCTTACTATCAGGCGAACAACCGCTGTCATGACTTAAACACCACTCACGCTACAGGAGACACGAAGACGTAAACCACGATATTCTTGAATTACTGCAAAACCATGCGAGCCATCTTCCTGCACCTCCTCCTAAGGTAGTGGACCGACTGCAACCAAACTCGGTACACATACTGCTTACTATCAGGCGAACAGTCGCTGTCATCAATTAAACACCTACCACTCACGCTACAGGAGACATGAAGTCGTATACTACGATATTCTTGAATTACCGCAAATCCATGCGAGCCATCATCCTGCACCTCCTCCTAAAGTAGTGGACCGACTGCAACCAAACTCGGTACACATACTGCTTACTATCATGCGAACAACCGCTGTCATGAATGAAACACCTACCACTCACGATACAGGAGACACGAAGTCGTAAACTACTATACTCTTGAATTACTGCAAAACCATGCCAGACATCTTCCTGCACCTCCTCCTAAAGTAGTGGACCGACTGACACCAAACTCGGTACATATACTGCTTACTATCAGACGAACAACCGCTGTCATGAATTGAACACCTATCACTCTCGCTACAGGAGACACGAAGTATTAAACTACGATAACCTTGAATTATTGCAAAACCATGCGAGTCATCTCCCTGCACCTCCTCCTAAAGTAGTGGACCGGCTGCAACCAAGCTCGGTACACATACTGCTTACTATCAGGCGAACCACCGCTGTCATGAATTGAAGACCTACCACTCACGCTACAGGGGACACGAAGTCGTAAACTACGATACTCTTGAATAACTGCAAAACAATGCGAGCCATCTTCCTGCACCTCCTCCAAAAGTAGTGGACCGCCTACAACCAAACTCGGTACACATACTGCTTACTATCAGCCGAACAACCGCTGTCATGAATTAAACACCTAGCACTCACGCTACAGGAGACACGAAGTCGTAAACTACGATATTCTTGAATTACTGCAAACCATGCGAGCCATCTTCCTGCACCCCCTCCTAAAGTAGTGGACCGACTGCAACCGAACTCGGTACACATACTGCTTCCTATCAGGCGAACAATCGCTCTCATGATATAAACACCTACCACACACACAACAGGAGACACGATGTCGATATTCTTGAATTACAGCAAAACCATACGAGCCATCTTCCTGCACCTCCTCCTAAAGTAGTGGACCGACTGCAACCGAACCCGGTACACACACTGCTTACTATCAGGCGAACAACCGCTGTCATGAATTAAACACCTACCACTCGCGCTATAGGAGACACGAAGTCGTAAACTACGATATTCTAGAATTACTGCTAAATCATGCGAGCAATCTTCCTTCACCTCCTCCTAAAGTAGTGGACCGACTGCTATAAAACTCGGTACACATACTGCTTACTATCAGGCGAACAACCGCTGTCATGAATTAAACACCTACCACTCACGCTACAGGAGACACGAAGTCGTAAACTAAGACATTCTTTCATTACTGCAAAACCATGCGAGCCATTTTCCTGCTCCTCCTCCTAAAGTAGTGGACCGACTGACACCAAACTCGGTACATATACTGCTTACTATCACACGAACAACCGCTGCCATGAATTAAACAACTATCACTCACGCTACAGGAGACACGAAGTTGTAAACTACGATAATCTTGAAAAACTGCAAAATCATGCGAGCCATCTCCCTGCACCTCCTCCTAAAGTAGTGGACCGACTGCAACCAAACTCGGTACACATACTGCTTGCTGTCAGGCGAACCACCGCTGTCATGAATTAAAGACCTACTACTCACGCTACAGGGGACACGAAGTCGTAAACTACGATACTCTTGAATTACTGCAAAACAATGCGAGCCATCTTCGTGCACCTCCTCCGAAAGTAGTGGACCGCCTGCAACCAAACTCGGTACACATACTGCTTACTATCAGGCGAACAACCGCTGTCATGAACTAACACCTGCCACTCACGCTACAGGAGACACGAAGTCGATATTCTTGAATTACTGCAATACCATGCGAGCCATCTTCCTGCACCTCCTCCTAAATTAGTGGTCCGACTGACACCAAACTCGGTACATATACTGCTTACTATCAGACGAACAACCGCTGTCATGAATTAAACAACTATCACTCACGCTACAGGAGACACGAAGTTGTAAACTACGATAATCTTGAATTACTGCAAAACCATGCGAACCATCTCCCTGCACCTCCTCCTAAAGTAGTGGACCGACTGCAACCAAACTCGGTACACATACTGCTTGCTATCAGGGGAACCACCGCTGTCGTGAATGAAACACCTACCACTCACGCTACAGGAGACACAAAGTCGTAAACTACTATACTCTGAATTACTGCAAAACCATGGCAGACATCTTCCTGCGCCTCCTCCTCTAGTAGTGGACCGACTGCAACCCAAGTCGGTACACATACTGCTTACTATCAGGCGAACAACCGCTGTCATGAATTAAACACCTACCACTCACGCTACAGGATACACGAAGTCGTAAACTACGATATTCTTGAATTACTGCAAAACCATGCGAGCCATCTTCCTGCACCTCCTCCTAAAGTAGTGGACCGACTGACACCAAACTCGGCACATATACTGCTTACTATCAGACGAACAACCGCTGTCCTGAATTAAACAACTATCACTCACGCTACAGGAGACACGAAGTCGTAAATTACGATATTCTTGAATTACTGCAAACCATGCGTGCCATCTTCCTGCACCTCCTCCTAAAGTAGTGGACCGAATGCTACCAAACTCGGTACACATACTGCTTACTATCAAGCGAACAACCGCTTTCATGAATTAAACACCTAGCACTCACGCTACAGGAGACACGAAGTCGTAAACTACGATACTCTTGAATTACAGCAAATCCATGCGAGCCATCATCCTGCACTTCCTCCTCCAGTAGTGGACCGACTGCAACCAAACTCGGTACACATACTGCTTATTATCAGGCGAACAACCGCCTTCATGAATGAAACACCTACCACTCACGCTACAGCAGACACGAAGTCGTAAACTACGATATTCTTGAATTACTGAAAAACCATGCGAGCCTTCTCCCTGCACCTCCTCCTAAAGTAGTGGACCGACTGCAACCAAACTCGGTACACATACTGCTTACTATCAGGCGCACAACCGCTGTCATGAATGAAACAACTACCACTCACGCTACAGGAGACACGAAGTCGTAAACTTCGATATTCTTGAATTACTGCAAATCCATGCGAGCCACCTTCCTGCACTTCCTCCTAAAGTATTGGATCGTCTGCAACCAAACGCGGTACATATACTGTTTACTATCAGGCGAACAACCGCTGTCATGAATTAAACACCTACCACTCACGCTACAGGAGACACGAAGTCGTATACTAAGATATTCTTGAATTACTGCAAAACCATGCGAGCCATCTTCCTGCACCTCACCTCCAGTAGTGGACCGACTGCTACCAAACTCGGTACACACACTGCTTACTATCAGGCGAACAACTGCTGTCATGAATTAAACACCTAACACTCACGCTACAGGAGACACGAAGTCGTTAACTACGATATTCTTGAATTACTTCAAAACCATGTGAGGCATCTTCCTGCACCTCCTTCTAAAGTAGTGGACCGAGTGGAACCAAACTCGGTACACATACTGCTTACTATCAGGCGAACAACCGCTGTCATGAATTAAACACCTACCTCTCACGCTACAGGAGACACCAAGTCCTAAACTACGATATTCTAAAGTGGTGGACTGAATGAACCAAACTCGGTACACATAGAGCTTACTATCAGGCGAACAACCGCGTTCATGAATTGAACACCTACCACTCACGCTACAGGAGGCACGATGTCGTAAACTATGATATTCTTGAATTACTGCAAACCACGAGAGCAATCTTCCTGCACCCTGTACTAATGTAGTGGACCGACTTCAACCTAACTCGGTACACATACTGCTTACTATCAGGCGAACAACCGCTGTCATGAAAAAAACACCTACCACTCACGCTACAGGAGACACTAAGTTGTAAACAACGATATTCTTGATTTACTGCAAAACAATGCGTGCCATCTTCCTGCAACTCCTCCTAAAGTAGTGGACCGACTGCAACCAATCTCGGTACACATACTGCTTACTATCAGGGAACAACCGCCGTCATGAATGAAACACCTACCACTCACGCTACAGGAGACACAAAGTCGTAAACTACTATACTCTTGAATTACTGCAAAACCATGCCAGACATCTTCCTCCGCCTCCTCCTCTAGTAGTGAACCGACTGCAACCAAAGTCCGTACACATACTGCTTACTATCAGGCGAACAACCGCTGTCATGAATTAAACACCTACCACTCACGCTACAGGAGACACGAAGTCGTAAACTACAATATTCTTGAACTACTGCAAAACCATGCGAGCAATCTTCCTGCACCTCCTCCAAAAGTAGTGGACCGACTGACACCAAACTCGGTACATATACTGCTTACTATCAGACGAACAACCGCTGTCATGAATTAAACAACTATCACTCACGCTACAGGAGACACGAAGTTGTAAACTACGATAATCTTGAATTACTGCAAAACCATGAGAGCCATCTCCCTGCACCTCCTCCTAAAGTATTGGACCGACTGCAACCAAACTCGGTACACATACTGCTTGCTATCAGGCGAACCACCGCTGTCATGAATTAAAGACCTACTACTCACGCTACAGGGGACACGAATTCGTAAACTACGATACTCTTGAATTACTGCAGAACAATCGAGCCATCTTCCTGCACCTCCTCCGAAAGTAGTGGACCGCCTGCAACCAAACTCGGTACACATACTGCTTACTATCAGGCGAACAACCGCTCTCATGAATTAAACACCTACCACTCACGCTACAAGATACACGACGACGTAAACTACGATATTCTTCAATTACTGCAAAACCATGCTAGCCATCTTCCTGCACCTCCTCCTCCAGTGGTGGACCGACTGCAAACAAACTCGGTACACATACTGCTTACTATCAGGCGAACAACCGCTGTTATGAATTAAACACCTACCACTCACGCTACAGGAGACACGAAGTCGTAAACTACGATATTCTTGAATTACTGCAAACTATGCGAGCCATCTTCCTGCACCTCCTCCAAAAGTAGTGGACCGACTGCTACCAAACTCGGTACACATACTGCTTACTATCAGGCGAACAACCGCTGTCATGAATTAAACACCTAGCACTCACGCTACAGGAGACACGAAGTCGTAAACTACGATATTCTTGAATTACAGCAAATCCATGCGAGCCATCATCCTGCACTTCCTCCTCCAGTAGTGGACCGACTGCAACCAAAGTCGGTACACATACTGTTTACTATCAGGCGAACAACCGCTTTCATGAACTAACACCTACTACTCACGCTACAGGAGACACGAAGTCGATATTCTTGAATTACTGCAAAACCATGCGAGCCATCTCCCTGCACCTCCTCCTAAAGTAGTGGACTGACTGCAACCAAACTCGGTACACATACTGCTTACTATCAGGCGAACAACCGCTGTCATGAACTAACACCTACCACCTACCACTCACGAAGTCGATATTCTTGAATTACTGCAAAACCATACGAGCCATCTTCCTGCTCCTCCTCCTAAAGTAGTGGACCGACTACAACCAAACTCGGTACACATACTGCTTACAATCAGGCGAACAATCGCTGTCATGAATTAAACACCTACCACTCACGCTACAGGAGACATGAAGTCGTAAACTACGATATTCTTGAATTGCAGCAAATCCATGCGAGCCATCTTCCTGCACCTCCTCCTAATGTAGTGGACTGACTGCAACCAAACTCGGTACACGTACAGCTTACTATCAGGCGAACAACCGCTGTCATGAATGAAACACCTACCACTCACGCTACAGGAGACACGAAGACGTAAACTACGATATTCTTGAATTACTGGAAAACCATGCGAGCCACTTTCCTGCACCTCCTCCTAAAGTAGTGGATCGACTGCAACCAAACTCGGTTCACATACTGCTTACTATCAGGCGAACAACCGCTGTCATGAATTAAACACCTACCACTCACGCTACAGGAAACACGAAGTCGTAAACTACGATATTCCCGAATTACTGCATACCATGCGAGCCATCTTCCTGCACCCCTTCCTAAAGTAGTGGACCGACTGCAACCAAACTCGGTACACATGTTGTTGTTGTTGTGGTCTTCATTCCAGAGACTGGTTTGATGCAGCTCTCCACCCTACTCTATCCTGAGCAAGCCTTTTCATCTCCTCATAAGAACGACAACCCACATCCACTTGAATCTGCTTACTATACGCGTCTCTTGGTCTCCCTCTGCGATTTTTACCCCACACACTTCCCTCCAACGCTAAATTCACAATTCCTTGATGTCTAAGAAAGTGTCCTACCAATCTATCCCTTCTTTTAGTCAATGTATGCCAGAAATTTCTTTTCTCCCCAATTCGGTTCAGTACCTCCTCATTAGTTACGCGATCCACCCACCTAATCTTCAGCATTCTTCTGTAGCACCACATTTCAAAAGCCTCTATTCTCTTTCTGTCCACACTGCTTATCGTCCATGTTTCACTCCCATACAAGGCAACACTCCATACAAATGCCTTCAGAAAGGACTTCCTTAGGCTTAAATCAATATTCGATGTTAACAAATTTCTCTTTTTCAAAAACGCCTTTCTACCCATTGCCATTCTGCATTTTATATCATCTGTACTGCGACCATCATTTGTTATTTTACTGCCCAAGTAACAAAACTCATCTACCTCCTTTATTGCTTCGTTTCCCAATCTAATTCCTTCAGCATCACCTGATTTTCTTACACTGCACTCCATTACCCTAGTTTTACCCTTGTTAATGTTCATCTTATATGCACCTTTCAGCACACTGTCCATTCCGTTCAATTGCTCTTCCAGGTCCTTTGCTGTATCTGACAGAATTACTATGTCGTCGGCAAAACGCAATGTTTTTAATTCTTCACCCTGAACTTTAATTCCTTCTCCAAATTTCTCCTTGCTTTACTTTATAGCTTGCTCAATGTACAAATTGAACAACACTGGGGAAAGGCTACAACCCTGTCTTACTCCCTTTCCAACCACTGCAACCCTTTCATGCCCTTCAACTCTGACAACCGCTGTCTGATTTTTGTACAAGTTGCAAATAACCTTACGCTCCCTATATTTTACTCCTGCTTGCTTCAGAACTTGAAAGAGTTTATTCCAATCAACATTGTCAAAAGCCTTCTCCAAATCTACAAAAGCTAGAAATGTTGGTTTGCCTTTTCTTAATCTATCTTCTAGGATAAGCCGTAAAGTGAGTATTGCCTCCCGTGTTCCTACATTTCTCCTGAACCCAAACTGATCTTCCCCGAGGTCTGCTTCTACCAGTTTTTCCATCCTTCTGTATATAATTCGTGTTAATATTTTGCAACCATGACTTATTAAACTGATGGTTCTGTAGTTTTCACACCTGTCTGCACCCGCTTTCTTTGGAATGGGGATTATAACATTTTTCTTAAAGTCTGAGGGTACTTCGCCTGTCTCATACATCTTACACACAATGTGAAACAATTTTGTCATGGCTGGTTCTCCCAGAGACTTCAGTAACTCTGACGGGATATCATCTACTCCAGGGGCTATGTTTCGACTTAGATATTTCAGTGCTCTGTCAAATTCATCTCTCAGTATAGTATCTCCTATTTCATCATCATCTACATCCTCTTCCCTTCCTACAATAGTGTCTCGAAGTTCATTTCCTTTGTAGAGCCCCTCTATATACCCTTTCCACCTTTCAGCTTTCCCTTCTTTGCTGATAACTGGTTTTCCATCAGTGTCCTTGATATTCATAGAGCTGTTTTTCTTATCGCCAAATGTTTCTTTTATTTTCCTGTAGGCTGTATCTATTTTTCCCCTATTTATACACTCTTCTACATCCTTGCATTTGCCTTCTAGCCATTCCTGCTTAGCCATTTTGCACTTCCTGTCAATCTCATTTCTTAGTCGGCTGTACTCCATTTTGCCTGTTTCATTTATTGCATTTTTATATTTTCTCCTTTGATCGATTAAATTTAGTATCTCCTGTGATATCCAAGGATTCTTTGTAGGTCTTGTCTTCCTACCTATTTTGTTCTCTGCTGCCTTCACTATTTCATCTCTCATTTTTACCCATTCCTCCTCAACTGTTTTATTTTCCCCTGTTTCTGTCAATTGTTGCCTGAAGCTCCCTCTGAAATTCTTAAGAACTTCAGGTTCCTTCAATTTATCTAGGTCCCATCTCCTTATTATCCTACCTTTCTGTAGTTTCTTCAGTTTCAGCCTACAGTTCATAACCAACAAGTTATGGTCAGAGTCTATGTCTGCCCCTGGGTATGTCCTACACTTCAAAACCTGGTTCCGAAATCTATGTCTTACCATTATAAAATCTATCTGGTATCTCCCGGTGTCTCCTGGTCTCTTCCACGTATACAACCTTCTTTTGTGATTCTTAAACCAGGTGTTCGTTATAACTAAATTATATTCTGTGCAAAATTCTACCAGGCGGCTTCCTCTTTCATTCCTTTTGCCCAGACCATATTCACCCACTATCTTCCCTTCCCTTCCTTGTCCTACTACCGAATTCCAGTCTCCCATAACAATTAAGTTTTCCTCTCCCTTAATAGTCTGAATAATTTCCTTTAGCTCCTCATATATTTCTTCGATCTCCTCATCATTGGCAGAGCTAGTTGGCATATAAACCTGTACTACTGTGGTCGGTGTTGGCTTCGTATCTATCTTGACAATGATAATGCGATCGCTGTGCTGGTCACAGTAGTTTACCCGCATTCCTATTTTCTTATTCATTATCAATCCTACTCCTGTGATACCCCCAACTGATTTTGTATTTATAATTTTGTACTCGCCTGACCAGAAATCCTGTTCATCCTGCCACCGAACTTCACTAATCCCCACTATATCTAACTTCAACCTATCCATTTCCCTTTTTAAATTTTCTAATTTTCCTACTCGATTAAGGGATCTAACATTCCACGCTCCGACCCGTAGAATGCCAGTATTGTCTTTCCTGATGATCACATCCTCCTGAGTAGTCCCCGCCCGGAGATCCGAATGGGGGACTATTTTACCTCAGGAATATTTTACCCGAGAGGATGCCATCATCATATGTTCACACAGTAGAGCTGCATGTCCTCGGGAAAGGTAACGGCTGTAGTTTCCCCTTGCTTTCAGCCGTTCGCAGTAGCTATGTGGCAAAGCCACATTAGCTGATGTTACAAGGCCAGCTCAGTCAATCATCCAGACTGTTGCCCCTGTAACTACTGAAAAGGCTGCTGCCCCTCTTCAGGAACCACACGTTTGTCTGGCCTCTCCACAGATACCCTTCCGCTGTGGTTGCACCTACGGTACGGCTATCTGTACCGTTGAGGCACGCAAGCCACCCCACCTCGGCAATGTCTGTGGTTCATGGGAGTGGCGGTACACATACTGCTTACTATCAGGCGACCAACCGCTCTCATGAATTAAACACCTACCACTTACGCTACCGGAGACACGAAGTCGTAAACTACTATATTCTTGAATTACTGCAAAACCATGCGAGCCATTTTCCTGCACCTCCTCCTAAAGTAGTGGACCGACTGCAACCAAACTCGGTACACATACTGCTTACTATCAGGCGAACAACCGCTGTCATGAATGAAACAACTACCACTCACGCTACAGGAGACACGAAGACGTAGACTACGATATTCTTGAATTACTGCAAATCCATGCGAGCAACCTTCCTGCACCTCCTCCTAAAGTATTAGATCGACTGCAGCCAAACGCGGTACATATACTGCTGACTATCAGGCGAACAACCGCTGTCATGAATTAAACACCTACCACTCACGCTACAGGAGACACGAAGTCGTAAACTAAGATATTCTTGAATTACTGCAAAACCATGCGAGCTATCTTCCTGCACCTCCGCCTCCAGTAGTGGACGGACTGCAACCAAACTCGGTACACATACTGCTTACTATTAGGCGAACAACCGCTGTCATGAATGAAACACCTACCACTCACGCTACAGCAGACACGAAGTCGGTAACTACGATATTCTTGAATTACTGAAAAACGCATGCGAGTCATCTCCCTGCACCTCCTCCTAAAGTAGTGGACAGACTGCAACCAAACTCTGTACACATACTGCTTACTATCAGGCGAACAATCGCTGTCATGAATTAAACACCTACCACTCACGCTACAGGAGACATGAAGTCGTGAATTAAACACCTACCACTCACGCTACAGGAGACATGAAGTCGTAAACTACGATATTCTTGAATTACTGCAAATCCATGCGTGCAATCTTCCTGCACCTCCTCCTAATGTAGTGCACTGACTCCAACCAAACTCGGTACACATACAGCTTACTATCAGGCGAACAACCGCTGTCATGACTGAAACACCTACCACTCACGCTACAGGAGACACGAAGTCGTAAACAACGATACTCTTGAATTACAGCAAATCCATGCGAGCCATCAAACTGCACTTCCTCCTCCAGCAGTGGACCGACTGCAACCAAACTCGGTACACATACTGCTTACTATCAGGCGAACAACCGCTGTCATGAACTAACACCTACCACTCACGCTACAGGAGACACGAAGTCGATATTCTTTAATTACTGCAAAACCATGCGAGCCATCTTCCTGCACCTCCTCCTAAAGTAGTGGATCGTCTGCAACCAAACTTGGTACACATACTGCTTACTATCAGGCGAACAACGGCTCTAATGAATTAAACACCTACCACTCACGCTACAGGAGACACGAAGTCGATATTCTTAAATTACTGCAAAACCATGCGAGCCATTTTCCTGCACCTCCTCCTAAAGTAGTGGATCGACTGCAACCAAACTCGGTACACATACTGCTTACTATCAGGCGAACAACCGCTGTCATGAATGAAACACCTACCACTCACGCTACAGTAGACACGAAGTCGTAAACTACGATATTCTTGAATTACTGAAAAACAATGCGAGCGTTCTCCCTGCACCTCCTCCTAAAGTAGTAGACCGACTGCAACCAAACTCGGTACACATACAGCTTACTATCAGGCGAACAACCGCTGTCATGACTGAAACACCTACCACTCACGCTACAGGAGACACGAAGTCGTAAACTACGATATTCTTGAATTACTGCAAAACCATGCAACCAACCTTCCTGCACCTCCTCCTAAAGTAGTTGATCGACTGCAACCCAAACTTGGTACACATACTGCTTACTATCAGGCGAACAACCGCTGTCATGAATTAAACACCTACCACTCACGCTACATGAGACACGAAGTCGTAAACTACGATATTCTTGAATTACTGCAAACCATGCGAGCCATCTTCCTGCACCCCCTCCTAAAGTACTGGACCGACTGCAATCAAACTCGGTACACACACTGCTTACTATCAGGCGAACAACCGCTGTCATGAATTAAATACCTACCACTTACGCTACAGGATACACGAAGACGTAAACTACGATATTCTTGAATTACTGCAAAACCTTGCTAGCCATCTTCCTGCACTTCCTCCTCCAGCAGTGGACCGACTGCAACCAAACTCGGTACACATACTGCTCACTATCAGGCGAACAACCGCTGTCATGAACTAACACCTACCACTCACGCTACAGGAGACACGAAGTCGATATTCTTGAATTATTGCAAAACCATGCGAGCCATCTTCCTGCACCTCCTCCTAAAGTAGTGGATCGACTGCAACCAAACTCGGTACACATACTGCTTACTATCAGGCGAACAACCGCTGTCAAGAATGAAACACCTACCACTCACGCTACAGCAGACACGAAGTCGTAAACTACGATATTCTTGAATTACTGAAAAACCATGCGAGCCTCCTCCCTGCACCTCCTCCTAAAGTAGTGGGCCGACTGCAACCAAACTCGGTACACATACTGCTTACTATCAGGCGAACAAACGCTGTCATGGATGAAACAACTACCACTCACGCTACAGGAGACACGAAGTCGTAAACTAAGATATTCTTGAAATACTGCAAAACCATGCGAGCCATCTTCCTGCACCTCCTCCTCCAGTAATGGACCGACTGCAACGAAACTCGGTACACATACTACTTACTATCACGCGAACAACCGCTGTCATGAATTAAACACCTACAACTCACGCTACAGCAGACACGAAGTCGTAAACTACGATATTCTTGAATTACTGAAAAACAATGCGAGCCATCTCCCTGCACCTCCTCCTAAAGTAGTGGACCGACTGCAACCAAACTCGGTACACATTCTGCTTACTATCAGGTAAACAACCGCTGTCATGAATTAAACACCTACCACTCATGCTACAGGAGACACGAAGTCGTAAAATACGATATACTTGAATTACTGCAAAACCATGCGAGACATCTTCCGGCACCTCCTCCTAAAGTAGTGGACCGACTGCAGCCAAACTCGGTACACATACTGCTTACTATCAGGAAAACAACCGCTGTCATGAAATAAATACCTACCACTCACGCTACAGGAGACACGAAGTTGTTTATCAACGATATTCTTGAATAACTTCAAAACCATGCTAGCCATCTTCCTGCACCCCCTCCTATAGTAGTGGACCGACTTCAATCAAACTCGGTACACATACTGCATACTATCAGGCGAACAAACGCTGTCATGAATGAAACACCTACCACTCACGCTACAGGGACACGAAGTCGTAAACTACGATATTCTTGAATTACTGCAAAACCATGCGAGCAACTCTCCTGCACCTCCTCCTAAAGTAGTGGATCGACTGCAACCAAACTCGGTACACATACTGCTTACTATCAGGCGAACAACCGCTTTCATGAATTAAACACCTACCACTCACGCTACAGGATACACGAAGACGTAAACAACGATATTCTTGAATTACGGCAAAACCATGCTAGCCATCTTCCTGCACCTCCTCCTCCAGTGGTGGACCGACTGCAAAGAAACTCGGTACACATACTGCTTACTATCAGGCGTACAACCGCTGTCATGAATTAAACACCTACCACTCACGCTACAGGAGACACGAAGTCGTAAACTACGATACTCTTGAATTACAGCAAATCCATGCGAGCCATCAAACTGCACTTCCTCCTCCAGCAGTGGACCGACTGCAACCAAACTCGGTACACATACTGCTTACTATCAGGCGAACAACCGCTGTCATGAACTAACACCTACCACTCACGGTACAGGAGACACGAAGTCGATATTCTTTAATTACTGCAAAACCATGCGAGCCATCTTCCTGCACCTCCTCCTAAAGTAGTGGATCGTCTGCAACCAAACTTGGTACACATACTGCTTACTATCAGGCGAACAACCGCTCTAATGAATTAAACACCTACCACTCACGCTACAGGAGACACGAAGTCGATATTCTTAAATTACTGCAAAACCATGCGAGCCATTTTCCTGCACCTCCTCCTAAAGTAGTGGATCGACTGCAACCAAACTCGGTACACATACTGCTTACTATCAGGCGAACAACCGCTGTCATGAATGAAACACCTACCACTCACGCTACAGTAGACACGAAGTCGTAAACTACGATATTCTTGAATTACTGAAAAACAATGCGAGCGTTCTCCCTGCACCTCCTCCTAAAGTAGTAGACCGACTGCAACCAAACTCGGTACACATACAGCTTACTATCAGGCGAACAACCGCTGTCATGACTGAAACACCTACCACTCACGCTACAGGAGACACGAAGTCGTAAACTACGATATTCTTGAATTACTGCAAAACCATGCAACCAACCTTCCTGCACCTCCTCCTAAAGTAGTTGATCGACTGCAACCCAAACTTGGTACACATACTGCTTACTATCAGGCGAACAACCGCTGTCATGAATTAAACACCTACCACTCACGCTACATGAGACACGAAGTCGTAAACTACGATATTCTTGAATTACTGCAAACCATGCGAGCCATCTTCCTGCACCCCCTCCTAAAGTACTGGACCGACTGCAATCAAACTCGGTACACACACTGCTTACTATCAGGCGAACAACCGCTGTCATGAATTAAATACCTACCACTTACGCTACAGGATACACGAAGACGTAAACTACGATATTCTTGAATTACTGCAAAACCTTGCTAGCCATCTTCCTGCACTTCCTCCTCCAGCAGTGGACCGACTGCAACCAAACTCGGTACACATACTGCTCACTATCAGGCGAACAACCGCTGTCATGAACTAACACCTACCACTCACGCTACAGGAGACACGAAGTCGATATTCTTGAATTATTGCAAAACCATGCGAGCCATCTTCCTGCACCTCCTCCTAAAGTAGTGGATCGACTGCAACCAAACTCGGTACACATACTGCTTACTATCAGGCGAACAACCGCTGTCAAGAATGAAACACCTACCACTCACGCTACAGCAGACACGAAGTCGTAAACTACGATATTCTTGAATTACTGAAAAACCATGCGAGCCTCCTCCCTGCACCTCCTCCTAAAGTAGTGGGCCGACTGCAACCAAACTCGGTACACATACTGCTTACTATCAGGCGAACAAACGCTGTCATGGATGAAACAACTACCACTCACGCTACAGGAGACACGAAGTCGTAAACTAAGATATTCTTGAAATACTGCAAAACCATGCGAGCCATCTTCCTGCACCTCCTCCTCCAGTAATGGACCGACTGCAACGAAACTCGGTACACATACTACTTACTATCACGCGAACAACCGCTGTCATGAATTAAACACCTACAACTCACGCTACAGCAGACACGAAGTCGTAAACTACGATATTCTTGAATTACTGAAAAACAATGCGAGCCATCTCCCTGCACCTCCTCCTAAAGTAGTGGACCGACTGCAACCAAACTCGGTACACATTCTGCTTACTATCAGGTAAACAACCGCTGTCATGAATTAAACACCTACCACTCATGCTACAGGAGACACGAAGTCGTAAAATACGATATACTTGAATTACTGCAAAACCATGCGAGACATCTTCCGGCACCTCCTCCTAAAGTAGTGGACCGACTGCAGCCAAACTCGGTACACATACTGCTTACTATCAGGAAAACAACCGCTGTCATGAAATAAATACCTACCACTCACGCTACAGGAGACACGAAGTTGTTTATCAACGATATTCTTGAATAACTTCAAAACCATGCTAGCCATCTTCCTGCACCCCCTCCTATAGTAGTGGACCGACTTCAATCAAACTCGGTACACATACTGCATACTATCAGGCGAACAAACGCTGTCATGAATGAAACACCTACCACTCACGCTAC
Organism: Locusta migratoria; assembly: GCA_026315105.1. Taxonomy (NCBI): domain Eukaryota; kingdom Metazoa; phylum Arthropoda; class Insecta; order Orthoptera; family Acrididae; genus Locusta; species Locusta migratoria. The sequence continues at coordinate 17,286,237 of CM048753.1, read as the reverse complement.
AGGGACACGAAGTCGTAAACTACGATATTCTTGAATTACTGCAAAACCATGCGAGCAACTCTCCTGCACCTCCTCCTAAAGTAGTGGATCGACTGCAACCAAACTCGGTACACATACTGCTTACTATCAGGCGAACAACCGCTTTCATGAATTAAACACCTACCACTCACGCTACAGGATACACGAAGACGTAAACAACGATATTCTTGAATTACGGCAAAACCATGCTAGCCATCTTCCTGCACCTCCTCCTCCAGTGGTGGACCGACTGCAAAGAAACTCGGTACACATACTGCTTACTATCAGGCGTACAACCGCTGTCATGAATTAAACACCTACCACTCACGCTACAGGAGACACGAAGTCGTAAACTACGATACTCTTGAATTACAGCAAATCCATGCGAGCCATCAAACTGCACTTCCTCCTCCAGCAGTGGACCGACTGCAACCAAACTCGGTACACATACTGCTTACTATCAGGCGAACAACCGCTGTCATGAACTAACACCTACCACTCACGGTACAGGAGACACGAAGTCGATATTCTTTAATTACTGCAAAACCATGCGAGCCATCTTCCTGCACCTCCTCCTAAAGTAGTGGATCGTCTGCAACCAAACTTGGTACACATACTGCTTACTATCAGGCGAACAACCGCTCTAATGAATTAAACACCTACCACTCACGCTACAGGAGACACGAAGTCGATATTCTTAAATTACTGCAAAACCATGCGAGCCATTTTCCTGCACCTCCACCTAAAGTAGTGGATCGACTGCAACCAAACTCGGTACACATACTGCTTACTATCAGGCGAACAACCGCTGTCATGAATGAAACACCTACCACTCACGCTACAGTAGACACGAAGTCGTAAACTACGATATTCTTGAATTACTGAAAAACCATGCGAGCCTTCTCCCTGCACCTCCTCCTAAAGTAGTAGACCGACTGCAACCAAACTCGGTACACATACAGCTTACTATCAGGCGAACAACCGCTGTCATGACTGAAACACCTACCACTCACGCTACAGGAGACACGAAGTCGTAAACTACGATATTCTTGAATTACTGCAAAACTATGCGACCAACCTTCCTGCACCTCCTCCTAAAGTAGTTGATCGACTGCAACCCAACCTTGGTACACATACTGCTTACTATCAGGCGAACAACCGCTGTCATGAATTAAACACCTACCACTCACGCTACATGAGACACGAAGTCGTAAACTACGATATTCTTGAATTACTGCAAACCATGCGAGCCATCTTCCTGCACCCCCTCCTAAAGTAGTGGACCGACTGAAATCAAACTCGGTACACATACTGCTTACTATCAGGCGAACAACCGCTGTCATGAATTAAACACCTACCACTCACGCTACAGGAGACACGAAGTCGTAAACTACGATATTCTTGAATTACTGCAAAACCATGCGAGAAACTCTCCTGCACCTCCTCCTAAAGTAGTGGATCGACTGCAACCAAACTCGGTACACATACTGCTTACTATCAGGCGAACAACCGCTGTCATGAATTAAACACCTACCACTCATGCTACAGGAGACACGAAGTCGTAAATTAAGATATTCTTAAATTACTGCAAAACCATGCGAGCAATTTTCCTGCACCTCCTCCTAAAGTAATGGATCGACTGCAACCAAACTCGGTACACATACTGCATACTATCAGGCGAACAACCGCTGTCAAGAATGAAACACCTACCACTCACGCTACAGCAGACACGAAGTCGTAAACTACGATATTCTTGAATTACTGAAAAACCATGCGAGCATCCTCCCTGCACCTCCTCCTAAAGTAGTGGGCCGACTGCAACCAAACTCGGTACACATACTGCTTACTATCAGGCGAACAAACGCTGTCATGGATGAAACAACTACCACTCACGCTACAGGAGACACGAAGTCGTAAACTAAGATATTCTTGAAATACTGCAAAACCATGCGAGCCATCTTCCTGCACCTCCTCCTCCAGTAGTGGACCGACTGCAACGAAACTCGGTACACATACTACTTACTATCACGCGAACAACCGCTGTCATGAATTAAACACCTACAACTCACGCTACAGCAGACACGAAGTCGTAAACTACGATATTCTTGAATTACTGAAGAACAATGCGAGCCATCTCCCTGCACCTCCTCCTAAGGTAGTGGACCGACTGCAACCAAACTCGGTACACATTCTGCTTACTATCAGGAAAACAACCGCTGTCATGAATTAAACACCTACCACTCATGCTACAGGAGACACGAAGTCGTAAAATACGATATACTTGAATTACTGCAAAACCATGCGAGACATCTTCCGGCACCTCCTCCTAAAGTAGTGGACCGACTGCAGCCAAACTCGGTACACATACTGCTTACTATCAGGCGAACAACCGCTGTCATGAAATAAATACCTACCACTCACGCTACAGGAGACACGAAGTTGTTTATCAACGATATTCTTGAATTACTTCAAAACCATGCTAGCCATCTTCCTGCACCCCCTCCTAAAGTAGTGGACCGACTTCAATCAAACTCGTTACACATACTGCATACTATCAGGCGAACAAACGCTGTCATGAATGAAACACCTACCACTCACGCTACAGGGACACGAAGTCGTAAACTACGATATTCTTGAATTACTGCAAAACCATGCGAGAAACTCTCCTGCACCTCCTCCTAAAGTAGTGGATCGACTGCAACCAAACTCGGTACACATACTGCTTACTATCAGGCGAACAACCGCTTTCATGAATTAAACACCTACCACTCACGCTACAGGATACGCGAAGACGTAAACAACGATATTCTTGAATTACGGCAAAACCATGCTAGCCATCTTCCTGCACCTCCTCCTCCAGTGGTGGACCGACTGCAAACAAACTCGGTACACATACTGCTTACTATCAGGCGAACAACCGCTGTCATGAATTAAACACCTACCACTCACGCTACAGGAGACACGAAGTCGTAAACTACTTTATTCTTGAATAACTGCAAAACCATGCGAGCCATCATCCTGCACCTCCTCCTAAAGTAGTGGACCGACGGCTACCAAACTCGGTACACATACTGCTTATTATCAGGCGAAAAACCGTTGTCATGATTTAAACACCTAGCACTCACGCTACAGGAGACACGAAGTCGTAAAGTACGATATTCTTGAATTACTGCTAAACCATGCGAACCTTCTTCCTGCACCTCCTCATTAAGTAGTGGACCGGCTGTTACCAAACTCGGTACACATACTGCTTACTATCAGGCGAAAACCGCTGTCATGAATTAAACACCTAGCAATCACGCTACAGGAGGCACGAAGTCGTAAACTACGATACTCTTGAATTACAGCAAATCCATGCGAGCCATCATCCTGCACTTCCTCCTCCAGCAGTGGACCGACTGCAACCAAACTCGGTACACATACTGCTTACTATCAGGCGAACAACCGCTCTCATGAATTAAACACCTACCACTCACGCTACAGGAGAAACGAAGTCGTAAACTACGATATTCTTAAATTTCTGCAAAATCATGCGAACCATTTTCCTGCACCTCCTCCTAAAGTATTGGATCGACTGCAACCAAACTCGGTACACATACTGCTTACTATCAGGCGAACAACCGCTGTCTTGAATGAAACACCTACAACTCACGCTACAGCAGACACGAAGTCGCAAACTACGATATTCTTGAATTACTGAAAAACCATGCGAGCTTTCTCCCTGCACCTCCTCCTAAAGTAGTGGACCGACTGCAACCAAACTCGGTACACATACTGCTTACTATCAGGCTAACAACAGCTGTCATGGATGAAACAACTACCACTCACACTACAGGAGGCACGAAGTCGTAAACTACGATTTTCTTGAATTACTGCAAATCCATGCGAGCAACCTTCCTGCACATCCTCCTAAAGTATTGGATCGACTGCAACCAAACGCGGTACATATACTGCTTACTATCAGGCGAACAACCGCTGTCATGAATTAAACACCTACCACTCACGTTACAGAAGACACGAAATCGTAAACTAAGATATTCTTGAATTACTGCAAAACCATGCGAGCCATCTTCCTGCACCTCCTCCTCCAGTAGTGGACCGACAGCAACCAAACTCGGTACACATACTGCTTACTATCAGGCAAAAAACCGCTGTCATGAATGAAACATCTACTACTCACGCTCCAGGAGACACGAAGTCGTTAACTACGATATTCTTGAATTACTGCAAAACCATGCGAGCCATTTTCCTGTACCTCCTCCTAAAGTAGTGGACCGACTGCAAATAAACTTGGTACACATACTGCTTACTATCAGGTGAACAACCGCTGTCGTGAATTAAACACCTACCACTCACGCTACAGCAGACACGAAGTCGTAAACTACGATATTCTTGAATTACTGAAAAACAATGCGAGCCATCTCCCTGCACCTCCTCCTAAAGTAGTGGACCGACTGCAACCAAACTCGGTACACATACTGCTTACTATCAGGCGAACAACCGCTGTCATGAAATAAACACCTACCACTCACGCTACAGGAGACACGAAGTTGTTTATCAACGATATTCTTGAATTACTTCAAAACCATGTTAGCCATCTTCCTGCACCCCCTCCTAAAGTAGAGGACCGACTACAATCAAACTCGGTACACATACTGCATACAATCAGGCGAACAACCGCTGTCATGAATGAAACACCTACCACTCACGCTACAGGAGACACGAAGTCGTAAACTACGATATTCTTGAATTACTGCAAAACCATGCGAGCAACTCTCCTGCACCTCCTCCTAAAGTAGTGGATCGACTGCAACCAAACTCGGTACACATACTGCTTACTATCAGGCGAACAACCGCTGTCATGAATTAAACACCTAATACTCACGCTACAGGAGACACGAAGTCGTAAACTACGATATTCTTGAATTACTGCAAACCATGCGAGCCATCTTCCTGCACCCCCTCCTAAAGTAGTGGACCGACTGCAATCAAACTCGGTACACATACTGCTTACTATCAGGCGAACAACCGCTGTCATGAATTAAACACCTACCACTCACGCTACAGGAGGCACGAAGTCGTAAACTACGATACTCTTGAATTACAGCAAATCCATGCGAACCATCATCCTGCACTTCCTCCTCCAGCAATGGACCGACTGCAACCAAACTCGGTACACATACTGCTTACTATCAGGCGAACAACCGCTGTCATGAACTAACACCTACCACTCACGCTACAGGAGACACGAAGTCGATATTCTTTAATTACTGCAAAACCATGCGAGCCATCTTCCTGCACCTCCTCATAAAGTAGTGGATCGTCTGCAACCAAACGTGGTACACATACTGCTTAGTATCAGGCGAACAACCGCTCTCATGAATTAAACATCTACCACTCACGCTACAGGAGACACGAAGTCGATATTCTTAAATTACTGCAAAACCATGCAAACCATTTTCCTGCACCTCCTCCTAAAGTATTGGATCGACTGCAACCAAACTCGGTACAAATACTGCTTACTATCAGGCGATCTACCGCTGTCATGAATGAAACACCTACCACTCACGCTACAGCAGACACGAAGTCGTAAACTACGATATTCTTGAATTACTGCAAAAGAATGCGACCAACCTTCCTGCACCTCCTCCTAAAGTAGTTGATCGACTGCAACCAAACTCGGTACACATACTGCTTACTATCAGGCGAACAACCGCTGTCATGAATTAAACACCTACCACTCACGCTAAATGAGACAGGAAGTCGTAAACTACGATATTCTTGAATTACTGCGAACCATGCGAGCCATCTTCCTGCACCCCCTCCTAAAGTACTGGACCGACTGCAATCAAACTCGGTACACATACTGCTTACTATCAGGCGAACAACCGCTGTCATGAATTAAACACCTACCACTCACGCTACAGGATACACGAAGACGTAAACTACGATATTCTTGAATTACTGCAAAACCATGCTAGCCATCTTCCTGCACCTCCTCCTCCAGTGGTGGACCGACTGCAAACAAACTCGGTACACATACTGCTTACTATCAGGCGAACAATCGCTGTCATGAATTAAACACCCACCACTCACGCTACAGGAGACACGAAGTCGTAAACTACGATATTCTTGAATTACTGCAAAACCATGCGAGCCATCTTCCTGCACCTCCTCCTTAAGTAGTGGACCGACTGCTACCAAACTCGGTACACATACTGCTTACTATCAGGCGAAAACCGCTGTCATGAATTAAACACCTAGCACTCACGCTACAGCAGACACGAAGTCGTAAACTACGATACTCTTGAATTACAGCAAATCCATGCGAGCCATCATCCTGCACTTCCTCCTCCAGCAGTGGACCGACTGCAACCAAACTCGGTACACATACTGCTCACTATCAGGCGAACAACCGCTGTCATGAACTAACACCTACCACTCACGCTACAGGAGACACGAAGTCGATATTCTTGAATTACTGCAAAACCATGCGAGCCATCTTCCTGCACCTCCTCCTAAAGTAGTGGATCAACTGCAACCAAACTCGGTACACATACTGCTTACTATCAGGCGAACAACCCCTGTCAAGAAAGAAACACCTACCACTCACGCTACAGCAGACACGAAGTCGTATACTACGATATTCTTGAATTACTGAAAATCCATGCGAGCCTTCTCCCTGCACCTCCTACTAAAGTAGTGGGCCGACTGCAACCAAACTCGGTACACATACTGCTTACTATTAGGCGAAAAACCACTGTCATGAAATAAACACCTACCACTCACGCTACAGGAGACACGAAGTTGTTGATAAACGATATACTTGAATTACTTCAAAACCATGTTAGCAATCTTCCTGCACCCCCTCCGAAAGTAGTGGACCGAATACAATCAAACTCGGTACACATACTGCTTACTATCAGGCGAACAACCGCTGTCATGAATTAAACACCTACCACTCACGCTACAGGAGACACGAAGTCGTAAACTACGATATTCTTGAATTACTGCAAAACCATGCGAGCAACTCTCCTGCACCTCCTCCTAAAGTAGTGGATCGACTGCAACCAAACTCGGTACACATACTGCTTACTATCAGGCGAACAACCGCTGTCATGAATTAAACACCTAATACTCACGCTACAGGAGACACGAAGTCGTAAACTACGATATTCTTGAATTACAGCAAATCCATGCGAGCCATCATCCTGCACTTCCTCCTCCAGCAGTGGACCGACTGCAACCAAACTCGGTACACATACTGCTTACTATCAGGCGAACAACCGCTGTCATGAACTAACACCTACCACTCACGCTACAGGTGACACGAAGTCGATATTCTTTAATTACTGCAAAACCATGCGAGCCATCTTCCTGCACCTCCTCTTAAAGTAATGGATCGTCTGCAACCAAACTTGGTACACATACTGCTTACTATCAGGCGAACAACCGCCCTCAAGAATTAAACATCTACCACTCACGCTATAGGAGACACGAAGTCGATATTCTTAAATTACTGCAAAACCATGCGAGTCATTTTCCTGCACCTCCTCCTAAAGTAGTGGATCGACTGCAACCAAACTCGGTACACATACTGCTTACTATCAGGCGAACAACCGCTGTCATGAATGAAACACCAACCACTCACGCTACAGCAGACACGAAGTCGTAAACTACGATATTCTTGAATTACTGCAAAACCATGCGACCAACCTTCCTGCACCTCCTCCTAAAGTAGTTGATCGACTGCAACCAAACTCGGTACACATACTGCTTACTATCAGGCGAACAACCGCTGTCATGAATTAAACACCTACCAATCACGCTAAATGAGACACGAAGTCGTAAACTACGATATTCTTGAATTACTGCAAACCATGCGAGCCATCTTCCTGCACCCCCTCCTAAAGTACTGGACCGACTGCAATCAAACTCGGTACACATACTGCTTACTATCAGGCGAACAACCGCTGTCATGAATTAGACACCTACCACTCACGCTACAGGATACACGAAGACGTAAACTACGATATTCTTGAATTACTGCAAAACCATGCTAGCCATCTTCCTGCACCTCCTCCTCCAGTGGTGGACCGACTGCAAACAAACTCGGTACACATACTGCTTACTATCAGGCGAACAATCGCTGTCATGAATTAAACACCTACCACTCACGCTACAGGAGACACGAAGTCGTAAACTACGATATTCTTGAATTACTGCAAAACCATGCGAGCAACTCTCCTGCACCTCCTCCTAAAGTAGTGGATCGACTGCAACCAAACTCGGTACACATACTGCTTACTATCAGGCGAACAACCGCTGTCATGAATTAAACACCTAATACTCACGCTACAGGAGACACGAAGTCGTAAACTACGATATTCTTGAATTACTGCAAAACCATGCGACGAACCTTCCTGCACCTCCTCCTAAAGTAGTTGATCGACTGCAACCAAACTCGGTACACATACTGCTTACTATCAGGCGAACAATCGCTGTCATGAATTAAACACCTACCACTCACGCTACAGGAGACACGAAGTCGTAAACTACGATACTCTTGAATTACAGCAAATCCATGCGAACCATCATCCTGCACTTCCTCCTCCAGCAGTGGACCGACTGCAACCAAACTCGGTACACATACTGCTTACTATCAGGCGAACAACCGCTGTCATGAACTAACACCTACCACTCACGCTACAGGAGACACGAAGTCGATATTCTTTAATTACTGCAAAACCATGCGAGCCATCTTCCTGCACCTCCTCCTAAAGTAGTGGATCGTCTGCAACCAAACGTGGTACACATACTGCTTACTATCAGGCGAACAACCGCTCTCATGAATTAAACATCTACCACTCACGCTACAGGAGACACGAAGTCGATATTCTTAAATTACTGCAAAACCATGCAGACCATTTTCCTGCACCTCCTCCTAAAGTAGTGGATCGACTGCAACCAAACTCGGTACACATACTGCTTACTATCAGGCGAACAACCGCTGTCATGAATGAAACACCTACCACTCACGCTACAGCAGACACGAAGTCGTAAACTACGATATTCTTGAATTACTGAAAAACCATGCGACCAACCTTCCTGCACCTCCTCCTAAAGTAGTTGATCGACTGCAACCAAACTCGGTACACATACTGCTTACTATCAGGCGAACAACCGCTGTCATGAATTAAACACCTACCACTCACGCTAAATGAGACACGAAGTCGTAAACTACGATATTCTTGAATTACTGCGAACCATGCGAGCCATCTTCCTGCACCCCCTCCTAAAGTACTGGACCGACTGCAATCAAACTCGGTACACATACTGCTTACTATCAGGCGAACAACCGCTGTCATGAATTAAACACCTACCACTCACGCTACAGGATACACGAAGACGTAAACTACGATATTCTTGAATTACTGCAAAACCATGCTAGCCTTCTTCCTGCACCTCCTCCTCCAGTGGTGGACCGACTGCAAACAAACTCGGTACACATACTGCTTACTATCAGGCGAACAATCGCTGTCATGAATTAAACACCTACCACTCACGCTACAGGAGACACGAAGTCGTAAACTACGATATTCTTGAATTACTGCAAAACCATGCGAGCCATCTTCCTGCACCTCCTCCTTAAGTAGTGGACCGACTGCTACCAAACTCGGTACACATACTGCTTACTATCAGGCGAAAACCGCTGTCATGAATTAAACACCTAGCACTCACGCTACAACAGACACGAAGTCGTAAACTACGATACTCTTGAATTACAGCAAATCCATGCGAGCCATCATCCTGCACTTCCTCCTCCAGCAGTGGACCGACTGCAACCAAAATCGGTACACATACTGCTCACTATCAGGCGATCAACCGCTGTCATGAACTAACACCTACCACTCACGCTACAGGAGACACGAAGTCGATATTCTTGAATTACTGCAAAACCATGCGAGGCATCTTCCTGCACCTCCTCCTAAAGTAGTGGATCAACTGCAACGAAACTCGGTACACATACTGCTTACTATCAGGCGAACAACCGCTGTCAAGAATGAAACACCTACAACTCACGCTACAGCAGACACGAAGTCGTATACTACGATATTCTTGAATTACTGAAAATCCATGCGAGCCTTCTCCCTGCACCTCCTACTAAAGTAGTGGGCCGACTGCAACCAAACTCGGTACACATACTGCTTACTATTAGGCGAAAAACCGCTGTCATGAAATAAACACCTACCACTCACGCTACAGGAGACACGAAGTTGTTGATCAACGATATACTTGAATTACTTCAAAACCATGTTAGCCATCTTCCTGCACCCCCTCCTAAAGTAGTGGACCGACTACAATCAAACTCGGTACACATACTGCAAACAATCAGGCGAACAACCGCTGTCATGAATGAAACACCTACCACTCACGCTACAGGAGACACGAAGTCGTAAACTACGATATTCTTGAATTACTGCAAAACCATGCGAGCAACTCTCCTGCACCTCCTCCTAAAGTAGTGGATCGACTGCAACCAAACTCGGTACACATACTGCTTACTATCAGGCGAACAACCGCTGTCATGAATTAAACACCTAATACTCACGCTACAGGAGACACGAATTCGTAAACTACGATATTCTTGAATTACTGCAAACCATGCGAGCCATCTTCCTGCACCCCCTCCTAAAGTAGTGGACCGACTGCAATCAAACTCGGTACACATACTGCTTACTATCAGGCGAACAACCGCTGTCATGAATTAAACACCTACCACTCACGCTACAGGAGACACGAAGTCGTAAACTACGATATTCTTGAATTACTGCAAAACCATGCGAGAAAGTCTCCTGCACCTCCTCCTAAAGTAGTGGATCGACTGCAACCAAACTCGGTACACATACTGCTTACTATCAGGCGAACAACCGCTGTCATGAATTAAACACCTAATACTCACGCTACAGGAGACACGAAGTCGTTAACTACGATATTCTTGAATTACAGCAAATCCATGCGAGCCATCATCCTGCACTTCCTCCTCCAGCAGTGGACCGACTGCAACCAAACTCGGTACACATACTGCTTACTATCAGGCGAACAACCGCTGTCATGAACTAACACCTACCACTCACGCTACAGGAGACACGAAGACGATATTCTTTAATTACTGCAAAACCATGCGAGCCATCTTCCTGCACCTCCTCTTAAAGTAATGGATCGTCTGCAAACAAACTTGGTACACATACTGCTTACTATCAGGCGAACAACCGCTCTCATGAATTAAACATCTACCGCTCACGCTACAGGAGACACGAAGTCGATATTCTTAAATTACTGCAAAACCATGCGAGCCATTTTCCTGCACCTCCTCCTAAAGTAGTGGATCGACTGCAACCAAACTCGGTACACATACTGCTTACTATCAGGCGAACAACCGCTGTCATGAATGAAACACCTACCACTCACGCTACAGCAGACACGAAGTCGTAAACTACGATATTCTTGAATTACTGCAAAACCATGCGAGCAACTCTCCTGCACCTCCTCCTAAAGTAGTGGATCGACTGCAACCAAACTCGGTACACATACTGCTTACTATCAGGCGAACAACCGCTGTCATGAATTAAACACCTAATACTCACGCTACAGGAGACACGAAGTCGTAAACTACGATATTCTTGAATTACTGCAAACCATGCGAGCCATCTTCCTGCACCCCCTCCTAAAGTACTGGACCGACTGCAATCAAACTCGGTAGACATACTGCTTACTATCAGGCGAACAACCGCTGTCATGAATTAGACACCTACCACTCACGCTACAGGATACACGAAGACGTAAACTACGATATTCTTGAATTACTGCAAAACCATGCTAGCCATCTTCCTGCACCTCCTCCTCCAGTGGTGGACCGACTGCAAACAAACTCGGTACACATACTGCTTACTATCAGGCGAACAACCGCTGTCATGAATTAAACACCTAATACTCACGCTACAGGAGACACGAAGTCGTAAACTACGATATTCTTGAATTACTGCAAAACCATGCGACCAACCTTCCTGCACCTCCTCCTAAAGTAGTTGATCGACTGCAACCAAACTCGGTACACATACTGCTTACTATCAGGCGAACAATCGCTGTCATGAATTAAACACCTACCACTCACGCTACAGGAGACACGAAGTCGTAAACTACGATACTCTTGAATTACAGCAAATCCATGCGAACCATCATCCTGCACTTCCTCCTCCAGCAGTGGACCGACTGCAACCAAACTCGGTACACATACTGCTTACTATCAGGCGAACAACCGCTGTCATGAACTAACACCTACCACTCACGCTACAGGAGACACGAAGTTGTTGATCAACGATATACTTGAATTACTTCAAAACCATGTTAGCCATCTTCCTGCACCCCCTCCTAAAGTAGTGGACCGACTACAATCAAACTCGGTACACATACTGCAAACAATCAGGCGAACAACCGCTGTCATGAATGAAACACCTACCACTCACGCTACAGGAGACACGAAGTCGTAAACTACGATATTCTTGAATTACTGCAAAACCATGCGAGCAACTCTCCTGCACCTCCTCCTAAAGTAGTGGATCGACTGCAACCAAACTCGGTACACATACTGCTTACTATCAGGCGAACAACCGCTGTCATGAATTAAACACCTAATACTCACGCTACAGGAGACACGAAGTCGTAAGCTACGATATTCTTGAATTACTGCAAACCATGCGAGCCATCTTCCTGCACCCCCTCCTAAAGTAGTGGACCGACTGCAATCAAACTCGGTACACATACTGCTTACTATCAGGCGAACAACCGCTGTCATGAATTAAACACCTACCACTCACGCTACAGGAGACACGAAGTCGTAAACTACGATATTCTTGAATTACTGCAAAACCATGCGAGAAACTCTCCTGCACCTCCTCCTAAAGTAGTGGATCGACTGCAACCAAACTCGGTACACATACTGCTTACTATCAGGCGAACAACCGCTGTCATGAATTAAACACCTACCACTCACGCTAAATGAGACACGAAGTCGTAAACTACGATATTCTTGAATTACTGCGAACCATGCGAGCCATCTTCCTGCACCCCCTCCTAAAGTACTGGACCGACTGCAATCAAACTCGGTACACATACTGCTTACTATCAGGCGAACAACCGCTGTCATGAATTAAACACCTACCACTCACGCTACAGGATACACGAAGACGTAAACTACGATATTCTTGAATTACTGCAAAACCATGCTAGCCATCTTCCTGCACCTCCTCCTCCAGTGGTGGACCGACTGCAAACAAACTCGGTACACATACTGCTTACTATCAGGCGAACAATCGCTGTCATGAATTAAACACCCATCACTCACGCTACAGGAGACACGAAGTCGTAAACTACGATATTCTTGAATTACTGCAAAACCATGCGAGGCATCTTCCTGCACCTCCTCCTTAAGTAGTGGACCGACTGCTACCAAACTCGGTACACATACTGCTTATAATCAGGCGAAAACCGCTGTCATGAATTAAACACCTAGCACTCACGCTACAGCAGACACGAAGTCGTAAACTACGATACTCTTGAATTACAGCAAATCCATGCGAGCCATCATCCTGCACTTCCTCCTCCAGCAGTGGACCGACTGCAACCAAACTCGGTACACATACTGCTCACTATCAGGCGAACAACCGCTGTCATGAACTAACACCTACCACTCACGCTACAGGAGACACGAAGTCGATATTCTTGAATTACTGCAAAACCATGCGAGGCATCTTCCTGCACCTCCTCCTAAAGTAGTGGATCAACTGCAACCAAACTCGGTACACATACTGCTTACTATCAGGCGAACAACCGCTGTCAAGAAAGAAACACCTACCACTCACGCTACAGCAGACACGAAGTCGTATACTACGATATTCTTGAATTACTGAAAATCCATGCGAGCCTTCTCCCTGCACCTCCTACTAAAGTAGTGGGCCGACTGCAACCAAACTCGGTACACATACTGCTTACTATTAGGCGAAAAACCGCTGTCATGAAATAAACACCTACCACTCACGCTACAGGAGACACGAAGTTGTTGATAAACGATATACTTGAATTACTTCAAAACCATGTTAGCCATCTTCCTGCACCCCCTCCGAAAGTAGTGGACCGACTACAATCAAACTCGGTACACATACTGCTTACTATCAGGCGAACAACCGCTGTCATGAATTAAACACCTACCACTCACGCTACAGGAGACACGAAGTCGTAAACTACGATATTCTTGAATTACTGCAAAACCATGCGAGCAACTCTCCTGCACCTCCTCCTAAAGTAGTGGATCGACTGCAACCAAACTCGGTACACATACTGCTTACTATCAGGCGAACAACCGCTGTCATGAATTAAACACCTAATACTCACGCTACAGGAGACACGAAGTCGTAAACTACGATATTCTTGAATTACAGCAAATCCATGCGAGCCATCATCCTGCACTTCCTCCTCCAGCAGTGGACCGACTGCAACCAAACTCGGTACACATACTGCTTACTATCAGGCGAACAACCGCTGTCATGAACTAACACCTACCACTCACGCTACAGGTGACACGAAGTCGATATTCTTTAATTACTGCAAAACCATGCGAGCCATCTTCCTGCACCTCCTCTTAAAGTAATGGATCGTCTGCAACCAAACTTGGTACACATACTGCATACTATCAGGCGAACAACCGCTCTCAAGAATTAAACATCTACCACTCACGCTACAGGAGACACGAAGTCGATATTCTTAAATTACTGCAAAACCATGCGAGCCATTTTCCTGCACCTCCTCCTAAAGTAGTGGATCGACTGCAACCAAACTCGGTACACATACTGCTTACTATCAGGCGAACAACCGCTGTCATGAATGAAACACCTACCACTCACGCTACAGCAGACACGAAGTCGTAAACTACGATATTCTTGAATTACTGCAAATCCATGCGACCAACCTTCCTGCACCTCCTCCTAAAGTAGTTGATCGACTGCAACCAAACTCGGTACACATACTGCTTACTATAAGGCGAACAACCGCTGTCATGAATTAAACACCTACCACTCACGCTAAATGAGACACGAAGTCGTAAACTACGATATTCTTGAATTACTGCAAACCATGCGAGCCATCTTCCTGCACCCCCTCCTAAAGTACTGGACCGACTGCAATCAAACTCGGTACACATACTGCTTACTATCAGGCGAACAACCGCTGTCATGAATTAGACACCTACCACTCACGCTACAGGATACACGAAGACGTAAACTACGATATTCTTGAATTACTGCAAAACCATGCTAGCCATCTTCCTGCACCTCCTCCTCCAGTGGTGGACCGACTGCAAACAAACTCGGTACACATACTGCTTACTATCAGGCGAACAATCGCTGTCATGAATTAAACACCTACCACTCACGCTACAGGAGACACGAAGTCGTAAACTACGATATTCTTGAATTACTGCAAAACCATGCGAGCAACTCTCCTGCACCTCCTCCTAAAGTAGTGGATCGACTGCAACCAAACTCGGTACACATACTGCTTACTATCAGGCGAACAACCGCTGTCATGAATTAAACACCTAATACTCACGCTACAGGAGACACGAAGTCGTAAACTACGATATTCTTGAATTACTGCAAAACCATGCGACCAACCTTCCTGCACCTCCTCCTAAAGTAGTTGATCGACTGCAACCAAACTCGGTACACATACTGCTTACTATCAGGCGAACAATCGCTGTCATGAATTAAACACCTACCACTCACGCTACAGGAGACACGAAGTCGTAAACTACGATACTCTTGAATTACAGCAAATCCATGCGAACCATCATCCTGCACTTCCTCCTCCAGCAGTGGACCGACTGCAACCAAACTCGGTACACATACTGCTTACTATCAGGCGAACAACCGCTGTCATGAACTAACACCTACCACTCACGCTACAGGTGACACGAAGTCGATATTCTTTAATTACTGCAAAACCATGCGAGCCATCTTCCTGCACCTCCTCCTAAAGTAGTGGATCGTCTGCAACCAAACGTGGTACACATACTGCTTACTATCAGGCGAACAACCGCTCTCATGAATTAAACATCTACCACTCACGCTACAGGAGACACGAAGTCGATATTCTTAAATTACTGCAAAACCATGCAAACCATTTTCCTGCACCTCCTCCTAAAGTAGTGGATCGACTGCAACCAAACTCGGTACACATACTGCTTACTATCAGGCGAACAACCGCTGTCATGAATGAAACAGCTACCACTCACGCTACAGCAGACACGAAGTCGTAAACTACGATATTCTTGAATTACTGAAAAACCATGCGACCAACCTTCCTGCACCTCCTCCTAAAGTAGTTGATCGACTGCAACCAAACTCGGTACACATACTGCTTACTATCAGGCGAACAACCGCTGTCATGAATTAAACACCTACCACTCACGCTAAATGAGACACGAAGTCGTAAACTACGATATTCTTGAATTACTGCGAACCATGCGAGCCATCTTCCTGCACCCCCTCCTAAAGTACTGGACCGACTGCAATCAAACTCGGTACACATACTGCTTACTATCAGGCGAACAACCGCTGTCATGAATTAAACACCTACCACTCACGCTACAGGATACACGAAGACGTAAACTACGATATTCTTGAATTACTGCAAAACCATGCTAGCCTTCTTCCTGCACCTCCTCCTCCAGTGGTGGACCGACTGCAAAAAAACTCGGTACACATACTGCTTACTATCAGGCGAACAATCGCTGTCATGAATTAAACACCTACCACTCACGCTACAGGAGACACGAAGTCGTAAACTACGATATTCTTGAATTACTGCAAAACCATGCGAGCCATCTTCCTGCACCTCCTCCTTAAGTAGTGGACCGACTGCTACCAAACTCGGTACACATACTGCTTACTATCAGGCGAAAACCGCTGTCATGAATTAAACACCTAGCACTCACGCTACAGCAGACACGAAGTCGTAAACTACGATACTCTTGAATTACAGCAAATCCATGCGAGCCATCATCCTGCACTTCCTCCTCCAGCAGTGGACCGACTGCAACCAAAATCGGTACACATACTGCTCACTATCAGGCGAACAACCGCTGTCATGAACTAACACCTACCACTCACGCTACAGGAGACACGAAGTCGATATTCTTGAATTACTGCAAAACCATGCGAGGCATCTTCCTGCACCTCCTCCTAAAGTAGTGGATCAACTGCAACGAAACTCGGTACACATACTGCTTACTATCAGGCGAACAACCGCTGTCAAGAATGAAACACCTACAACTCACGCTACAGCAGACACGAAGTCGTATACTACGATATTCTTGAATTACTGAAAATCCATGCGAGCCTTCTCCCTGCACCTCCTACTAAAGTAGTGGGCCGACTGCAACCAAACTCGGTACACATACTGCTTACTATTAGGCGAAAAACCGCTGTCATGAAATAAACACCTACCACTCACGCTACAGGAGACACGAAGTTGTTGATCAACGATATACTTGAATTACTTCAAAACCATGTTAGCCATCTTCCTGCACCCCCTCCTAAAGTAGTGGACCGACTACAATCAAACTCGGTACACATACTGCAAACAATCAGGCGAACAACCGCTGTCATGAATGAAACACCTACCACTCACGCTACAGGAGACACGAAGTCGTAAACTACGATATTCTTGAATTACTGCAAAACAATGCGAGCAACTCTCCTGCACCTCCTCCTAAAGTAGTGGATCGACTGCAACCAAACTCGGTACACATACTGCTTACTATCAGGCGAACAACCGCTGTCATGAATTAAACACCTAATACTCACGCTACAGGAGACACGAAGTCGTAAACTACGATATTCTTGAATTACTGCAAACCATGCGAGCCATCTTCCTGCACCCCCTCCTAAAGTAGTGGACCGACTGCAATCAAACTCGGTACACATACTGCTTACTATCAGGCGAACAACCGCTGTCATGAATTAAACACCTACCACTCACGCTACAGGAGACACGAAGTCGTAAACTACGATATTCTTGAATTACTGCAAAACCATGCGAGAAACTCTCCTGCACCTCCTCCTAAAGTAGTGGATCGACTGCAACCAAACTCGGTACACATACTGCTTACTATCAGGCGAACAACCGCTGTCATGAATTAAACACCTTATACTCACGCTACAGGAGACACGAAGTCGTTAACTACGATATTCTTGAATTACAGCAAATCCATGCGAGCCATCATCCTGCACTTCCTCCTCCAGCAGTGGACCGACTGCAACCAAACTCGGTACACATACTGCTTACTATCAGGCGAACAACCGCTGTCATGAACTAACACCTACCACTCACGCTACAGGAGACACGAAGACGATATTCTTTAATTACTGCAAAACCATGCGAGCCATCTTCCTGCACCTCCTCTTAAAGTAATGGATCGTCTGCAACCAAACTTGGTACACATACTGCTTACTATCAGGCGAACAACCGCTCTCATGAATTAAACATCTACCACTCACGCTACAGGAGACACGAAGTCGATATTCTTAAATTACTGCAAAACCATGCGAGCCATTTTCCTGCACCTCCTCCTAAAGTAGTGGATCGACTGCAACCAAACTCGGTACACATACTGCTTACTATCAGGCGAACAACCGCTGTCATGAATGAAACACCTACCACTCACGCTACAGCAGACACGAAGTCGTAAACTACGATATTCTTGAATTACTGCAAAACCATGCGAGCAACTCTCCTGCACCTCCTCCTAAAGTAGTGGATCGACTGCAACCAAACTCGGTACACATACTGCTTACTATCAGGCGAACAACCGCTGTCATGAATTAAACACCTAATACTCACGCTACAGGAGACACGAAGTCGTAAACTACGATATTCTTGAATTACTGCAAACCATGCGAGCCATCTTCCTGCACCCCCTCCTAAAGTACTGGACCGACTGCAATCAACCTCGGTAGACATACTGCTTACTATCAGTCGAACAACCGCTGTCATGAATTAGACACCTACCACTCACGCTACAGGATACACGAAGACGTAAACTACGATATTCTTGAATTACTGCAAAACCATGCTAGCCATCTTCCTGCACCTCCTCCTCCAGTGGTGGACCGACTGCAAACAAACTCGGTACACATACTGCTTACTATCAGGCGAACAACCGCTGTCATGAATTAAACACCTAATACTCACGCTACAGGAGACACGAAGTCGTAAACTACGATATTCTTGAATTACTGCAAAACCATGCGACCAACCTTCCTGCACCTCCTCCTAAAGTAGTTGATCGACTGCAACCAAACTCGGTACACATACTGCTTACTATCAGGCGAACAATCGCTGTCATGAATTAAACACCTACCACTCACGCTACAGGAGACACGAAGTCGTAAACTACGATACTCTTGAATTACAGCAAATCCATGCGAACCATCATCCTGCACTTCCTCCTCCAGCAGTGGACCGACTGCAACCAAACTCGGTACACATACTGCTTACTATCAGGCGAACAACCGCTGTCATGAACTAACACCTACCACTACCGCTACAGGAGACACGAAGTTGTTGATCAACGATATACTTGAATTACTTCAAAACCATGTTAGCCATCTTCCTGCACCCCCTCCTAAAGTAGTGGACCGACTACAATCAAACTCGGTACACATACTGCAAACAATCAGGCGAACAACCGCTGTCATGAATGAAACACCTACCACTCACGCTACAGGAGACACGAAGTCGTAAACTACGATATTCTTGAATTACTGCAAAACCATGCGAGCAACTCTCCTGCACCTCCTCCTAAAGTAGTGGATCGACTGCAACCAAACTCGGTACACATACTGCTTACTGTCAGGCGAACAACCGCTGTCATGAATTAAACACCTAATACTCACGCTACAGGAGACACGAAGTCGTAAACTACGATATTCTTGAATTACTGCAAACCATGCGAGCCATCTTCCTGCACCCCCTCCTAAAGTAGTGGACCGACTGCAATCAAACTCGGTACACATACTGCTTACTATCAGGCGAACAACCGCTGTCATGAATTAAACACCTACCACTCACGCTACAGGAGACACGAAGTCGTAAACTACGATATTCTTGAATTACTGCAAAACCATGCGAGAAACTCTCCTGCACCTCCTCCTAAAGTAGTGGATCGACTGCAACCAAACTCGGTACACATACTGCTTACTATCAGGCGAACAACCGCTGTCATGAATTAAACACCTAATACTCACGCTACAGGAGACACGAAGTCGTAAACTACGATATTCTTGAATTACAGCAAATCCATGCGAGCCATCATCCTGCACTTCCTCCTCCAGCAGTGGACCGACTGCAACCAAACTCGGTACACATACTGCTTACTAGCAGGCGAACAACCGCTGTCATGAACTAACACCTACCACTCACGCTACAGGTGACACGAAGTCGATATTCTTTAATTACTGCAAAACCATGCGAGCCATCTTCCTGCACCTCCTCTTAAAGTAATGGATCGTCTGCAACCAAACTTGGTACACATACTGCTTACTATCAGGCGAACAACCGCTCTCATGAATTAAACATCTACCACTCACGCTACAGGAGACACGAAGTCGATATTCTTAAATTACTGCAAAACCATGCGAGCCATTTTCCTGCACCTCCTCCTAAAGTAGTGGATCGACTGCAACCAAACTCGGTACACATACTGCTTACTATCAGGCGAACAACCGCTGTCATGAATGAAACACCTACCACTCACGCTACAGCAGACACGAAGTCGTAAACTACGATATTCTTGAATTACTGCAAAACCATGCGACCAACCTTCCTGCACCTCCTCCTAAAGTAGTTGATCGACTGCAACCAAACTCGGTACACATACTGCTTACTATCAGGCGAACAACCGCTGTCATGAATTAAACACCTACCACTCACGCTAAATGAGACACGAAGTCGTAAACTACGATATTCTTGAATTACTGCGAACCATGCGAGCCATCTTCCTGCACCCCCTCCTAAAGTACTGGACCGACTGCAATCAAACTCGGTACACATACTGCTTACTATCAGGCGAACAATCGCTGTCATGAATTAAACACCTACCACTCACGCTACAGGAGACACGAAGTCGTAAACTACGATATTCTTGAATTACTGCAAAACCATGCGAGCCATCTTCCTGCACCTCCTCCTTAAGAAGTGGACCGACTGCTACCAAACTCGGTACACATACTGCTTACTATCAGGCGAAAACCGCTGTCATGAATTAAACACCTAGCACTCACGCTACAGCAGACACGAAGTCGTAAACTACGATACTCTTGAATTACAGCAAATCCATGCGAGCCATCATCCTGCACTTCCTCCTCCAGCAGTGGACCGACTGCAACCAAACTCGGTACACATACTGCTCACTATCAGGCGAACAACCGCTGTCATGAACTAACACCTACCACTCACGCTACAGGAGACACGAAGTCGATATTCTTGAATTACTGCAAAACCATGCGGGGCATCTTCCTGCACCTCCTCCTAAAGTAGTGGATCAACTGCAACCAAACTCGGTACACATACTGCTTACTATCAGGCGAACAACCGCTGTCAAGAATGAAACACCTACCACTCACGCTACAGCAGACACGAAGTCGTATACTACGATATTCTTGAATTACTGAAAATCCATGCGAGCCTTCTCCCTGCACCTCCTACTAAAGTAGTGGGCCGACTGCAACCAAACTCGGTACACATACTGCTAACTATTAGGCGAAAAACCGCTGTCATGAAATAAACACCTACCACTCACGCTACAGGAGACACGAAGTTGTTGATCAACGATATACTTGAATTACTTCAAAACCATGTTAGCCATCTTCCTGCACCCCCTCCTAAAGTAGTGGACCGACTACAATCAAACTCGGTACACATACTGCAAACAATCAGGCGAACAACCGCTGTCATGAATGAAACACCTACCACTCACGCTACAGGAGACACGAAGTCGTAAACTACGATATTCTTGAATTACTGCAAAACCATGCGAGCAACTCTCCTGCACCTCCTCCTAAAGTAGTGGATCGACTGCAACCAAACTCGGTACACATACTGCTTACTATCAAGCGAACAACCGCTGTCATGAATTAAACACCTAATATGCTACAGGAGACACGAAGTCGTAAACTTCGATATTCTTGAATTACTGCAAACCATGCGAGCCATCTTCCTGCACCCCCTCCTAAAGTAGTGGACCGACTGCAATCAAACTCGGTACACATACTGCTTACTATCAGGCGAACAACCGCTGTCATGAATTAAACACCTACCACTCACGCTACAGGAGACACAAAGTCGTAAACTACGATATTCTTGAATTACTGCAAAACCATGCGAGAAACTCTCCTGCACCTCCTCCTAAAGTAGTGGATCGACTGCAACCAAACTCGGTACACATACTGCTTACTATCAGGCGAACAACCGCTGTCATGAATTAAACACCTAATACTCACGCTACAGGAGACACGAAGTCGTAAACTACGATATTCTTGAATTACGGCAAATCCATGCGAGCCATCATCCTGCACTTCCTCCTCCAGCAGTGGACCGACTGCAACCAAACTCGGTACACATACTGCTTACTATCAGGCGAACAACCGCTGTCATGAACTAACACCTACCACTCACGCTACAGGAGACACGAAGTCGATATTCTTTAATTACTGCAAAACCATGCGAGCCATCTTCCTGCACCTCCTCTTAAAGTAATGGATCGTCTGCAACCAAACTTGGTACACATACTGCTTACTATCAGGCGAACAACCGCTCTCATGAATTAAACATCTACCACTCACGCTACAGGAGACACGAAGTCGATATTCTTAAATTACTGCAAAACCATGCGAGCCATTTTCCTGCACCTCCTCCTAAAGTAGTGGATCGACTGCAACCAAACTCGGTACACATACTGCTTACTATCAGGCGAACAACCGCTGTCATGAAT
Organism: Locusta migratoria; assembly: GCA_026315105.1. Lineage (NCBI taxonomy): Eukaryota > Metazoa > Arthropoda > Insecta > Orthoptera > Acrididae > Locusta > Locusta migratoria. The sequence goes on along the minus strand of CM048753.1, from coordinate 17,263,112 downwards.
GAAACACCTACCACTCACGCTACAGCAGACACGAAGTCGTAAACTACGATATTCTTGAATTACTGCAAAACCATGCGAGCAACTCTCCTGCACCTCCTCCTAAAGTAGTGGATCGACTGCAACCAAACTCGGTACACATACTGCTTACTATCAGGCGAACAACCGCTGTCATGAATTAAACACCTAATACTCTTGCTACAGGAGACACGAAGTCGTAAACTACGATATTCTTGAATAAATGCAAACCAGGCGAGCCATCTTCCTGCACCCCCTCCTAAAGTACTGGACCGACTGCAATCAAACTCGGTACACATACTGCTTACTATCAGGCGAACAACCGCTGTCATGAATTAGACACCTACCACTCACGCTACAGGATACACGAAGACGTAAACTACGATATTCTTGAATTACTGCAAAACCATGCTAGCCATCTTCCTGCACCTCCTCCTCCAGTGGTGGACCGACTGCAAACAAACTCGGTACACATACTGCTTACTATCAGGCGAACAATCGCTGTCATGAATTAAACACCTACCACTCACGCTACAGGAGACACGAAGTCGTAAACTACGATATTCTTGAATTACTGCAAAACCATGCGAGCAACTCTCCTGCACCTCCTCCTAAAGTAGTGGATCAACTGCAACCAAACTCGGTACACATACTGCTTACTATCAGGCGAACAACCGCTGTCATGAATTAAACACCTAATACTCACGCTACAGGAGACACGAAGTCGTATACTACGATATTCTTGAATTACTGCAAAACCATGCGACCAACCTTCCTGCACCTCCTCCTAAAGCAGTGCTCGACTGCAACCAAACTCGGTACACATACTGCTTACTATCAGGCGAACAATCGCTGTCATGAATTAAACACCTACCACTCACGCTACAGGAGACACGAAGTCGTAAACTACGATACTCTTGAATTACAGCAAATCCATACGAACCATCATCCTGCACTTCCTCCTCCAGCAGTGGACCGACTGCAACCAAACTCGGTACACATACTGCTTACTATCAGGCGAAAAACCGCTGTCATGAACTAACACCTACCACTCACGCTACAGGAGACACGAAGTCGATATTCTTTAATTACTGCAAAACCATGCGAGCCATCTTCCTGCACCTCCTCCTAAAGTAGTGGATCGTCTGCAACCAAACGTGGTACACATACTGCTTACTATCAGGCGAACAATCGCTGTCATGAATGAAACACCTACCACTCACGCTACAGCAGACACGAAGTCGTAAACTACGATATTCTTGAATTACTGCAAAACCATGCGACCAACCTTCCTGCACCTCCTCCTAAAGTAGTTGATCGACTGCAACCAAACTCGGTACACATACTGCTTACTATCAGGCGAACAACCGCTGTCATGAATTAAACACCTACCACTCACGCTAAATGAGACACGAAGTCGTAAACTACGATATTCTTGAATTACTGCGAACCATGCGAGCCATCTTCCTGCACCCCCTCCTAAAGTACTGGACCGACTGCAATCAAACTCGGTACACATACTGCTTACTATCAGGCGAACAACCGCTGTCATGAATTAAACACCTACCACTCACGCTACAGGATACACGAAGACGTAAACTACGATATTCTTGAATTACTGCAAAACCATGCTAGCCATCTTCCTGCACCTCCTCCTCCATTGGTGGACCGACTGCAAACAAACTCGGTACACATACTGCTTACTATTAGGCGAACAATCGCTGTCATGAATTAAACACCTACCACTCACGCTACAGGAGACACGAAGTCGTAAACTACGATATTCTTGAATTACTGCAAAACCATGCGAGCCATCTTCCTGCACCTCCTCCTTAAGTAGTGGACCGACTGCTACCAAACTCGGTACACATACTGCTTACTATCAGGCGAAAACCGCTGTCATGAATTAAACACCTAGCACTCACGCTACAGCAGACACGAAGTCGTAAACTACGATACTCTTGAATTACAGCAAATCCATGCGAGCCATCATCCTGCACTTCCTCCTCCAGCAGTGGACCGACTGCAACCAAACTCGGTACACATACTGCTCACTATCAGGCGAACAACCGCTGTCATGAACTAACACCTACCACTCACGCTACAGGAGACACGAAGTCGATATTCTTGAATTACTGCAAAACCATGCGAGGCATCTTCTTGCACCTCCTCCTAAAGTAGTGGATCGACTGCAACCAAACTCGGTACACATACTGCTTACTATCAGGCGAACAACCGCTCTCATGAATTAAACACCTACCACTCACGCTACAGGAGACACGAAGTCGTAAATTACGATATTCTTAAATTACTGCAAAACCATGCGAGCCATTTTCCTGCACCTCCTCCTAAAGTAGTGGATCGACTGCAACCATACTCGGTACACATACTGCTTACTATCAGGCGAACAACCGCTGTCAAGAATGAAACACCTACCACTCACGCTACAGCAGACACGAAGTCGTATACTACGATATTCTTGAATTACTGAAAATCCATGCGAGCCTTCTCCCTGCACCTCCTACTAAAGTAGTGGGCCGACTGCAACCAAACTCGGTACACATACTGCTTACTATTAGGCGAAAAACCGCTGTCATGAAATAAACACCTACCACTCACGCTACAGGAGACACGAAGTTGTTTATCATCGATATACTTGAATTACTTCAAAACCATGTTAGACATCTTCCTGCACCCCCTCCTAAAGTAGTGGACCGACTACAAACAAACTTGGTACACATACTGCATACAATCAGGCGAACAACCGCTGTCATGAATGAAACACCTACCACTCACGCTACAGGAGACACGAAGTCGTAAACTACGATATTCTTGAATTACTGCAAAACCATGCGAGCAACTCTCCTGCACCTCCTCCTAAAGTAGTGGATCGACTGCAACCAAACTCGGTACACATACTGCTTACTATCAGGCGAACAACCGCTGTCAAGAATGAAACACCTACCACTCACGCTACAGCAGACACGAAGTCGTATACTACGATATTCTTGAATTACTGAAAATCCATGCGAGCCTTCTCCCTGCACCTCCTACTAAAGTAGTGGGCCGACTGCAACCAAACTCGGTACACATACTGCTTACTATCAGGCGAACAATTGCTGTCATGAATTAAACACCTACCACTCACGCTACAGGAGACACGAAGTCGTAAACTACGATACTCTTGAATTACAGCAAATCCATGCGAACCATCATCCTGCACTTCCTCCTCCAGCAGTGGACCGACTGCAACCAAACTCGGTACACATACTGCTTACTATCAGGCGAACAACCGCTGTCATGAACTAACACCTACCACTCACGCTACAGGAGACACGAAGTCGATATTCTTTAATTACTGCAAAACCATGCGAGCAATCTTCCTGCACCTCCTCCTAAAGTAGTGGATCGTCTGCAACCAAACGTGGTACACATACTGCTTACTATCAGGCGAAAACCGCTGTCATGAATGAAACACCTAGCACTCACGCTACAGGAGACACGAAGTCGTAAACTACGATACTCTTGAATTACAGCAAATCCATGCGAGCCATCATCCTGCACTTCCTCCTCCAGCAGTGGACCGACTGCAACCAAACTCGGTAAACATACTGCTCACTATCAGGCGAACAACCGCTGTCATGAACTAACACCTACCACTCACGCTACAGGGGCACGAAGTCGATATTCTTGAATTACTGCAAAACCATGCGAGCCATCTTCCTGCACCTCCTCCTAAAGTAGTGGATCGACTGCAACCAAACTCGGTACACATACTGCTTACTATCAGGCGAACAACCGCTCTCATGAATTAAACACCTACCACTCACGCTACAGGAGACACGAAGTCGTAAATTACGATATTCTTAAATTACTGCAAAACCATGCGAGCCACTTTCCTGCACCTCCTCCTAAAGTAGTGGATCGACTGCAAGCAAACTCGGTACACATACTGCTTACTATCAGGCGAACAACCGCTGTCAAGAATGAAACACCTACCACTCACGCTACAGCAGACACGAAGTCGTAATCTACGATATTCTTGAATTACTGCAAATCCATGCGAGCAACCTTCCTGCACCTCCTCCTAAAGTATTGGATCAACTGCAACCAAACGCCGTACATATACTGCTTACTATCAGGCGAACAACCGCCGTCATGAATTAAACACCTACCACTCACGTTACAGGAGACACGAAGTCTTAAACTAAGATATTCTTGAATTACTGCAAAACCATGCGAGCCATCTTCCTGCACCTCCTCTTCCAGTAGTGGACCGACTGCAACCAAACTGAATACACATACTACTTTCTATCAGGCGAACAACCGCTGTCATGAATTAAACACCTACCACTCACGCTACAGCAGACCCGATGTAGTAAACTACGATATTCTTGAATGACTGAAAAACAATGCGAGCCATCTCCCTGCACCTCCTCCTAAAGTAGTGGACCGACTGCAACCAAACTCTTTACACATACTGCTTACTATCAGGCGAACAATCGCTGTCATGAATTAAACACCTACCACTCACGCTACAGGAGACATGAAGTCGTAAACTACGATATTCTTGAATTGCTGCAAATCCATGCGAGCCATCTTCCTGCACCTCCTCCTAATGTAGTGGACTGACTGCAACCAAACTCGGTACACATACAGCTTACTATAAGAGAACAACCGCTGTCATGAATAAAACACCTACCACTCACGCTACAGGAGACACGAAGTCGTAAACTACGATATTCTTGAAATACTGTAAAACCATGCGAGCAACCTTCCTGCACCTCCTCCTAAAGTAATGGATCGACTGCAACCAAACTCGGTACACATACCGCTTACTATCAGGCAAACAACCGCTGTCATGAATTAAACACCTACCACTCACGCTACAGGGGACACGAAGTCGTAAAGTACGATATTCTTGAATTACTGCAAAACCATGCGAGACATCATCCGGCACCTCCTCCTAAAGTAATGGAAAGACTGCAGCCAAACTCGGTACACATACTGCTTACTATCAGTTGAACAACCGCTGTCATGATATAAATACCTACCACTCACGCTACAGGAGACACGAAGTTGTTTATCAACGATATTCCTGAATTACTTCAAAACCATGCTAGCCATCTTCCTGCACCTTCTCCTAAAGTAGTGGAAAGACTGCAGCCAAACTCGGTACACGTACTACTTTCTATCAGGCGAACAACCGCTGTCATGAATTAAACACCTACCACTCACGCTACAGCAGACCCAAAGTCGTAAACTACGATATTCTTGAATGACTGAAAAACAATGCGAGCCATCTCCCTGCACCTCCACCTAAAGTAGTGGACCGACTGCAACCAAACTCTGTACACATACTGCTTACTATCAGGCAAACAACCGCTGTAATGAATTAAACCTAAATCTTAAAGTATTGGATCGACTGCAACCAAACGCAGTACATATACTGCTTACTAGCAGGCGAACAACCGCTGTCATGAATTAAACACCCTCCACTCACGTTACAGAAGACACTAAGTCGTAAACTAAGATATTCTTGAATTACTGCAAAACCATGCGAGCCATTTTCCTGCACCTCCTCCTAAAGTAGTGGACCGAATGCATCTAAACTCGGTACACATACTGCTTACTATCAGGCGAACAACCGCTGTCATGAATTAAACACCTACCACTCACGCTCCAGGAGACACGAAGTCGTTAACTACGATATTCTTGAATGACTGCAAAACCATGCGAGCCATTTTCCTGCACCTCCTCCTAATGTAGTGGACTGACTGCAACCAAACTCGGTACACATACAGCTTACTATAAGAGAACAACCGCTGTCATGAATAAAACACCTACCACTCACGCTACAGGAGACACGAAGTCGATATTCTTTAATTACTGCAAAACCATGCGAGCCATCTTCCTGCACCTCCTCCTAAAGTAGTGGATCGTCTGCAACCAAACGTGGTACACATACTGCTTACTATCAGGCGAAAACCGCTGTCATGAATTAAACACCTAGCACTCACGCTACAGGAGACACGAAGTCGTAAACTACGATACTCTTGAATTACAGCAAATCCATGCGAGCCATCATCCTGCACTTCCTCCTCCAGCAGTGGACCGACTGCAACCAAACTCGGTAAACATACTGCTCACTATCAGGCGAACAACCGCTGTCATGAACTAACACCTACCACTCACGCTACAGGGGCACGAAGTCGATATTCTTGAATTACTGCAAAACCATGCGAGCCATCTTCCTGCACCTCCTCCTAAAGTAGTGGATCGACTGCAACCAAACTCGGTACACATACTGCTTACTATCAGGCGAACAACCGCTCTCATGAATTAAACACCTACCACTCACGCTACAGGAGACACGAAGTCGTAAATTACGATATTCTTAAATTACTGCAAAACCATGCGAGCCACTTTCCTGCACCTCCTCCTAAAGTAGTGGATCGACTGCAACCAAACTCGGTACACATACTGCTTACTATCAGGCGAACAACCGCTGTCAAGAATGAAACACCTACCACTCACGCTACAGCAGACACGAAGTCGTAATCTACGATATTCTTGAATTACTGCAAATCCATGCGAGCAACCTTCCTGCACCTCCTCCTAAAGTATTGGATCAACTGCAACCAAACGCCGTACATATACTGCTTACTATCAGGCGAACAACCGCCGTCATGAATTAAACACCTACCACTCACGTTACAGGAGACACGAAGTCGTAAACTTAGATATTCTTGAATTACTGCAAAACCATGCGAGCCATCTTCCTGCACCTCCTCTTCCAGTATTGGACCGACTGCAACCAAACTGAATACACACACTACTTTCTATCAGGCGAACAACCGCTGTCATGAATTAAACACCTACCACTCACGCTACAGCAGACCCGAAGTAGTAAACTACGATATTCTTGAATGACTGAAAAACAATGCGAGCCATCTCCCTGCACCTCCTCCTAAAGTAGTGGACCGACTGCAACCAAACTCTTTACACATACTGCTTACTATCAGGCGAACAATCGCAGTCATGAATTAAACACCTACCACTCACGCTACAGGAGACATGAAGTCGTAAACTACGATATTCTTGAATTGCTGCAAATCCATGCGAGCCATCTTCCTGCACCTCCTCCTAATGTAGTGGACTGACTGCAACCAAACTCGGTACACATACAGCTTACTATAAGAGAACAACCGCTGTCATGAATAAAACACCTACCACTCACGCTACAGGAGACACGAAGTCGTAAACTACGATATTCTTGAAATACTGTAAAACCATGCGAGCAACCTTCCTGCACCTCCTCCTAAAGTAATGGATCGACTGCAACCAAACTCGGTACACATACCGCTTACTATCAGGCAAACAACCGCTGTCATGAATTAAACACCTACCACTCACGCTACAGGGGACACGAAGTCGTAAAGTACGATATTCTTGAATTACTGCAAAACCATGCGAGACATCATCCGGCACCTCCTCCTAAAGTAATGGAAAGACTGCAGCCAAACTCGGTACACATACTGCTTACTATCAGGCGAACAACCGCTGTCATGATATAAATACCTACCACTCACGCTACAGGAGACACGAAGTTGTTTATCAACGATATTGCTGAATTACTTCAAAACCATGCTAGCCATCTTCCTGCACCTTCTCCTAAAGTAGTGGAAAGACTGCAGCCAAACTCGGTACACGTACTACTTTCTATCAGGCGAACAACCGCTGTCATGAATTAAACACCTACCACTCACGCTACAGCAGACCCAAAGTCGTAAACTACGATATTCTTGAATGACTGAAAAACAATGCGAGCCATCTCCCTGCACCTCCTCCTAAAGTAGTGGACCGACTGCAACCAAACTCTGTACACATACTGCTTACTATCAGGCAAACAACCGCTGTAATGAATTTAACCTAAATCCTAAAGTATTGGATCGACTGCAACCAAACGCAGTACATATACTGCTTACTAGCAGGCGAACAACCGCTGTCATGAATTAAACACCCTCCACTCACGTTACAGAAGACACTAAGTCGTAAACTAAGATATTCTTGAATTACTGCAAAACCATGCGAGCCATTTTCCTGCACCTCCTCCTAAAGTAGTGGACCGAATGCAACTAAACTCGGTACACATACTGCTTACTATCAGGCGAACAACCGCTGTCATGAATTAAACACCTACCACTCACGCTCCAGGAGACACGAAGTCGTTAACTACGATATTCTTGAATGACTGCAAAACCATGCGAGCCATTTTCCTGCACCTCCTCCTAAAGTCGTGGACCGACTGCAACTAAACTCGGTACACATACTGCTTACTATCAAGCGAACAACCGCTGTCATGAATTAAACACCTACCACTCACGCTACAGCAGACACGATGTCGTAAACTACGATATTCTTGAATCACTGAAAAACAATGCAAGCCATCTCCCTGCACCTCCTCCTAAAGTAGTGGACCGACTGCAACCAAACTCGGTACACATACTGCTTACTATCAGGCGAACAACCGCTGTCATTAATTAAACACCTACCACTCACGCTACAGGAGACACGAAGTCGTAAAATACGATATTCTTGAATTACTGCAAAACCATGCGAGACATCTTCCGGCACCTCCTCCTAATATAGTGGACCGACTGCAACCAAACTCGGTACACATACTGCTTACTATCAGGCGAACAACCGCTGTCATGAAATAAACACCTACCACTCACGCTACAGGAGACACGAAGTTGTTTATCAACGATATTCTTGAATTACTTCAAAACCATGTTAGCCATCTTCCTGCACCCCCTCCTAAAGTAGTGGACCGACTACAATCAAACTCGGTACACATACTGCATACAATCAGGCAAACAACCACTGTCATGAATGAAACACCTACCACTCACGCTACAGGAGACACAAAGACGTAAACTACGATATTCTTGAATTACTGCAAAACCATGCGAGCAACTCTCCTGCACCTCCTCCTAAAGTAGTGTATCGACTGCAACCAAACTCGGTACACATACTGCTTACTATCAGGCGAACAACCGCTGTCATGAATTAAACACCTAATACTCACGCTACAGGAGACACGAAGTCGTAAACTACGATATCCTTGAATTACTGCAAACCATGCGAGCCATCTTCCTGCACCCCCTCCTAAAGTAGTGGACCGACTGCAATCAAACTCGGTACACATACTGCTTACTATCAGGCGAACAACCGCTGTCATGAATTAAACACCTACCACTCACGCTACAGGATACACGACGACGTAAACTACGATATTCTTGAATTACTGCAAAACCATGAGGGCCATCTTCCTGCACCTCCTCCTCCAGTGGTGGACCGACTGCAAACAAACTCGGTACACTTACTGCTTACTATCAGGCGAACAACCGCTGTCATGAATTAAACACCTACCACTCACGCTACAGGATACACGAAGGCGTAAACTACGATATCCTTGAATTACTGCAAAACCATGCAAGCCATCTTCTTGCACCTCCTCCTCCAGTGGTGGACCGCCTGCAAACATACTCGGTACACATACTGCTTACTATCAGGCGAACAACCGCTGTCATGAATTAAACACCTACCACTCACGCTACATGATACACGAAGACGTAAACTACGATATTCTTGAATTACTGCAAAACCATGAGGGCCATCTTCCTGCACCTCCTCCTCCAGTGGTGGACCGACTGCAAACAAACTCGGTACACTTACTGCTTACTATCAGGCGAACGAACGCTGTCATGAATTAAACACCTACCACTCACGCTACAGGATACACGAAGGCGTAAACTACGATATCCTTGAATTACTGCAAAACCATGCAAGCCATCTTCTTGCACCTCCTCCTCCAGTGGTGGACCGCCTGCAAACATACTCGGTACACATACTGCTTAGTATCAGGCGAACAACCGCTGTCATGAATTAAACACCTACCACTCACGCTACAGGAGACACGAAGTCGTAAACTACGATTTTCTTGAATAACTGCAAAACCATGGGAGCCATCTTCCTGCACCTCCTCCTAAAGTAGTGGACCGACTGCTACCAAACTCGGTACACACACTACTTACTATCAGGCGAACAACCGTTGACATGATTTAAACACCTAGCACTAACGCTACAGGAGACACGAAGTCGTAAACTACGATAATCTTGAATTACAGCAAATCCATGTGAGCCATCATCCTGCACTTCCTCCTCCAGTAGTGGACCGACTGCAACCAAACTCGGTACACATACTGCGTACTATCAGGTGAACAACCGCTGTCATGAACTAACACCTACCACTCACGCTACAGGAGACACGAAGTCGATATTCTTGAATTACTGCAAAACCATGCGAGCCATCTTCCTGCACCTCCTCCTAAAGCAGTGGACCGACTCCAACCAAACTTGGTACACATACTTCTTACTATCAGGCGAACATACGCTCTCATGAATTAAACACCTACCACTCACGCTACAGGAGACACGATGACGTAAACAACGATATTCTTGAATTACTGCAAAACCATGCCAGAAATCTTCCTGTACCTCCTCCTCTAGTAGTGGACCGACTGCAACCAAACTCGGTACACATACTGCTTACTATCAGGCGAACAACCGCTGTCATGAATGAAACACCTACCACTCACGCTACAGCAGACAAGAAGTCGTAAACTACGATATTCTTGAATTACTGAAAAACCATGCGAGCCTTCTCCCTGCACCTCCTCCTAAAGCAGTGGACCGACTCCAACCAAACTCGGTACACATACTTGTTACTATCAGGCGAACAACCGCTGTCATGAATGAAACAACTACCACTCACGCTACAGGAGACACGAAGTCGTAAACTACGATATTCTTAAATTACTGCAAATCCATGCGAGCAACCTTCCTGAACCTCCTCCTAAATTATTGGATCGACTGCAACCAAACGCGGTACATATACTGCTTACTATCAGGCGAACTATCGCTGTCATGTATTTAACACATACCACTCCAGCTACAGGAGACATGACGTCGTAAACTACGATATTCTTGAATTGCTGCAAATCCATGCGAGCCATCTTCCTGCTCCTCCTCCTAATGTGGTGGACTGACTGCAAACAAACTTGGTACACATACAGCTTACTATCAGGCGAACAACCGCTGTCATGAATGAAACACGTACCACTCACGCTACCGGAGACACGAAGTCGTAAACTACGATATTCTTGAATTACTGGAAAATTATGCGAGACACCTTCCTGCACCCCTCCTAAAGTAGTGGACCGACTGCAACCAAACTCAGTACACATACTGCTTACTATCAGGCGAACAACCGCTGTCATGAATGAAACAACTACCACTCACGCTACAGGAGACACGAAGTCGAAAACTACGATATTCTTGAATTACTGCAAATCCATGCGAGCCACCTTCCTGAACCTCCTCCTAATGTGGTGGACTGACTGCAACCAAACTCGTTACACATATAGCTTACTATCAGGCGAACAACCGCTGTCATGAATGAAACACCTACCACTCACGCTACAGGAGACACGAAGTCGTAAACTACGATATTCTTGAATTACTGGAAAACCATGCGAGGCACCTTCCTGCTCCCCTCCTAAAGTAGTGAATCGACTGCAACCAAACTCGGTACACATACTGCTTACTATCAGGCGAACAACCGCTGTCATGAATTAAACACCTACCACTCACGCTACAGGAGACACGAAGTCGTAAACTACGATATTCTTGAATTACTGCATACCATGCCAGACATCTACCTGCACCTCCTCCTAAAGTAGTGGACCGACTGCAACCAAACTCGGTGCACATACTGCTTACTATCAGGCGAACAACCGCTCTCATGTATTAAACACCTACCACTCACGCTACAGGAGACAGGAATTCGTAAACTACGATATTCTTGAATTACTGCTTAATATTAGGCGTACTACCGTTGTCATGAATTAAACACCTACCACTCACGCTACAGGAGACACGAAGTCGTAAACTACGATATTCTTAAATTACTGCAAATCCATGCGAGCCACCTTCCTGAACCTCCTCCTAAAGTATTGGATCGACTGCAACCAAACGCGGTACATATACTGCTTACTATCAGGCGAACAATCGCTGTCATGTATTTAACACATACCACTCCCGCTACAGGAGACATGACGTCGTAGACTGCGATATTCTTGAATTGCTGCAAATCCATGCGAGCCATCTTCCTGCTCCTCCTCCTAATGTGGTGGACTGACTGCAACCAAACTCGGTACACATACAGCTTACTATCAGGCGTACAACCACTGTCATGAATGAAACACCTACCACTCACGCTACCGGAGACACGAAGTCGTAAACTACGATATTCTTGAATTACTGGAAAACCATGCGAGCCACCTTCCTGAACCTCCTCCTAATGTCGTGGACTGACTGCAACCAAACTCGGTACACATACAGCTTACTATCAGGCGAACAACCGCTGTCATGAATGAAACACCTACCACTCACGCTACAGGAGACACGAAGTCGTAAACTACGATATTCTTGAATTACTGGAAAACCATGCGAGCCACCTTCCTGCTCCCCTCCTAAAGTAGTGAATCGACTGCAACCAAACTCGGTACACATACTGCTTACAATCAGGCGAACAACCGCTGTCAGGAATTAAACACCTACCACTCACGCTACAGGAGACACGAAGTCGTAAACTACGATATTCTTGAATTACTGCATACCATGCGAGCCATCTACCTGCACCACCTCCTAAAGTAGTGGACCGACTGCAACCAAACTCGGTACACATACTGCTTACTATCAGGCGAACATCCGCTGTCATGAAATAAACACCTACCACTCACGCTACAGGAGACACGAAGTTGTAAACAAAGATATTCTTGAATTACTTCAAAACCATGCGAGCCATCTTCCTGTACCCCATCCTAAAGTAGTGGACCGAATACAACCAAACTCGGTATACATACTGCATACTATCAGGCGAACAACCGCTGTCATGAATAAAACACCCACCACTCACGCTACAGGAGACACGAAGTCGTAAACTACGATATTCTTGAATTACTGCAAAACCATGCGAGCCATCTTCCTGCACCTCCTCCTAAAGTAGTGGACCGACTGCAACCAAACTCGGTACACATACTGCTTACTATCAGGCGAACAACCGCTCTCATGTATTAAACACCTACCACTCACGCTACAGGAGACAGGAATTCGTAAACTACGATATTCTTGAATTACTGCAAAACCATGCGAGCCATCTTCCTGCACCTCCTCCTAAAGTAGTGGACCGACTGCAACCAAACTCGGTACACATACTGCTTACTATCAGGCGAACAACCGCTGTCATGAATGAAACACCAACCACGCACGCTACAGCAGACACGAAGTCGTAATCTACGATATTCTTGAATTACTGCAAAACCATGCCAGACATCTTACTGCACCTCCTCCTCTATTAGTGGACCGACTGCAACCAAACTCGGTACACATACTGCTTACTATCAGGCGAACAACCGCTGTCATGAATTAAACACCTATCACTCACGCTACAGTAGACACGAATTTGTAAACAACGATAATATTGAATTACTGCAAAACCATGCGAGCCATCTCCCTGCACCTACTCCTAAAGTAGTGGACCGACTGCAACCATGCTCGGTACACATACTGCTTACTATCAGGCGAACCACCGCTGTCATGAATTAAAGACCTACCACTCACGCTACAGGGGACACGAAGTCGTAAACTACGATACTCTTGAATTACTGCAAAACAATGCGAGCCATCTTCCTGCACCTCCTCCAAAAGTAGTGGACCGCCTACAACCAAACTCGGTACACATACTGCTTACTATCAGGCGAACAACCGCTGTCATGAATTAAACACCTACCACTCACGCTACAGGAGACACGAAGTCGTAAACTACGATACTCTTGAATTACAGCAAATCCATGCGAGCCATCTTCCTGCACCTCCTCCTCCAGTCGTGGACCGACTGCAACCAAACTCGGTACACATACTGCTTAATATTAGGCGTACTACCGTTGTCATGAATTAAACACCTACCACTCACGCTACAGGAGACACGAAGTCGTAAACTACGATATTCTTGAATTACTGCTAAACCATTCCAGACATCTACCTTCACCTGTCCTAAAGTAGTGGACCGACTGCTGTAAAACTCGGTACACATACTGTTTACAATCAGGCGAACAACCGCTGTCATGAATTAAACACCTAGCACTCACGCTACAGGAGACACGAAGTCGTAAACTACGATACTCTTGAATTACAGCAAATCCATGCGAGCAATCATCCTGCACTTCCTCCTCCAGTAGTGGACCGACTGCAACCAAGCTCGGTACTCATACTGCTTACTATCAGGCGAACAACCGCTGTCATGAACTAACACCTACCACTCACGCAACAGGAGACACGAATTCGATATTCTTGAATTACTGCAAAACCATGCGAGTCATCTTCCTGCACTTCCTCCTAATGTAGTGGACCGACTGCAACCAAACTCGGTACACATACTGCTTACTATCAGGCGAACAATCGCTGTCATGAATTAAACACCTACCACTCACGCTACAGGAAACATGAAGTCGTGAACTACGATATTCTTGAATTACTGCAAATCCATGCGAGCCATCTACCTGCACCTCCTCCTAATGTAGTGCACTGACTGCAACCAAACTCGGTACACATACAGCTTACTATCAGGTGAACAACCGCTGTCATGAATGAAACACCTCCCACTCACGCTACAGGAGACACGAAGTCGTAAACTACGATATTCTTGAATTGTTGGAAAACCATGCGAGCCACCTTCCTGCACCTCCTCCTAAAGTAGTGGATCGACTGCAACCAAACTCGGTACACATACTGCTTACTATCAGGCGAACAACCGCTGTCATGAATGAAACACCTACCACTCACGCTACAGGAGACACGAAGTCGTAAACTACGAAATTCTTGAATTTCTGCATACAATGCGAGCCATCTTCCTGCACCCCCTCCCAAAGTAGTGGACCGACTGCAACCAAACTCGGTACACATACTGCTTACTATCAGGTGAACAACCGCTGTCATGAATGAAACACCTACCACTCACGCTACAGGAGACACGATGTTGTAAACAACGATATTATTGAATTACTTCAAAACCATGCGAGCAATCTTCCTGCAACCCCTCCTAAGGTAGTGGACTGACTACAACCAAACGCGGTACACATACTGCATACTAACAGGCGAACAACCGCTGTCATGAATTAAACACCTACCATTCACGCTACAGGAGACAGGTATTCGTAAACTACGATATTCTTGAATTCCTGCAAAACCACGCGAGCCATCTTCCTGCACCTCCTCCTAAAGTACTTGACCGACTGCAACAAACTCGGTACACATACTGCCTACTATCATCCGAACAACCGCTGTCATTAATTAAACACCTACCACTCACGCTACCGCAGACACGAAGTCGTAAACTACGATATTCTTGAATTACTTCAAAACCATGCGAGCCATCTTCCTGCGCCTCCTTCTAAAGTAGTGGACCGCCTGGAACCAAACTCGATACACATATTACTTACTATCAGTCGAACAACTGTTGTCATGAATTAAACACCTACCACTCACGCTACAGGAGACACGAATTTGTAAACAACGATAACCTTGAATTACTGCAAATCCACGCGAGCTATCTCCCTGCACCTCCTCCTAAAGTAGTGGACCGACTGCAACCAAGCTCGGTACACATACTGCTTACTATCAGGCGAACCACCGCTGTCATGAATTAAAGACCTACCACTCACGCTACAGGAGACACGAAGTCGTAAACTACGATATTCCTGAATTACTGCTAAACCATGCGTGCCATCTTCCTGCACCTCTTCCGAAAGTAATGGACCGTCTGCTATAAAACTCGGTACACACACTGCTTACAATCAGTCGAACAACCGCTGTCATGAATTAAACACCTAGCACTCACGCTACAGGAGACACGAATTTGTAAACTACGATACTCTTGAATTACTGCAAAACCATGCGACCCATCTCCCTGCACCTCCTCCTAAAGTAGTGGACCGACTGCAACCAAGCACGGAACACATACTGCTTACTATCAGGCGAACCACCGCTGTCATGAATTAAAGTCCTACCACTCACGCTACAGGAGACACGAAGTCGTAAACTACGATATTCTTGAATTACTGCTAAACCATGCGAGCCATCTTAATGCACCTCCTCCTAAAGTATTGGACCGAATGCTATAAAACTCGGTACACATACTGCTTACAATCAGGCGAACAACCGCTGTCATGAATTAAACACCTAGCACTCACGCTACAGGAGACACTAAGTCGTAAACTACGATACTCTTGAATTAGTGCAAAACCATGCGAGCCATCACCATGCACCTCCTCCTAAAGTAGTGGACCGACTGCAACCAAACTCGGTACACATACTGCTTACTATCAGGCGAACAACCGCTGTCATGAATTAAACACTACCACTCACGCTACAGGAGACACGAAGTCGTAAACTACGATATTCTTGAATTACTGCAAAATTATGCGAGCCATCTTCCTGCACCTCCTCCTAAAGTAGTGGACCGCCTGCAACCAAACTCGGTACACATACTGCTTACTATCAGGTGAACAACCGCTGTCAAGAATTAAACACCTATCACTCACGCTACAGGAGACACAAAGACGTAAACTACGATATTCTTGAATTACTGCAAAACCATGCTAGCAATCTCCCTGCACCTCCTCCTCCAGTGGTGGACCGACTGCAACCAAACTCGGTACACATACTGCTTACTATCAGGCGACCAACCGCTGTCATGAATTAAACACCTACAACTCACGCTACAGGAGACACGAAGTCGTAAACTATGATATTCTTGAATTACTGCAAAACCATGCGAGCAATCTTCCTGCACCTCCTCGTAAAGTAGTGGACCGACTACAACCAAAATCGGTACACATATTGCTTACTATCAGGCAAACAACCGCAGTCATGAATTAAACACCTTCCACTCACGCTACAGGAGACACGAAGTCGTAAACTATGATATTCTTGAATTACTGCAAAACCATGCGAGCCATCTTACTGCACCTCCTCCTCCTCCTCCTAAAGTAGTGGACCGACTACAACCAAAATCGGTACACATATTGCTTACTATCAGGCATCAACCGCTGCAATGAATTAAACGCCCACCACTCACGCTACAGGAGACACGAAGTCGTAAACTACGATATTCTTGAATTACTGCAAAACAATGCGAGCAATTTTCCTGCACCTCCTCCTAAAGTAGTGCACCGACAGCAACCAAACTCGGTACACATACTGCTTACAATCAGGCGAACAACCGCTGTCATGAATTAAACACCTACCACTCACGCTACAGGAGACACGAAGTCGTAAACTACGATATTCTTGAATTACTGCATACCATGCGAGCCATCTACCTGCACACCTCCTAAAGTAGTGGACCGACTGCAACCAAACTCGGTACACATACTGCTTACTATCAGGCGAACATCCGCTGTCATGAAATAAACACCTACCACTCACGCTACAGGAGACACGAAGTTGTAAACAAAGATATTCTTGAATTACTTCAAAACCATGCGAGCCATCTTCCTGTACCACACCCTAAAGTAGTGGACCGAATGCAACCAAACTCGGTATACATACTGCATACTATCAGGCGAACAACCGCTGTCATGAATAAAACACCCACCACTCACGCTACAGGAGACACGAAGTCGTAAACTACGATATTCTTGAATTACTGCAAAACCATGCGAGCCATCTTCCTGCACCTCCTCCTAAAGTAGTGGACCGACTGCAACCAAACTCGGTACACATATTGCTTACTATCAGGCGAACAACCGCTCTCATGTATTAAACACCTACCACTCACGCTACAGGAGACAGGAATTCGTAAACTACGATATTCTTGAATTACTGCAAAACCATGCGAGCCATCTTCCTGCACCTCCTCCTAAAGTAGTGGACCGACTGCAACCAAACTCGGTACACATACTGCTTACTATCAGGCGAACAACCGCTGTCATGAATGAAACACCAACCACGCACGCTACAGCAGACACGAAGTCGTAATCTACGATATTCTTGAATTACTGCAAAACCATGCCAGACATCTTACTGCACCTCCTCCTCTATTAGTGGACCGACTGCAACCATACTCGGTACACATACTGCTTACTATAAGGCGAACAACCGCTGTCATGAATTAAACACCTATCACTCACGCTACAGTAGACACGAATTTGTAAACAACGATAATATTGAATTACTGCAAAACAATGCGAGCCATCTTCCTGCACCTCCTCCAAAAGTAGTGGACCGCCTACAACCAAACTCGGTACACATACTGCTTACTATCAGGCGAACAACCGCTGTCATGAATTAAACACCTACCACTCACGCTACAGGAGACACGAAGTCGTAAAATACGATACTCTTGAATTACAGCAAATCCATGCGAGCCATCTTCCTGCACCTCCTCCTCCAGTCGTGGACCGACTGCAACCAAACTCGGTACACATACTGCTTAATATTAGGCGTACTACCGTTGTCATGAATTAAACACCTACCACTCACGCTACAGGAGACACGAAGTCGTAAACTACGATATTCTTGAATTACTGCTAAACCATTCCAGACATCTACCTTCACCTGTCCTAAAGTAGTGGACCGACTGCTGTAAAACTCGGTACACATACTGCTTACAATCAGGCGAACAACCGCTGTCATGAATTAAACACCTAGCACTCACGCTACAGGAGACACGAAGTCGTAAACTACGATACTCTTGAATTACAGCAAATCCATGCGAGCAATCATCCTGCACTTCCTCCTCCAGTAGTGGACCGACTGCAACCAAGCTCGGTACTCATACTGCTTACTATCAGCCGAACAACCGCTGTCATGAACTAACACCTACCACTCACGCAACAGGAGACACGAATTCGATATTCTTGAAGTACTGCAAAACCATGCGAGTCATCTTCCTGCACTTCCTCCTAAAGTAGTGGACCGACTGCAACCAAACTCGGTACACATACTGCTTACTATCAGGCGAAAAATCGCTGTCATGAATTAAACACCTACCACTCACGCTACAGGAAACATGAAGTCGTGAACTACGATATTCTTGAATTACTGCAAATCCATGCGAGCCATCTACCTGCACCTCCTCCTAATGTAGTGCACTGACTGCAACCAAACTCGGTACACATACAGCTTACTATCAGGTGAACAACCGCTGTCATGAATGAAACACCTACCACTCACGCTACAGGAGACACGAAGTCGTAAACTACGATATTCTTGAATTGTTGGAAAACCATGCGAGCCACCTTCCTGCACCTCCTCCTAATGTAGTGGATCGACTGCAACCAAACTCGGTACACATACTGCTTACTATCAGGCGAACAACCGCTGTCATGAATGAAACACCTAACACTCACGCTACAGGAGACACGAAGTCGTAAACTACGAAATTCTTGAATTACTGCATACAATGCGAGCCATCTTCCTGCACCCCCTCCCAAAGTAGTGGACCGACTGCAACCAAACTCGGTACACATACTGCTTACTATCAGGTGAACAACCGCTGTCATGAATGAAACACCTACCACTCACGCTACAGGAGACACGATGTTGTAAACAACGATATTATTGAATTACTTCAAAACCATGCGAGCAATCTTCCTGCAACCCCTCCTAAGGTAGTGGACTGACTACAACCAAACGCGGTACACATACTGCATACTAACAGGCGAACAACCGCTGTCATGAATTAAACACCTACCACTCACGCTACAGGAGACAGGTATTCGTAAACTACGATATTCTTGAATTCCTGCAAAACCACGCGAGCCATCTTCCTGCACCTCCTCCTAAAGTACTTGACCGACTGCAACAAACTCGGTACACATACTGCCTACTATCAGCCGAACAACCGCTGTCATTAATTAAACACCTACCACTCACGCTACCGCAGACACGAAGTCGTAAACTACGATATACTTGAATTACTTCAAAACCATGCGAGCCATCTTCCTGCGCCTCCTTCTAAAGTAGTGGACCGCCTGGAACCAAACTCGATACACATATTACTTACTATCAGTCGAACAACTGTTGTCATGAATTAAACACCTACCACTCACGCTACAGGAGACACGAATTTGTAAACAACGATAACCTTGAATTACTGCAAATCCACGCGAGCTATCTCCCTGCACCTCCTCCTAAAGTAGTGGACCGACTGCAACCAAGCTCGGTACACATACTGCTTACTATCAGGCGAACCACCGCTGTCATGAATTAAACACCTACCACTCACGCTACAGGAGACACGAAGTCGTAAACTACGATATTCCTGAATTACTGCTAAACCATGCGTGCCACCTTCCTGCACCTCTTCCGAAAGTAATGGACCGTCTGCTATAAAACTCGGTACACATACTGCTTACAATCAGTCGAACAACCGCTGTCATGAATTAAACATCTAGCACTCACGCTACAGGAGACACGAATTTGTAAACTACGATACTCTTGAATTACTGCAAAACCATGCGACCCATCTCCCTGCACCTCCTCCTAAAGTAGTGGACCGACTGCAACCAAGCTCGGTACACATACTGCTTACTATCAGGCGAACCACCGCTGTCATGAATTAAAGACCTACCACTCACGCTACAGGGGACACGAAGTCGTAAACTACGATATTCCTGAATTACTGCTAAACCATGCGTGCCACCTTCCTGCACCTCTTCCGAAAGTAATGGACCGTCTGCTATAAAACTCGGTACACATACTGCTTACAATCAGTCGAACAACCGCTGTCATGAATTAAACACCTAGCACTCACGCTACAGGAGACACGAATTTGTAAACTACGATACTCTTGAATTACTGCAAAACCATGCGACCCATCTCCCTGCACCTCCTCCTAAAGTAGTGGACGGTCTGCAACCAAGCACGGTACACATACTGCTTACAATCAGGCGAACAACCGCTGTCATGAATTAAACACCTAGCACTCACGCTACAGGAGACACGAAGTCGTAAACTACGATACTCTTGAATTACAGCAAATCCATGCGAGCAATCATCCTGCACTTCCTCCTCCAGTAGTGGACCGACTGCAACCAAGCTCGGTACTCATACTGCTTACTATCAGCCGAACAACCGCTGTCATGAACTAACACCTACCACTCACGCAACAGGAGACACGAATTCGATATTCTTGAATTACTGCAAAACCATGCGAGTCATCTTCCTGCACTTCCTCCTAAAGTAGTGGACCGACTGCAACCAAACTCGGTACACATACTGCTTACTATCAGGCGAACAATCGCTGTCATGAATTAAACACCTACCACTCACGCTACAGGAAACATGAAGTCGTGAACTACGATATTCTTGAATTACTGCAAATCCATGCGAGCCATCTACCTGCACCTCCTCCTAATGTAGTGCACTGACTGCAACCAAACTCGGTACACATACAGCTTACTATCAGGTGAACAACCGCTGTCATGAATGAAACACGTACCACTCACGCTACAGGAGACACGAAGTCGTAAACTACGATATTCTTGAATTGTTGGAAAACCATGCGAGCCACCTTCCTGCACCTCCTCCTAAAGTAGTGGATCGACTGCAACCAAACTCGGTACACATACTGCTTACTATCAGGCGAACAACCGCTGTCATGAATGAAACACCTACCACTCACGCTATAGGAGACACGAAGTCGTAAACTACGAAATTCTTGAATTACTGCATACAATGCGAGCCATCTTCCTGCACCCCCTCCCAAAGTAGTGGACCGACTGCAACCAAACTCGGTACACATACTGCTTACTATCAGGTGAACAACCGCTGTCATGAATGAAACACCTACCACTCACGCTACAGGAGACACGATGTCGTAAACAACGATATTATTGAATTACTTCAAAACCATGCGAGCAATCTTCCTGCAACCCCTCCTAAGGTAGTGGACTGACTACAACCAAACGCGGTACACATACTGCATACTAACAGGCGAACAACCGCTGTCATGAATTAAACACCTACCACTCACGCTACAGGAGACAGGTATTCCTAAACTACGATATTCTTGAATTCCTGCAAAACCACGCGAGCCATCTTCCTGCACCTCCTCCTAAAGTACTTGACCGACTGCAACAAACTCGGTACACATACAGCCTACTATCAGCCGAACAACCGCTGTCATTAATTAAACACCTACCACTCACGCTACCGCAGACACGAAGTCGTAAACTACGATATTCTTGAATTACTTCAAAACCATGCGAGCCCTCTTCCTGCGCCTCCTTCTAAAGTAGTGGACCGCCTGGAACCAAACTCGATACACATATTACTTACTATCAGTCGAACAACTGTTGTCATCAATTAAACACCTACCACTCACGCTACAGGAGACACGAATTTGTAAACAACGATAACCTTGAATTACTGCAAATCCACGCGAGCTATCTCCCTGCACCTCCTCCTAAAGTAGTGGACCGACTGCAACCAAGCTCGGTACACATACTGCTTACTATCAGGCGAACCACCGCTGTCATGAATTAAAGACCTACCAGTCACGCTACAGGAGACACGAAGTCGTAAACTACGATATTCTTGAATTACTGCTAAACCATGCGAGCCATCTTAATGCACCTCCTCCTAAAGTATTGGACCGAATGCTATAAAACTCGGTACACATACTGCTTACAATCAGGCGAACAACCGCTGTCATGAATTAAACACCTAGCACTCACGCTACAGGAGACACTAAGTCGTAAACTACGATACTCTTGAATTAGTGCAAAACCATGCGAGCCATCACCATGCACCTCCTCCTAAAGTAGTGGACCGACTGCAACCAAACTCGGTACACATACTGCTTACTATCAGGCGAACAACCGCTGTCATGAATTAAACACTACCACTCACGCTACAGGAGACACGAAGTCGTAAACTACGATATTCTTGAATTACTGCAAAATTATGCGAGCCATCTTCCTGCACCTCCTCCTAAAGTAGTGGACCGCCTGCAACCAAACTCGGTACACATACTGCTTACTA
The DNA here is from genome assembly GCA_026315105.1 of Locusta migratoria. Taxonomy (NCBI): domain Eukaryota; kingdom Metazoa; phylum Arthropoda; class Insecta; order Orthoptera; family Acrididae; genus Locusta; species Locusta migratoria. Next base: position 17,239,922 of record CM048753.1, on the reverse strand, counting down.
TCAGGCGAACAACCGCTGTCAAGAATTAAACACCTACCACTCACGCTACAGGAGACACAAAGACGTAAACTACGATATTCTTGAATTACTGCAAAACCATGCTAGCAATCTCCCTGCACCTCCTCCTCCAGTGGTGGACCGACTGCAACCAAACTCGGTACACATACTGCTTACTATCAGGCGACCAACCGCTGTCATGAATTAAACACCTACAACTCACGCTACAGGAGACACGAATCGTAAACTACGATATTCTTGAATAACTGCTAACTAATGCGAGCCATCTTTCTGCACCTCCTCGGAAAGTAATGGACCGACTGCTACCAAACTCGGTACACATACTGCTTACTACCAGCCGAACAACCGCTGTCATGAACTAACACCTACCACTCACGCTACAGGAGACACGAAGTCGATATTCTTGAATTACTGCAAAATCATGCGAACCATCTTCCTGCACCTCCCCCTAAAGTAGTGGACAGACTGCATACAAACTCGGTACACATACTGCTTACTATCAGGCGAACAACCGCTGGCATGAAATAAACACCTAACACTCACGCTACAGGAGACACGAATTTGTAAACTATGATATTCTTGAATTACTGCAAAACCATGCGAGCCATCTTCCTGCGCCTCCTTCTAAATTAGTATACCGACTGGAACCAAACTCGGTACACATATTGCTTACTATCAGGCGAACAACTGCTGTCATGAATTAAACACCTACCACTCACGCTACAGGAGACACGAAGTCGTAAACTATGATATTCTTGAATTACTGCAAAACCATGCGAGCAATCTTCCTGCACCTCCTCGTAAAGTAGTGGACCGACTACAACCAAAATCGGTACACATATTGCTTACTATCAGGCAAACAACCGCAGTCATGAATTAAACACCTTCCACTCACGCTACAGGAGACTCGAAGTCGTAAACTATGATATTCTTGAATTACTGCAAAACCATGCGATCCATCTTACTGCACCTCCTCCTCCTCCTCCTAAAGTAGTGGACCGACTACAACCAAAATCGGTACACATAGTGCTTACTATCAGGCATCAACCGCTGCAATGAATTAAACGCCCACCACTCACGCTACAGGAGACACGAAGTCGTAAACTACGATATTCTTGAATTACTGCAAAACAATGCGAGCAATTTTCCTGCACCTCCTCCTAAAGTAGTGCACCGACAGCAACCAAACTCGGTACACATACTGCTTACTATCAGGCGAACAACCGCTGTCATGAATTAAACACCTACCACTCACGCTACAGGAGACACGAAGTCGAAAACTACAATACTCTTGAATTACTGCAAAACCATGCCAGAAATCTTCCTGTACCTCCTCCTCTAGTAGTAGACCGACTGCCACCAAACTCGGTACACATACTGCTTACTATCAGGCGAACAACCGCTGTCATTAATTAAACACCTACCACTCACGCTACAGAAGACACGAAGACGTAAACTACGATATTCTTGAATTACTGCAAAACCATGCTAGCAATCTTCCTGCACCTCCTCCTCCAGTGGTGGACCGACTGCAACCAAACTCGGTACACATACTGCTTACTATCAGGCGACCAACCGCTGTCATGAATTAAACACCTACCACTCACGCTACAGGAGACACGAAGTCGTAAACTATGATATTCTTGAATTACTGCAAAACCATGCGAGCCATCTTCCTGCAACTCCTCCGTAAGTCATGGAACGACTACAACCAAAATCGGTACACATATTGCTTACTATCAGGCAACAACCGCTGTAATGAATTAAACGCCCACCACTCACGCTACAGGAGACACGAAGTCGTAAACTACGATATTCTTGAATTACTGCAAAACAATGCGAGCAATTTTCCTGCACCTCCTCCTAAAGTAGTGGACCGACAGCAATCAAACTAGGTACACATACTGCTTACAATCAGGAGAACAACCGCTGTCATGAATTAAACACCTACCACTCACGCTACAGGAGACACGAAGTCAAAACTACTATACTCTTGAATTACTGCAAAACCAATGCCAGAAATCTTCCTGTACCTCCTCCTCTAGTAGTGGACCGACTGCAACCAAACTCGGTGCACATACTGCTTACTATCAGGCGAACATTCGCTGTCATGAATTAAACACCTACCACTCACGCTACAGGAGGCATGAAGTCGTAAACTACGATATTCTTGAATTACTGCAAATCCATGCGAGACATCTTCCTGCACCTCCTCCTAATGTAGTGGACTAACTGCAACCAAACTCGGTACAAATACTACTTACTAACAGGCGAACAACCGTTGTCTTGAAATAAACACCTACCACTCACGCTACAGGAGACACGAAGTTGTAAACAACGATATTCTTGAATTACTTCAAAACCATGCGAGCCATCTTCCTGCGCCTCCTTCTAAAGTAGTGGACCGACTGGAAGCAAACTCGGTACACATATTGCTTACTATCAGGCGAACAACCGCTGTCATGAATTAAATAACTACCACACACGCTACAGGTGACACGAAGTCGTAAACTACGATATTCTTGAATTACTGCAAAATCATGCGAGCCATCTTCCTGTACGTCCTCTTAAAGTGATGGACCAAATGCAACCAAACTCGTTACACATACTGCTTACTATCAGGCGAACAACCGCTGTCATGAATTAAACACCTTCCACTCACGCTACAAGAGACCCGATATCGTAAACTATGATATTCTTGAATTACTGCCAAACCATGCGAGCAATCTTCCTGCACCTCCTCCTAAAGTAGTGGACCAACTACAACCAAAATCGGTACACATATTGCTTACTATGAGACAACAACCGCTGTAATGAATTAAACACCCACCACTCACGCTACAGGAGACACGAAGTCGTAAACTACGATATTCTTGAATTACTGCAAAATTATGCGAGCCATCTTCCTGCACCGCCTCCTAAAGTAGTGGACCGACAGCAACCAAACTCGGTACACATACTGCTTACTATCAGGCGAAAAACCGCTGTCATGAATTAAACACCTACCACTCACGCTACAGGAGACACGAAGTCGTAAACTACTATACTCTGGAATTACTGCAAAACCATGCCAGAAATCTTCCTGTACCTCCTCCTCTAGTAGTGCACCTCCTCGGAAAGTAGTGGACCGACTGCTACCAAACTCGGTACACATACTGCTTACTACCAGCCGAAATACCGCTGTCATGAACTAACACCTACCACTCACGCTACAGGAGACACGAAGTCGATATTCTTGAATTACTGCAAAATCATGCGAACCATCTTCCTGCACCTCCCCCTAAAGTATTGGACAGACTGCATCCAAACTCGGTACACATACTGCTTACTATCAGGCGAACAACCGCTGGCATGAAATAAACACCTAACACTCACGCTACAGGAGACACGAATTTGTAAACTACGATATTCTTGAATTACTTCAAAACCATGCGAGCCATCTTCCTGCGCCTCCTTCTAAATTAGTATACCGACTGGAACCAAACTCGGTACACATATTGCTTACTATCAGGCGAACAACCGCTGTCATGAATTAAACACCTACCACTCACGCTACAGGAGACACGAAGTCGTAAACTATGATATTCTTGAATTCTTGAATTACTGCAAAACCATGCGAGCCATCTTCCTGCACCTCCTCGTAAAGTAGTGGACCGACTACAACCAAAATCGGTACACATATTGCTTACTATCAGGCAAACAACCGCAGTCATGAATTAAACACCTACCACTCACGCTACAGGAGACACGAAGTCGTAAACTATGATATTCTTGAATTACTGCAAAACCATGCGAACCATCTTCATGCACCTCCTCCTAAAGTAGTGGACCGACTACAACCAAAATCGGTACACATATTGCTTACTATCAGGCAACAACCGCTGCAATGAATTAAACGCCCACCACTCACGCTACAGGAGACACGAAGTCGTAAACTACGATATTCTTGAATTACTGCAAAACAATGCGAGCAATTTTCCTGCACCTCCTCCTAAAGTAGTGCACCGACAGCAACCAAACTCGGTACACATACTGCTTACAATCAGGAGAACAACCGCTGTCGTGAATTAAACACCTACCACTCACGCTACAGGAGACACGAAGTCGTAAACTACTATACTCTGGAATTACTGCAAAACCATGCCAGAAATCTTCCTGTACCTCCTCCTCTAGTAGTGGACCGACTGCAATCAAACTCGGTACACATACTGTTTACTATCAGGCGAACAACCGCTGTCATGAATTAAACACCTACCACTCACGCTACAGGAGACACGAAGTCGAAAACTACTATACTCTTGAATTACTGCAAAACCATGCCAGAAATCTTCCTGTACCTCCTCCTCTAGTAGTAGACCGACTGCAACCAAACTCGGTACACATACTGCTTACTATCAGGCGAACAACCGCTGTCATTAATTAAACACCTACCACTCACGCTACAGGAGACACGAAGACGTAAACTACGATATTCTTGAATTACTGCAAAACCATGCTAGCAATCTTCCTGCACCTCCTCCTCCAGTGGTGGACCGACTGCAACCAAACTCGGTACACATACTGCTTACTATCAGGCGACCAACCGCTGTCATGAATTAAACACCTACCACTCACGCTACAGGAGACACGAAGTCGTAAACTACGATATTCTTGAATTACTGCAAAACGATGCGAGCCATCTTCCTGCACCTCCTCCTAAAGTAGTAGACCGACTACAACCAAAATCGGTACACATATTGCTTACTATCAGGCAACAACCGCTGTAATGAATTAAACGCCCACTTCTCACGCTACAGGAGACACGAAGTCGTAAACTACGATATTCTTGAATTACTGCAAAACAATGCGAGGAATTTTCCTGCACCTCCTCCTAAAGTAGTGGACCGAATGCAACCAAACTCGGTACACATACTGCTTACAATCAGGAGAACAACCGCTGTCATGAATTAAACACCTACAACTCACGCTACAGGAGACACGAAGTCGTAAACTACGATATTCTTGAATAACTGCTAACTAATGCGAGCAATCTTTCTGCACCTCCTCGGAAAGTAGTGGACCGACTGCTACCAAACTCGGTACACATACTGCTTACTACCAGCCGAAATACCGCTGTCATGAACTAACACCTACCACTCACGCTACAGGAGACACGAAGTCGATATTCTTGAATTACTGCAAAATCATGCGAACCATCTTCCTGCACCTCCCCCTAAAGTAGTGGACAGACTGCATCCAAACTCGGTACACATACTGCTTACTATCAGGCGAACAACCGCTGGCATGAAATAAACACCTAACACTCACGCTACAGGAGACACGAATTTGTAAACTACGATATTCTTGAATTACTTCAAAACCATGCGAGCCATCTTCCTGCGCCTCCTTCTAAATTAGTATACCGACTGGAACCAAACTCGGTACACATATTGCTTACTATCAGGCGAACAACCGCTGTCATGAATTAAACACCTACCACTCACGCTACAGGAGACACGAAGTCGTAAACTATGATACTCTTGAATTACTGCAAAACCATGCGAGACATCTTCCTGCACCTCCTCGTAAAGTAGTGGGCCGACTACAACCGAAATCGGTACACATATTGCTTACTATCAGGCAAACAACCGCAGTCATGAATTAAACACCTACCACTCACGCTACAGGAGACACGAAGTCGTAAACTATGATATTCTTGAATTACTGCAAAACCATGCGAGCCATCTTCCTGCACCTCCTCCTAAAGTAGTGGACCGACTACAACCAAAATCGGTACACATATTGCTTACTATCAGGCAACAACCGCTGCAATGAATTAAACGCCCACCACTCACGCTACAGGAGACACGAAGTCGTAAACTACGATATTCTTGAATTACTGCAAAACAATGCGAGCAATTTTCCTGCACCTCCTCCTAAAGTAGTGCACCGACAGCAACCAAACTCGGTACACATACTGCTTACAATCAGGAGAACAACCGCTGTCGTGAATTAAACACCTACCACTCACGCTACAGGAGACACGAAGTCGTAAACTACTATACTCTGGAATTACTGCAAAACCATGCCAGAAATCTTCCTGTACCTCCTCCTCTAGTAGTGGACCGACTGCAACCAAACTCGGTACACATACTGCTTACTATCAGGCGAACAACCACTGTCATGAATTAAACACCTACCACTCACGCTACAGGAGACACGAAGTCGAATACTACTATACTCTTGAATTACTGCAAAACCATGCCAGAAATCTTCCTGTACCTCCTCCTCTAGTAGTAGACCGACTGCAACCAAACTCGGGACACATACTGCTTACTATCAGGCGAACAACCGCTGTCATTAATTAAACACCTACCACTCACGCTACAGGAGACACGAAGACGTACACTACGATATTCTTGAATTACTGCAAAACCATGCTAGCAATCTTCCTGCACCTCCTCCTCCAGTGGTGGACCGACTGCAACCAAACTCGGTACACATACTGCTTACTATCAGGCGACCAACCGCTGTCATGAATTAAACACCTACCACTCACGCTACAGGAGACACGAAGTCGTAAACTACGATATTCTTGAATTACTGCAAAACGATGCGAGCCATCTTCCTGCACCTCCTCCTAAAGTAGTAGACCGACTACAACCAAAATCGGTACACATATTGCTTACTATCAGGCAACAACCGCTGTAATGAATTAAACGCCCACCACTCACGCTACAGGAGACACGAAGTCGTAAACTACGATATTCTTGAATTACTGCAAAACAATGCGAGCAATTTTCCTGCACCTCCTCCTAAAGTAGTGGACCGACAGCAACCAAACTCGGTACACATACTGCTTACAATCAGGAGAACAACCGCTGTCATGAATTAAACACCTACAACTCACGCTACAGGAGACACGATGTCGTAAACTACGATATTCTTGAATAACTGCTAACTAATGCGAGCCATCTTTCTGCACCTCCTCGGAAAGTAGTGGACCGACTGCTACCAAACTCGGTACACATACTGCTTACTACCAGCCGAAATACCGCTGTCATGAACTAACACCTACCACTCACGCTACAGGAGACACGAAGACGATATTCTTGAATTACTGCAAAATCATGCGAACCATCTTCCTGCACCTCCCCCTAAAGTAGTGGACAGACTGCATCCAAACTCGGTATACATACTGCTTACTATCAGGCGAACAACCGCTGGCATGAAATAAACACCTAACACTCACGCTACAGGAGACACGAATTTGTAAACTACGATATTCTTGAATTACTTCAAAACCATGCGAGCCATCTTCCTGCGCCTCCTTCTAAATTAGTATACCGACTGGAACCAAACTTGGTACACATATTGCTTACTATCAGGCGAACAACCGCTGTCATGAATTAAACACCTACCACTCACGCTACAGGAGACACGAAGTCGTAAACTATGATATTCTTGAATTACTGCAAAACCATGCGAGCCATCTTCCTGCACCTCCTCGTAAAGTAGTGGACCGACTACAACCGAAATCGGTACACATATTGCTTACTATCAGGCAAACAACCGCAGTCATGAATTAAACACCTACCACTCACGCTACAGGAGACACGAAGTCGTAAACTATGATATTCTTGAATTACTGCAAAACCATGCGAGCCATCTTCCTGCACCTCCTCCTAAAGTAGTGGACCGACTACAACCAAAATCGGTACACATATTGCTTACTATCAGGCAACAACCGCTGCAATGAATTAAACGCCCACCACTCACGCTACAGGAGACACGAAGTCGTAAACTACGATATTCTTGAATTACTGCAAAACAATGCGAGCAATTTTCCTGCACCTCCTCCTAAAGTAGTGCACCGGCAGCAACCAAACTCGGTACACATACTGCTTACAATCAGGAGAACAACCGCTGTCGTGAATTAAACACCTACCACTCACGCTACAGGAGACACGAAGTCGTAAACTACTATACTCTGGAATTACTGCAAAACCATGCCAGAAATCTTCCTGTACCTCCTCCTCTAGTAGTGGACCGACTGCAACCAAACTCGGTACACATACTGCTTACTATCAGGCGAACAACCGCTGTCATGAATTAAACACCTACCACTCACGCTACAGGAGACATGAAGTCGAATACTACTATACTCTTGAATTACTGCAAAACCATGCCAGAAATCTTCCTGTACCTCCTCCTCTAGTAGTAGACCGACTGCAACCAAACTCGGTACACATACTGCTTACTATCAGGCGAACAACCGCTGTCATTAATTAAACACCTACCACTCACGCTACAGGAGACACGAAGACGTAAACTACGATATTCTTGAATTACTGCAAAACCATGCTAGCAATCTTCCTGCACCTCCTCCTCCAGTGGTGGACCGACTGCAACCAAACTCGGTACACATACTGCTTACTATCAGGCGACCAACCGCTGTCATGAATTAAACACCTACCACTCACGCTCCAGGAGACACGAAGTCGTAAATTACGATATTCTTGAATTACTGCAAAACGATGCGAGCCATCTTCCTGCACCTCCTCCTAAAGTAGTAGACCGACTACAACCTAAATCGGTACACATATTGCTTACTATCAGGCAACAACCGCTGTAATGAATTAAACGCCCACCACTCACGCTACAGGAGACACGAAGTCGTAAACTACGATATTCTTGAATTACTGCAAAACAATGCGAGCAATTTTCCTGCACCTCCTCCTAAAGTAGTGGACCGACAGCAACCAAACTCGGTACACATACTGCTTACAATCAGGAGAACAACCGCTGTCATGAATTAAACACCTACCACTCACGCTACAGGAGACACGAAGTCGTAAACTACTATACTGTGGAATTACAGCAAAACCATGCCAGAAATCTTCCTGTACCTCCTCCTCTAGTAGTGGACCGACTGCAACCAAACTCGGTACACATACTGCTTACTATCAGGCGAACAACCGCTATCATGAATTAAACACCTACCACACACGCTACAGGAGACACGAAGTCGTAAACTACGATATTCTTGAATTACTGCTAAACCATGTGAGCCATCTTCCTGCACCTCCTCCTAAAGTAGTGGACCGACTGCTATAAAACTCGGTACTCATACTGCTTACAATCAGGAGAACAACCGCTGTCATGAATTAAACACCTAGCACTCACGCTACAGGAGACACGAAGTCGTAAACTACGATACTCTTGAATTACTGCAAAACCATGCGAGCCATCTCCCTGCACCTCCTGCTAAAGTAGTGGACCGACTGCAACCAAACTCGGTACACATACTGCTTACTATCAGACTAACAAGCGCTGTCATGAACTAACACCTACCACTCACGCAACTAAAGATACGAAGTCGATATTCTTGAATTACTGCAAAACCATGCGAGCCATCTTCCTGCACCTCCTCCTTAAGTAGTGGACCGCCTGCAACCAAACTCGGTACACATACTGCTTACTATCAGGCGAACAACCGCTGCCATGAATTAAACACCTTCCACTCACGCTACAGGAGACACGAAGTCGTAAACTATTATATTCTTGAATTACTGCAAAACCATGCGAGCCATCTTCCTGCACCTCCTCCTAAAGTATTGGACCGACTACAACCAAAATCGGTACACATATTGCTTACTATCAGGCAACAACCGCTGTAATGAATTAAACGCCCACCACTCACGCTACAGGACACACGAAGTCGTAAACTACGATATTCTTGAATTACTGCAAAACAATGCGAGCAATTTTCCTGCACCTCCTCCTAAAGTAGTGGACCGACAGCAACCAAACTCGGTACACATACTGCTTACAATCAGGAGAACAACCGCTGTCATGAATTAAACACCTACCACTCACGCTACAGGAGACACGAAGTCGTAAACTACTATACTCTGGAATTATGCAAAACCATGCCAGAAATCTTCCTGTACCTCCTCCTCTAGTAGTGGACCGACTGCAACCAAACTCGGTACACATACTGCTTACTATCAGTTGAACAACCGCTGTCATGAATTAAACACCTACCACTCACGCTACAGGAGACACGAAGTCGAAAACTACTATACTCTTGAATTACTGCAAAACCAATGCCAGAAATCTTCCTGTACCTCCTCCTCTAATAGTGGACCGACTGCAACCAAACTCGGTACACATACTGCTTACTATCAGGCGAACAACCGCTGTCATTAATTAAACACCTACCACTCACGCTACAGGAGACACGAAGACGTAAACTACGATATTCTTGAATTACTGCAAAACCATGCTAGCAATCTTCCTGCACCTCCTCCTCCAGTGGTGGACCGACTGCAACCAAACTCGGTACACATACTGCTTACTATCAGGCGACCAACCGCTGTCATGAATTAAACACCTACCACTCACGCTACAGGAGACACGAAGTCGTAAACTACGATATTCTTGAATTACTGCTAAACCATGCGAGCCATCTTCCTGCACCTCCTTCTAAAGTAGTGGACCGACTGGAACCAAACTGGGTACACATACTGCTTACTATTAGGCGAACAACCGCTGTCATGCATTAAACACCTACCACTCACGCTACAGGAGACACGAAGTCGTATACTACGATATTCTTGAATTATTGCAAAACCATGCGAGCCATCTTCCTGCACCTCCTTTTAAAGTAGTGGACCGACTGACACCAAACTCGGTACTTATACTGCTTACTATCAGACGAACAACCGCTGTCATGAATTAAACACCTATCACTCACGCTACAGGAGACACGAAGTTGTAAACAACGATAATCTTGCATTACTGAAAAACCACGCGAGGTATCTCCCTGCACCTCCTCCTAAAGTAGTGGACCGACTGCAACCAAGCTCGGTACACATACTGCTTACTATCAGGCGAACCACCGCTGTCATGAATTAAACACCTACCACTCACGCTACAGGGGACACGAAGTCGTAAACTACGATACTCTTGAATTACTGCAAAACAATGCTAGCAATCTTCCTGCACCTCTTCCAAAAGTAGTGGACCGCCTACAACCAAACTCGGTACACATACTGCTTACTATCAGGCGAACAACCGCTGTCATGAATTAAACACCTACAACTCACGCTACAGGAGACACGAAGACGTAAACTAGGATATTCTTGAATTACTGCGAAATCATACGAGCCATCTTCCTGCACATCCTCCTCCAGTCGTGGATCGACTGCAACCAAACTCGGTACACATACTGCTTAATATCAGGCGAACAACCGCTGTCATGAACTAACACCTACCACTCACGCAACTAGAGACACGAAGTCGATATTCTTGAATTACTGCAAAACCATGCGAGCCATCTTCCTGCACCTCCTCCTAAAGTAGTGGACCGTCTGCAACCAAACTCGGTACACATACTGCTTACTATCAGGCGAAGAACCGCTGTCATGAATGGAACACCTACCACTCACGCTACAGCAGACACGAAGTCGTAAACTACGATATTCTTAAATTACTGAAAAACCATGCGAGCCATCTCCCTGCACCTCCTCCTAAAGTAGAGGACCGACTGCAACTAAACTAGGTACACTTACTGCTTACTATCAGGCGAACAATTAAACACCTACCACTCACGCTACAGGAGATATGAAGTCGTAAACTACGATATTCTTGAATTACTGCAAATCCATGTGAGACATCTTCCTGCACCTCCTCTTAATGTAGTGGACTGACTGCAACGATACTCAGTACACATTCTGCTTACTATCAGTCGAACAACCGTTGTCATGAAATAAACACCTACCACTTACGCTACAGGAGACACGAAGTTGTAAACAACGTTAATCTTGAATTACTTCAAAACCATGCGAGCCATCTTCCTGCGCCTCCTTCTAAAGAAGTGGACCGACTGGAACCAAACTCGGTACACATATTGCTTACTATCAGACGAACAACCGCTGTTATGAATTAAACAACTACCACTCACGCTACAGGAGACACGAAGTCGTAAACTACGATATTCTTGAATTACTGCAAAACCATGCGAGCCATCTTCCTGTACGTCCTCCTAAAGTGGTGGACCGAATGCAACCAAACTCGGTACACATACTGCTTACTATCAGGCGAACAACCGCTGTCATGAATTAAACACCTTCCACTCACGCTACAGGAGACGCGAAGTCGTAAACTATGATATTCTTGAATTACTGCAAAACCATGCTAGCAATCTTCCTGCACCTCCTCCTCCAGTGGTGGACCGCCTACAACCAAACTCGGTACACATACTGCTTACTATCAGGCGAACAACCGCTGTCATGAATTAAATACCTACCACTCACGCTACAGGAGACACGAAGACGTAAACTACGATATTCTTGAATTACTGCAAAATCATGCGAGCCATCTTCCTGCACATCCTCCTCCAGTCTTGGACCGACTGACACCAAACTGGGTACACATACTGCTTACTATCAGGCGAACAACCGCTGTCATGAATTAAACACCTACCACTCACGCTACAGGAGACACGAAGTCGTAAACTACGATATTCTTGAATTACTGCTAAACCATGCGAGCCATCTTCCTGCACCTCCTTCTAAAGTAGTGGACCGACTGGAACCAAACTCGGTACACATACTGCTTACTATCAGGCGAACAACCGCTGTCATGAATTAAACACCTACCACTCACGCCACAGGAGACACGAAGTCGTAAACTACGATATTCTTGAATTATTGCAAAACCATGCGAGCCATCTTCCTGCACCTCCCCCTAAAGTAGTGTACCGACTGACACCAAACTCGGTACTTATACTGCTTACTATCAGACGAACAACCGCTGTCATGAATTAAACACCTATCACTCACGCTACAGGAGACACGAAGTTGTAAACAACGATAATCTTGTTTTACTGAAAAACCATGCGAGCTATCTCCCTGCACCTCCTTCTAAAGTAGTGGACCGACTGCAACCAAGCTCGGTACACATTTTGCTTGCTATCAGGCGAACCACCGCTGTCATGAATTAAAGACCTACCACTCACGCTACAGGGGACACGAAGTCGTAAACTACGATACTCTTGAAATACTGCAAAACAATGCGAGCAATCTTCCTGCACCTCCTCCAAAAGTAGTGGACCTCCTACAACCAAACTCGGTACACATACTGCTTACTATCAGGCGAACAACCGCTGTCATGAATTAAACACCTACAACTCACGCTACAGGAGACACGAAGACGTAAACTACGATATTCTTGAATTACTGCAAAATCATACGAGCCATCTTCCTGCACATCCTCCTCCAGTCGTGGACCGACTGCAACCAAACTCGGTACACATACTGCTTAATATCAGGCGAACAACCGCTGTCATGAATTAAACACCTACCACTCACGCTACAGGATACACGAAGTCGTAAACTACGATATTCTTGAATTACTACTAAACCATGCGAGCTATCTTCCTGCACCTCCTCCTAAAGTAGTGGACCGACTGCTATAAAACTCGGTACACATACTGCTTACAATCAGGAGAACAACCGCTGTCATGAATTAATCACCTAGCACTCACGCTACAGGAGACACGAAGTCGTAAACTACGATACTCTTGAATTACTGCAAAACCATGCGAGCCATCTCCCTGCACCTCCACCTAAAGTAGTGGACCGACTGCAACCAAACACGGTACACATACTGCTTACTATCAGGCGAACAACCGCTGTCATTAATTAAACACCTACCACTCACGCTACAGGAGACACGAAGACGTAAACTACGATATTCTTGAATTACTGTTAACCATGCTAGCAATCTTCCTGCACCTCCTCCTCCAGTGGTGGACCGACTGCAACCAAACTAGGTACACATACTGCTTACTATCAGGCGACCAACCGCTGTCATGAATTAAACACCTACCACTCACGCTACAGGAGACACGAAGTCGTAAACTACGATATTCTTGAATTACTGCTAAACCATGCGAGCCATCTTCCTGCACCTCCTTCTAAAGTAGTGGACCGACTGGAACCAAACTCGGTACACATACTGCTTACTATCAGGCGAACGACCGCTGTCATGAATTAAACACCTACCACTCACGCTACAGGAGACACGAAGTCGTAAACTACGATATTCTTGAATTATTGCAAAACCATGCGAGCCATCTTCCTGCACCTCCCCCTAAAGTAGTGTACCGACTGACACCAAACTCGGTACTTATACTGCTTACTATCAGACGAACAACCGCTGTCATGAATTAAACACCTATCACTCACGCTACAGGAGACACGAAGTTGTAAACAACGATAATCTTGTTTTACTGAAAAACCATGCGAACTATCTCCCTGCACCTCCTTCTAAAGTAGTGGACCGACTGCAACCAAGCTCGGTACACATACTGCTTGCTATCAGGCGAACCACCGCTGTCATGAATTAAAGACCTACCACTCACGCTACAGGGGACACGAAGTCGTAAACTACGATACTCTTGAATTACTGCAAAACAATGCGAGCAATCTTCCTGCACCTCCTCCAAAAGTAGTGGACCTCCTACAACCAAACTCGGTACACATACTGCTTACTATCAGGCGAACAACCGCTGTCATGAATTAAACACCTACAACTCTCGCTACAGGAGACACGAAGACGTAAACTACGATATTCTTGAATTACTGCAAAATCATACGAGCCATCTTCCTGCACATCCTCCTCCAGTCGTGGACCGACTGCAACCAAACTCGGTACACATACTGCTTAATATCAGGCGAACAACCGCTGTCATGAATTAAACACCTACCACTCACGCTACAGGATACACGAAGTCGTAAACTACGATATTCTTGAATTACTACTAAACCATGCGAGCTATCTTCCTGCACCTCCTCCTAAAGTAGTGGACCGACTGCTATAAAACTCGGTACAAATACTGCTTACAATCAGGAGAACAACCGCTGTCATGAATTAATCACCTAGCACTCACGCTACAGGAGACACGAAGTCGGAAACTACGATACTCATGAATTACTGCAAAACCATGCGAGCCATCTCCTTGCACCTCCTCCTAAAGTAATGGACCGACTGCAACCAAACACGGTACACATACTGCTTACTATCAGGCGAACAACCGCTGTCATTAATTAAACACCTACCACTCACGCTACAGGAGACACGAAGACGTAAACTACGATGTTCTTGAATTACTGCAAAACCATGCTAGCAATCTTCCTGCACATCCTCCTCCAGTGGTGGACAGACTGCAACCAAACTAGGTACACATACTGCTTACTATCAGGCGACCAACCGCTGTCATGAATTAAACACCTACCACTCACGCTACAGGAGACACGAAGTCGTAAACTACGATATTCTTGAATTACTGCTAAACCATGCGAGCCATCTTCCTGCACCTCCTTCTAAAGTAGTGGACGGACTGGAACCAAACTCGGTACACATACTGCTTACTATCAGGTGAACAACCGCTGTGATGTATTAAACACCTACCACTCACGCTACAGGAGACACGAAGTCGTAAACTACGATATTCTTGAATTATTGCAAAACCATGCGAGCTATCTCCCTGCACCTCCTCCTAAAGTAGTGGACCGACTGCATCCAAGTTGGTACACATACTGCTTACTATCAGGCGAACGACCGCTGTCATGAATTAAAGACCTACCACTCACGCTACAGGGGACACGAAGTCGTAAACTACGATACTCTTGAATTACTGCAAAACAATGCGAGCAATCATCCTGCACCTCCTCCAAAAGTAGTGGACCGCCTACAACCAAACTCGGTACACATACTGCTTACTATCAGGCGAACAACCGCTGTAATGATTTAAATACCTACAACTCACGCTACAGGAGACACGAAGACGTAAACTACGATATTCTTGAATTACTGCAAAATCATACGAGCCATCTTCCTGCACATCCTCCTCCAGTCGTGGACCGACTGCAACCAAACTCGGTACACATACTGCTTAATATCAGGCGAACAACCGCTGTCATGAATTAAACACCTACCACTCACGCTACAGGAGACACGAAGTCGTAAACTACGATATTCTTGAATCACTGCTAAACCATGCGAGCCATCTTCCTGCACCTCCTTCTAAAGTAGTGGACCGACTAGAACCAAACTCGGTACACATACTGCTTACTATCAGGCGAACAACCGCTGTCATGAATTAAACACCTACCACTCACGCTACAGGAGACACGAAGTCGTAAACTACGATATTCTTGAATTATTGCAAAACCATGCGAGCCATCTTCCTGCACCTCCCCCTAAAGTAGTGTACTGACTGACACCAAACTCGGTACTTATACTGCTTACTATCAGACGAACAACCGCTGTCATGAATTAAACACCTATCACTCACGCTACAGGAGACACGAAGTTGTAAACAACGATAATCTTGTTTTACTGAAAAACCATGCGAACTATCTCCCTGCACCTCCTTCTAAAGTAGTGGACCGACTGCAACCAAGCTCGGTACACATACTGCTTGCTATCAGGCGAACCACAGCTGTCATGAATTAAAGACCTACCACTCACGCTACAGGGGACACGAAGTCGTAAACTACGATACTCTTGAATTACTGCAAAACAATGCGAGCAATCTTCCTGCACCTCCTCCAAAAGTAGTGGACCTCCTACAACCAAACTCGGTACACATACTGCTTACTATCAGGCGAACAACCGCTGTCATGAATTAAACACCTACAACTCTCGCTACAGGAGACACGAAGACGTAAACTACGATATTCTTGAATTACTGCAAAATCATACGAGCCATCTTCCTGCACATCCTCCTCCAGTCGTGGACCGACTGCAACCAAACTCGGTACACATACTGCTTAATATCAGGCGAACAACCGCTGTCATGAATTAAACACCTACCACTCACGCTACAGGATACACGAAGTCGTAAACTACGATATTCTTGAATTACTACTAAACCATGCGAGCTATCTTCCTGCACCTCCTCCTAAAGTAGTGGACCGACTGCTATAAAACTCGGTACAAATACTGCTTACAATCAGGAGAACAACCGCTGTCATGAATTAATCACCTAGCACTCACGCTACAGGAGACACGAAGTCGGAAACTACGATACTCATGAATTACTGCAAAACCATGCGAGCCATCTCCTTGCACCTCCTCCTAAAGTAATGGACCGACTGCAACCAAACACGGTACACATACTGCTTACTATCAGGCGAACAACCGCTGTCATTAATTAAACACCTACCACTCACGCTACAGGAGACACGAAGACGTAAACTACGATATTCTTGAATTACTGCAAAACCATGCTAGCAATCTTCCTGCACATCCTCCTCCAGTGGTGGACAGACTGCAACCAAACTAGGTACACATTCTGCTTACTATCAGGCGACCAACCGCTGTCATGAATTAAACACCTACCACTCACGCTACAGGAGACACGAAGTCGTAAACTACGATATTCTTGAATTACTGCTAAACCATGCGAGCCATCTTCCTGCACCTCCTTCTAAAGTAGTGGACGGACTGGAACCAAACTCGGTACACATACTGCTTACTATCAGGTGAACAACCGCTGTGATGTATTAAACACCTACCACTCACGCTACAGGAGACACGAAGTCGTAAACTACGATATTCTTGAATTATTGCAAAACCATGCGAGCTATCTCCCTGCACCTCCTCCTAAAGTAGTGGACCGACTGCATCCAAGTTGGTACACATACTGCTTACTATCAGGCGAACGACCGCTGTCATGAATTAAAGACCTACCACTCACGCTACAGGGGACACGAAGTCGTAAACTACGATACTCTTGAATTACTGCAAAACAATGCGAGCAATCATCCTGCACCTCCTCCAAAAGTAGTGGACCGCCTACAACCAAACTCGGTACACATACTGCTTACTATCAGGCGAACAACCGCTGTAATGATTTAAATACCTACAACTCACGCTACAGGAGACACGAAGACGTAAACTACGATATTCTTGAATTACTGCAAAATCATACGAGCCATCTTCCTGCACATCCTCCTCCAGTCGTGGACCGACTGCAACCAAACTCGGTACACATACTGCTTAATATCAGGCGAACAACCGCTGTCATGAATTAAACACCTACCACTCACGCTACAGGATACACGAAGTCGTAAACTATGATATTCCTGAATTACTGCTAAACCATGCGAGCCATCTTCCTGCACCTCCTCCTAAAGTAGTGGACCGACTGCTAAAAACTCGGTACACATACTGCTTACAATCCGGAGAACAACCGCTGTCATGAATTAATCACCTAGCACTCACGCTACAGGAGACACGAAGTCGTAAACTACGATACTCTTGAATTACTGCAAAACCATGCGAGCCATCTCCCTGCACCTCCTCCTAAAGTAGTGGACCGACTGCAACCAAACACGGTACACATACTGCTTACTATCAGACTAACAACCGCTGTCATGAACTAACACCTACCATTCACGCAACTGGAGACACGAAGTCGATATTCTTGAATTACTGCAAAACCATGCGAGCCATCTTCCTGCGCCTCCTTCTAAAGAAGTGGACCGACTGGAACCAAACTCGGTACACATATTGCTTACTATCAGGCGAACAACCGCTGTCATGAATTAAACAACTACCACTCACGCTACAGGAGACACGAAGTCGTAAACTACGATATTCTTGAATTACTGCAAAAACATGCGAGCCATCTTCCTGCACCTCCTCCTAAAGTAGTGTACAGACTACAACCAAAATCGGTACACATACTGCTTACTATCAGGCGAACCACCGCTGTCATGAATTGAAGACCTACCACTCACGCTACAGGAGACACGAAGTCGTAAACTACTATACTCTTGAATTACTGCAAAACCATGCCAGAAATCTTCCTGTACCTCCTCCTCTAGTAGTGGACCGAATGCAACCAAACTCGGTACACATACTGCTTACTATCAGGCGAACAACCGCTGTCATGAATTAAACACCTATCACTCACGCTACAGGAGACACGAAGTCGTAAACTACGATAATCTTGAATTACTGAGAAACCATGAAAGACATCTCCCTGCACCTCCTCCTAAAGTAGTGGACCGACTGCAACCAAACTCGGTACACATACTTCTTACTATCAGGCGAACAACCGCTGTCATGAATTATACACCTACCACTCACGCTACAGGAGACACGAAATCGTAAACTACGATATTCTTGAATTACTGCAAAACCATGCGAGCCATTTTCCTGCACCTCCTCCTAAAGTAGTGGACCGAATGCAACCAAACTCGGTACACATCCTGCTTACTTTCAGGCGAACAGCCGCTGTCATGAATGAAACACCTACCACTCACGCTACAGCAGACACGAAGTCGTAAACTACGATATTCTTGAATTACTGAGAAACCATGAAAGACATCTCCCTGCACCTCCTCCTAAAGTAGTGGACCGACTGCAACCAAACTCGGTACACATACTTGTTACTATCAGGCGAACAACCGCTGTCATGAATTATACACCTACCACTCACGCTACAGGAGACACGAAATCGTAAACTACGATATTCTTGAATTACTGCAAAATCATGCGAGCCATCTTAATGCAATTCCTCCTAAAGAAGTGTACCGACTGACACCAAACTCGGTACTTATACTGCTTACTATCAGACGAACAACCGCTGTCATGAATTAAACACCTATCACTCACGCTACAGGAGACACGAAGTTGTAAACAACGATAATCTTGTTTTACTGAAAAACCATGCGAGCTATCTCCCTGCACCTCCTTCTAAAGTAGTGGACCGACTGCAACCAAGCTCGGTACACATACTGCTTGCTATCAGTCGAACAACCGTTGTCATGAAATAAACACCTACCACTTACGCTACAGGAGACACGAAGTTGTAAACAACGATAATCTTGAATTACTTCAAAACCATGCGAGCCATCTTCCTGCGCCTCCTTCTAAAGAAGTGGACCGACTGGAACCAAACTCGGTACACATATTGCTTACTATCAAGCGAACAACAGCTGTCATGAATTAAACAACTACCACTCACGCTACAGGAGACACGAAGTCGTAAACTACGATATTCTTGAATTACTGCAAAATCATGCAGGCCATTTCCTGCACATCCTACTGCAGTCCTGGACCGACTGCAACCAAACTCGGTACACATACTGCTTAATATCAGGCGAACAATCGCTGTCATGAATTAAACACCTACCACTCACGCTACAGGAGACACGAAGTCGTAAACTACGATATTCTTGAATTACTGCTAAACCATGCGAGCCATCTTCCTGCACCTCCTCCTAAAGTAGTGGACCGACTGCTATAAAACTCGGTACACATATTGCTTACAATCAGGAAGAACAACCGCTGTCATGAATTAAACACCTAGCACTCACGCTACAGGAGACACGAAGTCGTAAACTACGATACTCTTGAATTACTGCAAAACCATGCGAGCCATCTCCCTGCACCTCCTGCTAAAATAGTGGACCGACTGCAACCAAACTCGGTACACATACTGCTTACTATCAGACTAACAAGCGCTGTCATGAACTAACACCTACCACTCACGCAACTGGAGACATGAAGTCGATATTCTTGAATTACTGCAAAACCATGCGAGCCATCTTCCTGCACCTCCTCCAAAAGTATTGGACCGCCTGCAACCAAACTCGGTACACATACTGCTTACTATCAGGCGAACAACCGCTGTCATGAATTAAACACCTATCACTCACGCTACAGGAGACACGAAGTCGTAAACTACGATATTCTTGAATTACTGAGAAACCATGAAAGACATCTCCCTGCACCTCCTCCTAAAGTAGTGGACCGACTGCAACCAAACTCGGTACACATACTTCTTACTATCAGGCGAACAACCGCTGTCATGAATTATACACCTACCACTCACGCTACAGGAGACACGAAATCGTAAACTACGATATTCTTGAATTACTGCAAAACCATGCGAGCCATTTTCCTGCACCTCCTCCTAAAGTAGTGGACCGAATGCAACCAAACTCGGTACACATCCTGCTTACTTTCAGGCGAACAGCCGCTGTCATGAATGAAACACCTACCACTCACGCTACAGCAGACACGAAGTCGTAAACTACGATATTCTTGAATTACTGAGAAACCATGAAAGACATCTCCCTGCACCTCCTCCTAAAGTAGTGGACCGACTGCTATAAAACTCGGTACACATATTGCTTACAATCAGGAAGAACAACCGCTGTCATGAATTAAACACCTAGCACTCACGCTACAGGAGACACGAAGTCGTAAACTACGATACTCTTGAATTACTGCAAAACCATGCGAGCCATCTCCCTGCACCTCCTGCTAAAATAGTGGACCGACTGCAACCAAACTCGGTACACATACTGCTTACTATCAGACTAACAAGCGCTGTCATGAACTAACACCTACCACTCACGCAACTGGAGACACGAAGTCGATATTCTTGAATTACTGCAAAACCATGCGAGCCATCTTCCTGCACCTCCTCCAAAAGTATTGGACCGCCTGCAACCAAACTCGGTACACATACTGCTTACTATCAGGCGAACAACCGCTGTCATGAATTAAACACCTATCACTCACGCTACAGGAGACACGAAGTCGTAAACTACGATATTCTTGAATTACTGAGAAACCATGAAAGACATCTCCCTGCACCTCCTCCTAAAGTAGTGGACCGACTGCAACCAAACTCGGTACACATACTTCTTACTATCAGGCGAACAACCGCTGTCATGAATTATACACCTACCACTCACGCTACAGGAGACACGAAATCGTAAACTACGATATTCTTGAATTACTGCAAAACCATGCGAGCCATTTTCCTGCACCTCCTCCTAAAGTAGTGGACCGAATGCAACCAAACTCGGTACACATCCTGCTTACTTTCAGGCGAACAGCCGCTGTCATGAATGAAACACCTACCACTCACGCTACAGCAGACACGAAGTCGTAAACTACGATATTCTTGAATTACTGAGAAACCATGAAAGACATCTCCCTGCACCTCCTCCTAAAGTAGTGGACCGACTGCAACCAAACTCGGTACACATACTTGTTACTATCAGGCGAACAACCGCTGTCATGAATTATACACCTACCACTCACGCTACAGGAGACACGAAATCGTAAACTACGATATTCTTGAATTACTGCAAAATCATGCGAGCCATCTTCCTGCAATTCCTCCTAAAGTAGTGTACCGACTGACACCAAACTCGGTACTTATACTGCTTACTATCAGACGAACAACCGCTGTCATGAATTAAACACCTATCACTCACGCTACAGGAGACACGAAGTTGTAAACAACGATAATCTTGTTTTACTGAAAAACCATGCGAGCTATCTCCCTGCACCTCCTTCTAAAGTAGTGGACCGACTGCAACCAAGCTCGGTACACATACTGCTTGCTATCAGGCGAACCACCGCTGTCATGAATTAAAGACCTACCACTCACGCTACAGGGGACACGAAGTCGTAAACTACGATACTCTTAAATTAATGCAAAACAATGCGAGCAATCTTCCTGCACCTCCTCCAAAAGTAGTGGACCGCCTACAACCAAACTCGGTACACATACTGCTTACTATCAGGCGAACAACCGCTGTCATGAATTAAACACCTACAACTCACGCTACAGGAGTCACGAAGACGTAAACTACGATATTCTTGAATTACTGCAAAATCATACGAGCCATCTTCCTGCACATCCTCCTCCAGTCGTGGACCGACTGCAACCAAACTCGGTACACATACTGCTTAATATCAGGCGAACAACCGCTGTCATGAATTAAACACCTACCACTCACGCTACAGGATACACGAAGTCGTAAACTACGATATTCTTGAATTACTACTAAACCATGCGAGCTATCTTCCTGCACCTCCTCCTAAAGTAGTGGACCGACTGCTATAAAACTCGGTACACATACTGCTTACAATCAGGAGAACAACCGCTGTCATGAATTAATCACCTAGCACTCACGCTACAGGAGACACGAAGTCGTAAACTACGATACTCTTGAATTACTGCAAAACCATGCGTGCCATCTCCCTGCACCTCCTCCTAAAGTAGTGGACCGACTGCAACCAAACACGGTACACATACTGCTTACTATCAGAATAACAACCGCTGTCATGAACTAACACCTACCATTCACGCAACTGGAGACACGAAGTCGATATTCTTGAATTACTGCAAAACCATGCGAGCCATCTTCCTGCACCTCCTCCTAAAGTAGTGGACCGACTGCAACCAAACTCGGTACACATACTGCTTACTATCAGTCGAAGAACTGCTGTCATGAATGGAACACCTACCACTCACGCTACAGCAGACACGAAGTCGTAAACTACGATATTCTTAAATTACTGAAAAACCATGCGAGCCATCTCCCTGCACCTCCTCCTAAAGTAGTGGACCGACTGCAACCAAACTCGGTACACTTACTGCTTACTATCAGGCGAACAATTAAACACCTACCACTCACGCTACAGGAGATATGAAGTCGTAAACTACGATATTCTTGAATTACTGCAAATCCATGTGAGCCATCTTCCTGCCTCTTAATGTAGTGGACTGACTGCAACGAAACTCAGTACACATACAGCTTACTATCAGTCGAACAACCGTTGTCATGAAATAAACACCTACCACTTACGCTACAGGAGACACGAAGTTGTAAACAACGATAATCTTGAATTACTTCAAAACCATGCGAGCCATCTTCCTGCGCCTCCTTCTAAAGAAGTGGACCGACTGGAACCAAACTCGGTACACATATTGCTTACTATCAAGCGAACAACAGCTGTCATGAATTAAACAACTACCACTCACGCTACAGGAGACACGAAGTCGTAAACTACGATATTCTTGAATTACTGCAAAATCATGCAGGCCATTTCCTGTACATCCTACTGCAGTCCTGGTCCGACTGCAACCAAACTCGGTACACATACTGCTTAATATCAGGCGAACAATCGCTGTCATGAATTAAACACCTACCACTCACGCTACAGGAGACACGAAGTCGTAAACTACGATATTCTTGAATTACTGCTAAACCATGCGAGCCATCTTCCTGCACCTCCTCCTAAAGTAGTGGACCGACTGCTATAAAACTCGGTACACATACTGCTTACAATCAGGAAGAACAACCGCTGTCATGAATTAAACACCTAGCACTCACGCTACAGGAGACACGAAGTCGTAAACTACGATACTCTTGAATTACTGCAAAACCATGCGAGCCATCTCCCTGCACCTCCTGCTAAAATAGTGGACCGACTGCAACCAAACTCGGTACACATACTGCTTACTATCAGACTAACAAGCGCTGTCATGAACTAACACCTACCACTCACGCAACTGGAGACACGAAGTCGATATTCTTGAATTACTGCAAAACCATGCGAGCCATCTTCCTGCACCTCCTCCAAAAGTATTGGATCGCCTGCAACCAAACTCGGTACACATACTGCTTACTATCAGGCGAACAACCGCTGTCATGAATTAAACACCTATCACTCACGCTACAGGAGACACGAAGTCGTAAACTACGATATTCTTGAATTACTGAGAAACCATGAAAGACATCTCCCTGCACCTCCTCCTAAAGTAGTGGACCGACTGCAACCAAACTCGGTACACATACTTCTTACTATCAGGCGAACAACCGCTGTCATGAATTATACACCTACCACTCACGCTACAGGAGACACGAAATCGTAAACTACGATATTCTTGAATTACTGCAAAACCATGCGAGCCATTTTCCTGCACCTCCTCCTAAAGTAGTGGACCGAATGCAACCAAACTCGGTACACATCCTGCTTACTTTCAGGCGAACAGCCGCTGTCATGAATGAAACACCTACCACTCACGCTACAGCAGACACGAAGTCGTAAACTACGATATTCTTGAATTACTGAGAAACCATGAAAGACATCTCCCTGCACCTCCTCCTAAAGTAGTGGACCGACTGCAACCAAACTCGGTACACATACTTCTTACTATCAGGCGAACAACCGCTGTCATGAATTATACACCTACCACTCACGCTACAGGAGACACGAAATCGTAAACTACGATATTCTTGAATTACTGCAAAATCATGCGAGCCATCTTCCTGCAATTCCTCCTAAAGTGGTGGACCGAATGCAACCAAACTCGGTACACATACTGCTTACTATCAGGCGAACAATCGCTGTCATGAATTAAACACCTACCACTCACGCTACAGGAGACACGAAGTCATAAACTATGATATTTTTGAATTACTGCTAAACCATGCGAGCAATCTTCCTGCACCTCCTCCTAAAGTAGTGGACCGACTACAACCAAACTCGGTACACAAACTGCGTACTATGAGGCGAACAACCGCATTCATGAATTATACACCTACCACTCACGCTACAGGAGACACGAATTCGTAAACTACGATATTCTTGAATTACTGCAAAAGTCATGCGAGCCATTTTCCTGCACCTCCTCCGAAAGTAGTGGACCGACTGCAACCAAACTCAGTACACATACTGCTTACTATCAGGCGAACAACCGCTGTCATGAATTAAACTCCTACCGCTGACGGTACAGGAGACACGAAGTCGTAAACTACGATATTCTTGAATTACTGCAAAACCATGCGAGCCATTATCCTGCACGTCCTCCTAAAGTAGTGGACCGACTGCAACCAAACTCGGTACACATACTGCTTACTATCAGGCGAACATCCGCTGTCATGAATGAAACACCTACCACTCACGCTACACCAGACACGAAGTCGTAAACTATGATATTCTTGAATTACTGAAAAACCATGCGAGCCATCTCCCTGCACCTCCTCCTAAAGTAGTGGATCGACTGCAACCAAACTCGGTACACATACTTCTTACTATCAGGCGGACAACCGCTGTCATGAATTATACACCTACCACTCACGCTACAGGAGACACGAAATCGTAAACTACGATATTCTTGAATTACTGCAAAATCATGCGAGCCATCTTCCTGCAATTTCTCCTAAAGTGGTGGACCGAATGCAACCAAACTCGGTACACATACTGCTTACTATCAGGCGAACAACCGCTGTCATGAATTAAACACCTACCACTCACGCTACAGGAGACACGAACTCATAAACTATGATATTTTTGTATTACTGCTAAACCATGCGAGCAATCTTCCTGCACCTCCTCCTAAAGTAGTGGACCGACTAAAACCAAACTCGGTACACATACTGCTTACTATCAGACGAACAACCGCTGTCATGAACTAACACCTACCACTCACGCTACAGGAGACACGAAGTAGATATTCTTGAATTACTGCAAAACCATGCGAGCCATCTTCCTGCACCTCCTCCTAAAGTAGTGGACCGACTGCAACAAACCTCGGTACACATACTGCTTACTATCAGGCGAACAACCGCTGTCATGAATTAAACACCTACCACTCACGCTACAGAAGACACGAAGTCGTAAACTACGATATTCTTGAATTACTGCGAAACCATGCGAGCAATTTTCCTGCATCTCCTCCTAAAGTAGTGGACCGACTGCAACCAAACTCGGTACACATACTGCTTACTATCAGGCAAACAACCGCTGTCTTGAATTAAACACCTACCACTCACGCTACAGGAGACACGAAGAAGTAAACTACGATATTCTTGAATTACTGCAAAATCATGCGAGCCATCTTCCTGCAATTCCTCCTAAAGTGGTGGACCGAATGCAACCAAACTCGGTACACATACTGCTTACTATCATGTGAACAACCGCTGTCATGAATTAAACACCTTCCACTCACGCTACAGGAGACACGATGTCGTAAATTATGATATTCTTGAATTACTGCAAATCCATGCGAGCCATCTTCCTGCACCTCCTCCTATTGTAGTGGACTGACTGCAACCAAACTCGGTACACATACTTCTTACTATCAGGCGAACAACCGCTGTCATGAAATAAACACCTACCACTCACGCTACAGGAGACACGAATTTGTAAACAACGATATTCTTGAATTACTTCAAAACCATGCGAGCCATCTTCCTGCGCCTCCTTCTAAAGTAGTGGACCGACTGGAACCTAACTCGGTACACATATTGCTTACTATCAGGCGAACAACCGCTGTAATGAATTAAACACCCACCACTCACGCTACAAGAGACACGAAGCCGTAAACTACGATACTCTTGAATTACTGCAAAAGAATGCGAGCAATTTTCCTGCACCTCCTCCTAAAGTATTGGACTGACAGCAACCAAACTCGGTACACATACTGCTTGCTATCAGGCGAACAATCGCTGTAATGAATTAAACACCTACCACTCACGATACGGGAGACACGAAGTCGTAAACTACTATACTCTTGAATTACTGCAAAACCATGCCAGAAATCTTCCTAAACCTCCTCCTCTAGTAGTGGACCGACTGCAACCAAACTCGTTACACATACTGCTTACTATCAGTCGAACAAACGCTGTCATGAATTAAACACCTACCACTCACGCTACAGGAGACACGAAATCGTAAACTACGATATTCTTGAATTTCTGCAAAATCATGCGAGCCATCTTCCTGCACCTCCTCCAAAAGTCTTGGACCGCCTGCAACCAAACTCGGTACACATACTGCTTACTATCAGGCGAACAACCGCTGTCATGAATTAAACACCTATCACTCACGCTACAGGAGACACGAAGTCGTAAACTACGATATTCTTGAATTACTGAGAAACCATGAAAGACATCTCCCTGCACCTCCTCCTAAAGTAGTGGACCGACTGCAACCAAACTCGGTACACATACTTCTTACTATCAGGCGAACAACCGCTGTCATGAATTATACACCTACCACTCACGCTACAGGAGACACGAAATCGTAAACTACGATATTCTTGAATTACTGCAAAACCATGCGAGCCATTTTCCTGCACCTCCTCCTAAAGTAGTGGACCGAATGCAACCAAACTCGGTACACATCCTGCTTACTTTCAGGCGAACAGCCGCTGTCATGAATGAAACACCTACCACTCACGCTACAGCAGACACGAAGTCGTAAACTACGATATTCTTGAATTACTGAGAAACCATGAAAGACATCTCCCTGCACCTCCTCCTAAAGTAGTGGACCGACTGCAACCAAACTCGGTACACATACTTCTTACTATCAGGCGAACAACCGCTGTCATGAATTATACACCTACCACTCACGCTACAGGAGACACGAAATCGTAAACCTTGATATTCTTGAATTACTGCAAAATCATGCGAGCCATCTTCCTGCAATTCCTCCTAAAGTGGTGGACCGAATGCAACCAAACTCAGTACACATACTGCTTACTATCAGGCGAACAACCGCTGTCATGAATTAAACACCTACCACTCACGCTACAGGAGACACGAAGTCATAAACTATGATATTTTTGAATTACTGCTAAACCATGCGAGCAATCTTCCTGCACCTCCTCCTAAAGTAGTGGACCGACTACAACCAAACTCGGTACACAAACTGCGTACTATGAGGCGAACAACCGCATTCATGAATTATACACCTACCACTCACGCTACAGGAGACACAAATTCGTAAACTACGATATTCTTGAATTACTGCAAAAGTCATGCGAGCAATTTTCCTGCACCTCCTCCGAAAGTAGTGGACCGACTGCAACCAAACTCAGTACACATACTGCTTACTATCAGGCGAACAACCGCTGTCATGAATTAAACTCCTACCACTGACGGTACAGGAGACACGAAGTCGTAAACTACGATATTCTTGAATTACTGCAAAACCATGCGAGCCATTATCCTGCACCTCCTCCTAAAGTAGTGGACCGAATGCAATCAAACTCGGTACACATACTGCTTACTATCAGGCGAACAACCGCTGTCATGAATGAAACACCTACCACTCACGCTACACCAGACACGAAGTCGTAAACTAAGATATTCTTGAATTACTGAAAAACCATGCGAGCCATCTCCCTGCACCTCCTCCTAAAGTAGTGGACCGACTGCAACCAAACTCGGTACACATACTTCTTACTATCAGGCGAACAACCGCTGTCATGAATTATACACCTACCACTCACGCTACAGGAGACACGAAATCGTAAACTACGATATTCTTGAATTACTGCAAAATCATGCGAGCCATCTTCCTGCAATTCCTCCTAAAGTGGTGGACCGAATGCAACCAAACTCGGTACACATACTGCTTACTATCAGGCGAACAACCGCTGTCATGAATTAAACACCTACCACTCACGCTACAGGAGACACGAACTCATAAACTATGATATTTTTGAATTACTGCTAAACCATGCGAGCAATCTTCCTGCACCTCCTCCTAAAGTAGTGGACCGACTAAAACCAAACTCGGTACACATACTGCTTACTATCAGACGAACAACCGCTGTCATGAACTAACACCTACCACTCACGCTACAGGAGACACGAAGTCGATATTCTTGAATTACTGCAAAACCATGCGAGCCATCTTCCTGCACCTCCTCCTAAAGTAGTGGACCGACTGCAACAAAACTCGGTACACATACTGCTTACTATCAGGCGAACAACCGCTGTCATGAATTAAACACCTACCACTCACGCTACAGGAGACACGAAGTCGTAAACTACGATATTCTTGAATTACTGCGAAACCATGCGAGCAATTTTCCTGCATCTCCTCCACAAGTAGTGGACCGACTGCAACCAAACTCGGTACACATACTGCTTACTATCAGGCAAACAACCGCTGTCTTGAATTAAACACCTACCACTCACGCTACAGGAGACACGAAGAAGTAAACTACGATATTCTTGAATTACTGCAAAATCATGCGAGCCATCTTCCTGCAATTCCTCCTAAAGTGGTGGACCGAATGCAACCAAACTCGGTACACATACTGCTTACTATCATGTGAACAACCGCTGTCATGAATTAAACACCTTCCACTCACGCTACAGGAGACACGATGTCGTAAATTATGATATTCTTGAATTACTGCATATCCATGCGAGCCATCTTCCTGCACCTCCTCCTATTGTAGTGGACTGACTGCAACCAAACTCGGTACACATACTGCTAACTATCAGGCGAACAACCGCTGTCATGAAATAAACACCTACCACTCACGCTACAGGAGACACGAATTTGTAAACTACGATATTCTTGAATTACTTCAAAACCATGCGAGCCATCTTCCTGCGCCTCCTTCTAAAGTAGTGGACCGACTGGAACCTAACTCGGTACACATATTCCTTACTATCAGGCGAACAACCGCTGTAATGAATTAAACACCCACCACTCACGCTACAAGAGACACGAAGCCGTAAACTACTATACTCTTGAATCACTGCAAAACCTTGCCAGAAATCTTCCTGTACCTCCTCCTCTAGTAGTGGACCGACTGCAACCAAACTCGGTACACATACTGCTTACTATCAGGCGAACAAACGCTGTCATGAATTAAACACCTACCACTCACGCTACAGGAGACACGAAGTCATAAACTATGATATTCTTGAATTACTGCTAAACCATGCGAGCAATCTTCCTGCACCTCCTCCTAAAGTAGTGGACCGACTACAACCAAACTCGGTACACAAACTGCGTACCATCAGGCGAACAACCGCATTCATGAATTAAACACCTACCACTCACGCTACAGGAGACACGAAGTCGTAAACTACGATATTCTTGAATTACTGCAAAACCATGCGAGCCATGTTCCTGCACCTCCTCCGAAAGTAGTGGACCGACTGCAACCAAACTCGGTACACATACTGCTTACTATCAGGCGAACAACCGCTGTCATGAATTAAAATCCTACCACTCACGGTACAGGAGACACGAAGTCGTAAACTACGATATTCTTGAATTACTGCAAAACCATGCGAGCAATTTTCCTGCACCTCCTCCTAATGTAGTGGACCGACTGCAACCAAACTTGGTACACATACTGCTTACTATCAGGCGAACAACCGCTGTCATGAATGAAACACCTACCACTCACGCTACAGCAGACACGAAGTCGTAAACTATGATATTCTTGAATTACTGAAAAACCATGCGAGCCATCTCCCTGCACCTCCTCCTAAAGTAGTGGACCGACTGCAACCAAACTCGGTACACATACTGCTTGCTATCAGACGAACAACCGCTGTCATGAATTAAACACCTACCACTCACGCTACAGGAGGCACGAAGTCGTAAACTACGATATTCGTGAATTACTGCAAAACCATGCGAGAAATCTTCCTGTACGTCCTCCTAAAGTGGTGGACCGAATGCAACCAAACTCGGTACACATACTTCTTACTATAAGGCGAACAACCGCAGTCATGAAATAAACACCCACCACTCACGCTACAGGAGACACGAAGTTGTAAACAATGATATTCTTGAATTACTTCATAACCATGCGAGCAATCTTCCTGCACCTCCTTCTAAAGTAGTGGACCGACTGGAACCAAACTCGGTACACATACTGCTTACTATCAGGCGAACAACCGCTGTCATGAATTAAACACCTACCACTCACGCTACAGGAGACACGAAGTCGTAAACTACGATAATCTTGAATTACTGCAAAACCATGGGAGATATCTCCCTGCACCTCCTCCTAAAGTAGTGGACTGACTGCAACCAAACTCGGTACACATACTGCTTACTATCAGACGAACAACCGCTGTCATGAACTAACACCTACCACTCACGCAACAGGAGACACGAAGTCGATATTGTTGAATTACTGCAAAACCATGCGAGCCATCTTCCTGCACCTCCTCCTAAAGTAGTGGACCGACTGCAACAAAACTCGGTACACATACTGCTTACTATCAGGCGAACAACCGCTGTCATGAATTAAACACCTACCACTCACGCTACAGGAGACAGGAAGTCGTAAACGACGATATTCTTGAATTACTGCAAAACCATGCGAGCCATTTTCCTGCATCTCCTCCTAAAGTTGTGGATCGACTGCAACCAAACTCGGTACACATACTGCCTACTATCAGGCGAACAATCGCTGTCATGATTTAATTACCTACCACTAACGCTACAGGAGACATGAAGTCGTAAACTACGATATTCTTGAATTACTTCAAAAGCATGCGAGCAATCTTCCTGAGCCTCCTTCTATTGTAGTGGACCGACTGGAACCAAACTCGGGACACATATTGCTTACTATCAGGCGAACAACCGCTGTCATGAAATAAACACCTACCACTCACGCTACAGGAGACACGAAGTCGTAAACTACGATATTCTTGAATTACTGCAAAACCATGCGAGCCATCTTCCTGTACGTCCTCCTAAAGTGGTGGACCGAATGCAACCAAACTCGGTACACATCCTGCTTACTATCATGCGAACAACCGCTGTCATGAATTAAACACCTTCCACTCACGCTACAGGAGACACGAAGTCGTAAATTATGATATTCTTGAATTACTGCAAATCCATGCGATCCATCTTCCTGCACCTCCTCCTAATGTAATGGACTGACTGCAACCAAACTCGGTACACATACTGCTTACTATCGGGCGAACAACCGCTGTCATGAAATAAACACCTACCACTCACGCTACAGGAGACACGAAGTCGTAAACTACGATATTCTTGAATAACTGCAAAACCATGCGAGCCATTTTCCTGCATCTCCTCCTAAAGTAGTGGATCGACTGCAACCAAACTCGGTACACATACTGCTTACTATCAGGCGAACAATCGCTGTCATGATTTAATTACTTAACACTAACGCTACAGGAGACATTAAGTCGTAAACTACGATATTCTTGAATTACTGAAAATCCATGCGAGCCATCTTCCCGCACCTCCTCCTAATGTAGTATACTGACTGCAAATAACTCGGTACACATACTGCTTACTATCAGCCGAACAATCGCTGTCATGAAATAAACACCTACAACTCATGCTACAGGAGACACGAAGTTGTAAACAACGATATTCTTGAATTACTTCAAAAGCATGCGAGCAATCTTCCTGAGCCTCCTTCTAATGTAGTGGACCGACTGGAACCAAACTCGGGACACATATTGCTTACTATCAGGCGAATAACCGCTGTCATGAATTAAACACCTACCACTCACGCTACAGGAGACACGAAGTCGTAAACTAGGATATTCTTGAATTACTGCAAAACCATGCGAGCCATCTTCCTGTACGTCCTCCTAAAGTGGTGGACCGAATGCAACCAAACTCGGTACACATACTGCTTACTATCATGCGAACAACCGCTGTCATGAATTAAACACCTTCCACTCACGCTACAGGAGACACGAAGTCGTAAATTATGATATTCTTGAATTACTGCAAATCCATGCGAGCCATCTTCCTGCACCTCCTCCTAATGTAGTGGACTGACTGCAACCAAACTCGGTACACATACTGCTTACTATCATGCGAACAACCCCTGTCATGAATTAAACACCTTCCACTCACGCTACAGGAGACACGAAGTCGTAAACTACGATAATCTTGAATTACTGCAAAACCATGCGAGACATCTCCCTGCACCACCTCCTAAAGTAGTGGACTGACTGCAACCAAACTCGGTACACATACTGCTTACTATCAGACGAACAACCGCTGTCATGAACTAACACCTACCACTCACGCAACAGGAGACACGAAGTCGATATTGTTGAATTACTGCAAAACCATGCGAGCCATCTTCCTGCACCTCCTCCTAAAGTAGTGGATCGACTGCAACCAAACTCGGTACACATACTGCCAACTATCAGGCGAACAATCGCTGTCATGATTTAATTACCTACCACTAACGCTACAGGAGACATGAAGTCGTAAACTACGATATTCTTGAATTACTGCAAAACCATGCGAGCCATCTTCCTGTACGTCCTCCTAAAGTGGTGGACCGAATGCAACCAAACTCGGTACACATCCTGCTTACTATCATGCGAACAACCGCTGTCATGAATTAAACACCTTCCACTCACGCTACAGGAGACACGAAGTCGTAAATTATGATATTCTTGAATTACTGCAAATCCATTCGATCCATCTTCCTGCACCTCCTCCTAATGTAGTGGACTGACTGCAACCAAACTCGGTACACATACTGCTTACTATCGGGCGAACAACCGCTGTCATGAAATAAACACCTTCCACTCACGCTACAGGAGACACGAAGTCGTAAACTACGATATTCTTGAATTACTGCAAAACCATGCGAGCCATTGTCCTGCATCTCCTCCTAAAGTAGTGGATCGACTGCAACCAAACTCGGTACACATACTGCTTACTATCAGGCGAACAATCGCTGTCATGATTTAATTACTTAACACTAACGCTACAGGAGACATTAAGTCGTAAACTACGATATTCTTGAATTACTGCAAATCCATGCGAGCCATCTTCCCGCACCTCCTCCTAATGTAGTATACTGACTGCAACCAAACTCGGTACACATACTGCTTACTATCAGCCGAACAATCGCTGTCATGAAATAAACACCTACAACTCACGCTACAGGAGACACGAAGTTGTAAACAACGATATTCTTGAATTACTTCAAAAGCATGCGAGCAATCTTCCTGAGCCTCCTTCTAATGTAGTGGACCGACTGGAACCAAACTCGGGACACATATTGCTTACTATCAGGCGAATAACCGCTGTCATGAATTAAACACCTACCACTCACGCTACAGGAGACACGAAGTCGTAAACTAGGATATTCTTGAATTACTGCAAAACCATGCGAGCCATCTTCCTGTACGTCCTCCTAAAGTGGTGGACCGAATGCAACCAAACTCGGTACACATACTGCTTACTATCATGCGAACAACCGCTGTCATGAATTAAACACCTTCCACTCACGCTACAGGAGACACGAAGTCGTAAATTATGATATTCTTGAATTACTGCAAATCCATGCGAGCCATCTTCCTGCACCTCCTCCTAATGTAGTGGACTGACTGCAACCAAACTCGGTACACATACTGCTTACTATCATGCGAACAACCCCTGTCATGAAATAAACACCTTCCACTCACGCTACAGGAGACACGAAGTCGTAAATTATGATATTCTTGAATTACTGCAAATCCATGCGAGCCATCTTCCTGCACCTCCTCCAAAAGTAGTGGACCGCCTGCAACCAAACTCGGTACACGTACTGCTTACTATCAGGCGAACAACCGCTGTCATGAATGAAAAACCTACCACTCACACTACAGGAGACACGAAGTCGATATTCTTGAATTACTGCAAAATCATACGAGCCCTCTTCCTGCACCTCCTCCTAAAGTAGTGGACCGACTGCAACCAAACTCGGTACACATACTGCTTACTATCAGGCGAACAACCGCTGTCATCAATTAAACACCTACCACTCACGCTACAGGAGACACGATGTCGTAAACTACGATATTCTTGAATTACTGCAAAATCATGCGAGCAATTTTCCTGCACCTCCTCCTAAAGTAGTGGACCGAATGTAACCAAAATCGGTACACATACTTCTTACTAACAGGCGAACAACCGCTGTCATGAATGAAACACCTACCACTCACGCTACAGCAGACACGAAGTCGTAAACTACGATATTCTTGAATTACTGCAAAACCATGCGAACCACCTTCCTGCACCTCCTCCTAAAGTAGTGGACCGACTACAACCAAACTCGGTTCACAAACTGCGTACTATCAGGCGAACAACCGCTGTCATGAATTAAACACCTACCACTCACGCTACAGGAGACACGAAGTCGTAAACTACGATATTCTTGAATTACTGCAAAACCATGCGTGCCATCTTCCTGCACCTCCTCCTAAAGTAGTAGACCGACTGCAACCAAACTCGGTACACATACTGCTTACTATCAGGCGAACAACCGCTATCAGGAATTTAACACCTACAAGTAACGCCACAGGTGACACGAAGTCGTAAACTACGATATTCTTGAATTACTGCAAAACCATGCGAGTAATCTTCCTGCACCTCCTCCTAAAGTAGTGGACCGACTGCAACCAAACTCGGTACACATACTGCTTACTATCAGGCGAACAACCGCTGTCATGAACTAACACCTACCACTCACGCTACAGGAGACACGAAGTCGATATTCTTGAATTACTGCAAAATCATGCGAGCCATCTTCCTGCACCTCCTCCTAAAGTAGTGGACCGACTGCAACCAAACTCGGTACACATACTGCTTACTATCAGGCGAACAACCGCTATGATGTATTTAACACCTACCACTCACGCTACAGGAGACACTAAGTCGTAAACTACGATATTCTTGAATTACTGCAAAACCATGCGAGCCAACTTCCTGCACCTCCTCCAATAGTAGTGGACCGACTGCAACCAAACAAGGTACACATACTGCTTACTATCAGGCGAACAACCGTTGTCATGAATTAAACAATTACCACTCACGCTACAGGAGACACGAAGTCGTAAACTACGATATTCTTGCATTTCTGCAAAACCATGCGAGCTATCTTCCTGCACCTCCTCCTAAAGTAGTTGACCGACTGCAACCAAACTCGGTACACATACTGCTTACTATCAGGCGAACAACCGCTATGATGAAATTAACACCTACCACTCACGCTACAGGAGACACTAAGTCGTAAACTACGATATTCTTGAATTACTGCAAAACCATGCGAGCCAACTTCCTGCACCTCCTCCTATAGTAGTGGACCGACTTCAACCAAACTCGGTACACATACTGCTTACTATCAGGCGAATAAGCGCTGTCATGAATTAAACACCTACCACTCACGCTACAGGAGACACGAAGTCGTAAACTACGATAATCTTGAATTACTGCAAAACCATGCGAGCCATCTTCCTGTACGTCCTCCTAAAGTGGTGGACCGAATGCAACCAAACTCGGTACACATCCTGCTTACTATCATGCGAACAACCGCTGTCATGAATTAAACACCTTCCACTCACGCTACAGGAGACACGAAGTCGTAAATTATGATATTCTTGAATTACTGCAAATCCATGCGATCCATCTTCCTGCACCTCCTCCTAATGTAGTGGACTGACTGCAACCAAACTCGGTACACATACTGCTTACTATCGGGCGAACAACCGCTGTCATGAAATAAACACCTACCACTCACGCTACAGGAGACACGAAGTCGTAAACTACGATATTCTTGAATTACTGCAAAACCATGCGAGCCATTTTCCTGCATCTCCTCCTAAAGTAGTGGATCGACTGCAACCAAACTCGGTACACATACTGCTTACTATCAGGCGAACAATCGCTGTCATGATTTAATTACTTAACACTAACGCTACAGGAGACATTAAGTCGTAAACTACGATATTCTTGAATTACTGCAAATCCATGCGAGCCATCTTCCCGCACCTCCTCCTAATGTAGTATACTGACTGCAACCAAACTCGGTACACATACTGCTTACTATCAGCCGAACAATCGCTGTCATGAAATAAACACCTACAACTCACGCTACAGGAGACACGAAGTTGTAAACAACGATATTCTTGAATTACTTCAAAAGCATGCGAGCAATCTTCCTGAGCCTCCTTCTAATGTAGTGGACCGACTGGAACCAAACTCGGGACACATATTGCTTACTATCAGGCGAATAACCGCTGTCATGAATTAAACACCTACCACTCACGCTACAGGAGACACGAAGTCGTAAACTAGGATATTCTTGAATTACTGCAAAACCATGCGAGCCATCTTCCTGTACGTCCTCCTAAAGAGGTGGACCGAATGCAACCAAACTCGGTACACATACTGCTTACTATCATGCGAACAGCCGCTGTCATGAATTAAACACCTTCCACTCACGCTACAGGAGACACGAAGTCGTAAATTATGATATTCTTGAATTACTGCAAATCCATGCGAGCCATCTTCCTGCACCTCCTCCTAATGTAGTGGACTGACTGCAACCAAACTCGGTACACATACTGCTTACTATCATGCGAACAACCCCTGTCATGAATTAAACACCTTCCACTCACGCTACAGGAGACACGAAGTCGTAAATTATGATATTCTTGAATTACTGCAAATCCATGCGAGCCATCTTCCTGCACCTCCTCCAAAAGTAGTGGACCGCCTGCAACCAAACTCGGTACACGTACTGCTTACTATCAGGCGAACAACCGCTGTCATGAATGAAACACCTACCACTCACACTACAGGAGACACGAAGTCGATATTCTTGAATTACTGCAAAATCATACGAGCCCTCTTCCTGCACCTCCTCCTAAAGTAGTGGACCGACTGCAACCAAACTCGGTACACATACTGCTTACTATCAGGCGAACAACCGCTGTCATCAATTAAACACCTACCACTCACGCTACAGGAGACACGATGTCGTAAACTACGATATTCTTGAATTACTGCAAAATCATGCGAGCAATTTTCCTGCACCTCCTCCTAAAGTAGTGGACCGAATGTAACCAAAATCGGTACACATACTTCTTACTATCAGGCGAACAACCGCTGTCATGAATGAAACACCTACCACTCACGCTACAGCAGACACGAAGTCGTAAACTACGATATTCTTGAATTACTGCAAAACCATGCGAACAACCTTCCTGCACCTCCTCCTAAAGTAGTGGACCGACTACAACCAAACTCGGTTCACAAACTGCGTACTATCAGGCGAACAACCGCTGTCATGAATTAAACACCTACCACTCACGCTACAGGAGACACGAAGTCGTAAACTACGATATTCTTGAATTACTGCAAAACCATGCGTGCCATCTTCCTGCACCTCCTCCTAAAGTAGTAGACCGACTGCAACCAAACTCGGTACACATACTGCTTACTATCAGGCGAACAACCGCTGTCATGAATTAAATACCTACCGCTCACACTACAGGAGACACGAAGTCGTAAACTACGATACTCTTGAATTACTGCAAAACAATTCGAGCCATCTTCCTGCACCTCCTCCTGAAGTGGTGAACCGACTGCAACCAAATTCGGTACACATACAGCTTACTGTCAGGCGTACATCCGCTGTCATGAATTAAACACCTACCAGTCACGCTACAGGAGACACGACGTCGTAAACTACGATATTCTTGAATTAGTGCAAAACCATGCGAGCAATCTCCCTGCACCTCCTCCTAAAGTAGTGGACCGATTGCAACCAAACTCGGTACACATACTGCTTACTATCAGGCAAACAACCGCTGTCTTGAATTAAACACCTACCACCCACGCTACAGGAGACAGGAAGTCGTAAACTACGATATTCTTGAATTACTGCAAAACCATGCGAGCAATCTTCCTGCACCTCCTCCTAAAGTAGTGGACCGACTGCAACCAAACTCGGTACACATACTGCATACTATCAGGCGAACAACCGCTATCAGGAATTTAACACCTACAAGTAACGCCACAGGTGACACGAAGTCGTAAACTACGATATTCTTGAATTACTGCAAAACCATGCGAGTAATCTTCCTGCACCTCCTCCTAAAGTAGTGGACCGACTGCAACCAAACTCGGTACACATACTGCTTACTATCAGGCGAACAACCGCTGTCATGAACTAACACCTACCACTCACGCTACAGGAGACACGAAGTCGATATTCTTGAATTACTGCAAAATCATGCGAGCCATCTTCCTGCACCTCCTCCTAAAGTAGTGGACCGACTGCAACCAAACTCGGTACACATACTGCTTACTATCAGGCGAACAACCGCTATGATGTATTTAACACCTACCACTCACGCTACAGGAGACACTAAGTCGTAAACTACGATATTCTTGAATTACTGCAAAACCATGCGAGCTATCTTCCTGCACCTCCTCCTAAAGTAGTTGACCGACTGCAACCAAACTCGGTACACATACTGCTTACTATCAGGCGAACAACCGCTATGATGAAATTAACACCTACCACTCACGCTACAGGAGACACTAAGTCGTAAACTACGATATTCTTGAATTACTGCAAAACCGTGCGAGCCAACTGCCTGCACCTCCTCCTATAGTAGTGGACCGACTTCAACCAATCTCGGTACACATACTGCTTACTATCAGGCGAATAAGCGCTGTCATGAATTAAACACCTACCACTCACGCTACAGGAGACACGAAGTCGTAAACTACGATAATCTTGAATTACTGCAAAACCATGCGAGCCATCTTCCTGCACCTCCTTCTAAAGTAGTGGACCGACTGCAACCAAACTCGGTACACATACTGCTTACTATCAGGCGAACAACCGCTATGATGTATTTAACACCTACCACTCACGCTACAGGAGACACTAAGTCGTAAACTACGATATTCTTGAATTACTGCAAAACCATGCGAGCTATCTTCCTGCACCTCCTCCTAAAGTAGTTGACCGACTGCAACCAAACTCGGTACACATACTGCTTACTATCATGCGAACAACCGCTGCCATGAATTAAACACCTACCACTCACGCTACAGGAGACACGAAGTCGTAAACTACGATATTCTTGAATTACTGCAAAACCATGCGAGCCATCTTCCTGCACCTCATCCTAAAGTAGTAGACCGACTGCAACCAAACTCGGTACACATACTGCTTACTATCAGGCGAACAACAGCTGTCATTAATTAAACACCTTCCACTCACGCTACAGGAGACACGAAGTCGTATACTACGATACTGTTGAATTACTGCAAAACCATGCGAGCAATCTTCCTGCACCTCCTCCTAAAGTGGTGGACCGACTGCAACCAAAGTCGGTACACTTACTGCTTACTTTAAGGCGAACCACAGCTGTCATGAATTAAACACCTACCACTCACGATACAGGAGACACGAAGTTGTAAACTGCGATATTCTTGAATTACTGCAAAACCATGCAAGCAATCTTCCTGCACCTCCTCCTAAAGTAGTGGACCGACTGCAACCAAACTCGGTACACATACTGCTTACTATAAGGCGAACAACGGCAGTCATTATTTAAACACCTACCACTCACGCTACAGGAGACCCGAAGTCGTAAACTACGATATTCTTGAATTACTTCAAAACCATGCGAGCAATCTCCCTGCACCTCCTCCTAAAGTAGTAGACCGACTGCAACCAAACTCGGTACACATACTGCTTACTATCAGCCAAACAACCGCTGTCTTGAATTAAATACCTACCACCCACGCTACAGGAGACAGGAAGTCGTAAACTACGATATTCTTGAATTACTGGAAATCCATGCGAGCCATCTTCCTGCACCTTCTCCTAAAGTAGTGGACCGACTGCAACCAAACTCGGTACACATACTGCTTACTATCAGGCGAACAACCCTTGTCATGGATTAAAAACTCACGCTACAGGAGACACAAAGTCGTAAACTACGATATACTTGAATTACTGCAAAACCATGCGAGCCATCTTCCTGCACCTCCTCCTAAAGTGGTGTACCGACTGCAACCAAAGTCGGTACACTTACTGCTTACTTTAAGGCGAACCACTGCTGTCATGAATTAAACACCTACCACACACGATACAGGAGACACGAAGTTGTAAACTACGATATTCTTGAATTACTGCAAAACCATGGGAGACATCTTCCTGCACCTCCTCCTAAAGTATTGAACCGACTGCAACCAAACTCGGTACACATACTGCTTACTATCAGGCGAACAACGGCAGTCATGAATTAAAAACCTACCACTCACGCTACAGGAGACACGAAGTTGTAAACTACGATATTCTTGAATTACTGCAAAACCATGCGAGCAATCTTCCTGCACCTCCTCCTAAAGTAGTGGACCGACTGCAACCAAACTCGGTACACATACTGCTTACTATCAGACAAACAACCGCTGTATTGAATTAAAATAGCTACCACCCACGCTACAGGAGACAGGAAGTCGTAAACTACGATATTCTTGAATTACTGCAAAACCATGCGAGCCATCTTCCTGCACCTCCTCCTAAAGTAATGAACCGACTGCAACCAAACTCGGTACCCATACTGCTTACTATCAGGCGAACAACCGCTATCATGAATTTAACACCTACCACCCACGCTACAGGAGACACGAAGTCGTAAACTACGATATTCGTGAATTACTGCAAAACCATGCGAGCCATCTCCCTGTACCTCCTCCTAAAGTAGTGGACCGACTGCAACGAAACTCGGTACACATACTGCTTACTATCACGCGACATCCGCTGTCGTGAATTAAACACCTACCACTCACGCTACAGGAGACACGACGTCGTAAACTACGATATTCTTGAATTAGTGCAAAACCATGCGAGCAATCTCCCTGCACCTCCTCCTAAAGTAGTGGACCGATTGCAACCAAACTCGGTACACATACTGCTTACTATCAGGCAAACAACCGCTGTCTTGAATTAAACACCTACCACCCACGCTACAGGAGACAGGAAGTCGTAAACTACGATATTCTTGAATTACTGCAAAACCATGCGAGCCATCTTCCTGCACCTCCTCCTAAAGTAGTGGACCGACTGCAACCAAACTCGGTACACATACTGCATACTATCAGGCGAACAACCGCTATCAGGAATTTAACACCTACAAGTAACGCCACAGGTGACACGAAGTCGTAAACTACGATATTCTTGAATTACTGCAAAACCATGCGAGTAATCTTCCTGCACCTCCTCCTAAAGTAGTGGACCGACTGCAACCAAACTCGGTACACATACTGCTTACTATCAGGCGAACAACCGCTGTCATGAACTAACACCTACCACTCACGCTACAGGAGACACAAAGTCGATATTCTTGAATTACTGCAAAATCATGCGAGCCATCTTCCTGCACCTCCTCCTAAAGTAGTGGACCGACTGCAACCAAACTCGGTACACATACTGCTTACTATCAGGCGAACAACCGCTATGATGTATTTAACACCTACCACTCAAGCTACAGGAGACACTAAGTCGTAAACTACGATATTCTTGAATTACTGCAAAACCATGCGAGCCAACTTCCTGCACCTCCTCCTATAGTAGTGGACCGACTGCAACCAAACTCGGTACACATACTGCTTACTATCAGGCGAACAACCGTTGTCATGAATTAAACACCTACCACTCACGCTACAGGAGACACGAAGTCGTAAACTACGATATTCTTGCATTTCTGCAAAACCATGCGAGCTATCTTCCTGCACCTCCTCCTAAAGTATTTGACCGACTGCAACCAAACTCGGTACACATACTGCTTACTATCAGGCGAACAACCGCTATGATGAAATTAACACCTACCACTCACGCTACAGGAGACACTAAGTCGTAAACTACGATATTCTTGAATTACTGCAAAACCATGCGAGCCAACTTCCTGCACCTCCTCCTATAGTAGTGGACCGACTTCAACCAAACTCGGTACACATACTGCTTACTATCAGGCGAATAAGCGCTGTCATGAATTAAACACCTACCACTCACGCGACAGGAGACACGAAGTCGTAAACTACGATAATCTTGAATTACTGCAAAACCATGCGAGTCATCTTCCTGCACCTCCTTCTAAAGATGTGACCGACTGCAACCAAACTCGGTACACATACTGCTTACTATCAGGCGAACAACCGCTGTCATGAATTAAACACC
Source organism: Locusta migratoria (assembly GCA_026315105.1). Taxonomy (NCBI): domain Eukaryota; kingdom Metazoa; phylum Arthropoda; class Insecta; order Orthoptera; family Acrididae; genus Locusta; species Locusta migratoria. The sequence continues at coordinate 17,196,277 of CM048753.1, read as the reverse complement.
TACCACTCACGCTACAGGAGAGACGAAGTCGTAAACTACGATATTCTTGAATTACTGAAAAACCACGCGAGCCATCTTCCTGCACCTCCTCCTAAAGTAGTGGACCGACTGCAACCAAACTCGGTACACATACTGCTTACTATAAGGCGAACAACGGCAGTCATTATTTAAACACCTACCACTCACGCTACAGGAGACCCGAAGTCGTAAACTACGATATTCTTGAATTACTACAAAACCATGCGAGCAATCTTCCTGGACCTCCTCCTAAAGTAGTAGACCGACTGCAACCAAACTCGGTACACATACTGCTTACTATCAGCCAAACAACCGCTGTCTTGAATTAAATACCTACCACCCACGCTACATGAGACAGGAAGTCGTAAACTACGATATTCTTGAATTACTGGAAATCCATGCAAGCCATCTTCCTGCACCTTCTCCTAAAGTAGAGGACCGACTGCAACCAAACTGGGTACACATACTGCTTACTATCATGCGAACAACCGCTGTCATGAATTAAACACCTACCACTCACGCTACAGGAGTCACGAAGTCGTAAACTACGATATTCTTGAATTACTGCAAAACCATGCGAGCCATCTTCCTGCACCTCCTCCTAAAGTAGTAGACCGACTGCAACCAAACTCGGTACACATACTGCTTACTATCAGGCGAACAACAGCTGTCATGAATTAAACACCTACCACTCACGCTACAGGAGACACGAAGTCGTATACTACGATATTCTTGAATTACTGCAAAACCATGCGAGCAATCTTCCTGCACCTCCTCCTAAAGTGGTGGACCGACTGCAACCAAAGTCGGTACACTTACTGCTTACTTTAAGGCGAACCACAGCTGTCATGAATTAAACACCTACCACTCACGATAAAGGAGACACGAAGTTGTAAACTGCGATATTCTTGAATTACTGCAAAACCATGCAAGCCATCTTCCTGCACCTCCTCCTAAAGTAGTGGACCGACTGCAACCAAACTCGGTACACATACTGCTTACTATAAGGCGAAAAACGGCAGTCATTATTTAAACACCTACCACTCACGCTACAGGAGACCCGAAGTCGTAATCTACGATATTCTTGAATTACTTCAAAACCATGCGAGCAATCTTCCTGCACCTCCTCCTAAAGTAAGACCGACTGCAACCAAACTCGGTACACATACTGCTTACTATCAGCCAAACAACCGCTGTCTTGAATTAAATACCTACCACCCACGCTACAGGAGACAGGAAGTCGTAAACTACGATATTCTTGAATTACTGGAAATCCATGCGAGCCATCTTCCTGCACCTTCTCCTAAAGTAGTGGACCGACTGCAACCAAACTCGGTACACATACTGCTTACTATCAGGCGAACAACCCTTGTCATGGATTAAACACTCACGCTACAGGAGACACAAAGTCGTAAACTACGATATACTTGAATTACTGCAAAACCATGCGAGCCATCTTCCTGCACCTCCTCCTAAAGTGGTGTACCGACTGCAACCAAAGTCGGTACACTTACTGCTTACTTTAAGGCGAACCACTGCTGTCATGAATTAAACACCTACCACTCACGATACAGGAGACACGAAGTTGTAAACTACGATATTCTTGAATTACTGCAAAACCATGGGAGCCATCTTCCTGCACCACCTCCTAAAGTAGTGAACCGACTGCAACCAAACTCGGTACACATACTGCTTACTATCAGGCGAACAACGGCAGTCATGAATTAAAAACCTACCACTCACGCTACAGGAGACACGAAGTTGTAAACTACGATATTCTTGAATTACTGCAAAACCATGCGAGCAATCTTCCTGCACCTCCTCCTAAAGTAGTGGACCGACTGCAACCAAACTCGGTACACATACTGCTTACTATCAGACAAACAACCGCTGTATTGAATTAAAATAGCTACCACCCACGCTACAGGAGACAGGAAGTCGTAAACTACGATATTCTTGAATTACTGCAAAACCATGCGAGCCATCTTCCTGCACCTCCTCCTAAAGTAATGAACCGACTGCAACCAAACTCGGTACCCATACTGCTTACTATCAGGCGAACAACCGCTATCATGAATTTAACACCTACCACTCACGCTACAGGAGACACGAAGTCGTAAACTACGATATTCGTGAATTACTGCAAAACCATGCGAGCCATCTTCCACCACATCCTCCTAAAGTAGTGGACCGACTGCAACGAAACTCGGTACACATACTGCTTACTATCACGCGACATCCGCTGTCGTGAATTAAACACCTACCACTCACGCTACAGGAGACATGAAGTCGTAAACTACGATATTCTTGAATTACTGCAAAACAATGCGAGCCATCTTCCTGCACCACCTCCTTAAGTAGTGGACCGACCGCAACCAAACTCGGTACACATACTGCTTACTATCAGGCGAACAATTGTTGTCATGAACTAAATACCTACCACTCACGCTACAGGAGACACGAAGTCGTAAACTACGATATTCTTGAATTACTGCAAAACCATGCGGGCAATCTTCCTGCACCTCCTCCTAAAGTAGTGGACCGATTGCAACCAAACTCGGTACACATTCTGCTTACTGTCAGGCGAACAACCGCTGTCATGAATTAAATACCTACCTCTCACGCTACAGGAGACACGAAGTCTTAAACTACGATACTCATGAATTACTGCAAAACCACACGAACAACTTCCTGCACCTCCTCCTAAAGTGTTGAACAGACTGCAACCAATCTCGGTACACATACAGTTTACTATCAGGCGTACAACCGCTGTCATGAATTAAACACCTACCACTCACGCTACAGGAGACAGGAAGTCGTAAACTACGAAATTTTATTGAATTATTGCAAAACCATGCCAACCATCTTCCTGCACCTCCTTCTATAGTAGTGGACCGACTGCAACGAAACTCGGTACACATTCTGCTTACAATCAGGCAAACATCCGCTGTCATGAATTTAACACCTACCACTCACGCAACACGAGACACGAAGTCGTAAACTACGATATTCTTGAATTACTGCTAAACCATGCGAGCAATCTTCCTGCACCTCCTCCTAAAGTAGTGGACCGACTGCAACCAAACTCGGAACACATACTGCTTACTATCAGTCAAACAACCGCTGTCTTGAATTAAATACCTACCACCCACGCTACAGGAGACAGGAAGTCGTAAACTACGATATTCTTGAATTACTGCAAAACCATGCGAGCCATCATCCTGCACCTCCTCCGAAAGTGGTGGACCGACTGCAACCAAACTCGGTACACATACTGCTTACTATCAGGCGAACAACCGCTATCATGAATTTAACACCTACCACTCACGCCACAGGAGACACGAAGTCGTAAACTACGATATTCTTGAATTACTGCAAAACCATGCGAGTAATCTTCCTGCACCTCCTCCTAAAGTAGAGGACCGACTGCAACCAAACTCGGTACACATACTGCTTTCTATCAGGCGAACAACCGCTGTCATGAATTAAACACCTACCACTCACGCTAGAGGAGACACGAAGTCGTAAACTACGATATTCTCTAATTACTGCAAAACCATGCGAGCCACCTTCCTGCACCTCCTCCTAAAGTAGTCGACCGACTGCAACCAAATTCAGTACACATACTGCTTACTATCAGGCGAACAACATCTGTTATGAATTACACACCTACCACTCACGCTACAGGAGACACGAATTCGTAAACTACGATATTTTTGAATTACTGATAAACCATGCGAGCCATCTTCCTGCACCCCCTCCTCGAGTAGTGGACCGACTGCAACCAAACTCGGTACACATACTGCTTACTATCAGGCGAACAACCGCTGTCATGAATTAAACACTCACTCTACAGGAGACACAATGTCGTAAACTACGATATTCTTGAATTACTGCAAAACCATGCGAGCCATCTTTCTGCACCTCCTCCTTAAGTAGTGGACCGACTGCAACAAAAATCGGAACACATGCTGCTTACTGTCATGCGAAAAATCTTTGTCATGAATTAAACACCTACCACTCACGCTACAGGAGACACGAAGTCGTAAACTACGATATTCTTGAATTACTGCAAAACCATCCGAGCCATCTTCCTGCACCTCCTCCTATAGTAGTGGACCGACTGCAACCAAACTCGGTACACATACTGCTTACTATCAGGCGAACAACCGCTGTCTTGAATTAAACACCTACCACTCACGCTACAGGAGACACGAAGTCGTAAACTACGATATTCTTGAATTACTGCAAAACAATGCGAGACATCTTCCTGCACCTCCTCCTTATGTAGTCTACCGACTGCAACCAACGTCGGTACACTTACTGCTTACTTTAAGGCGAACCACTGCTGTCATGAATTAAACACCTACCACTCACGATACAGGAGACACGAAGTTGTAAACTACGATATTCTTGAATTACTGCAAAACCATGCGAGCCATCTTCCTGCACCTCCTCCTAAAGTAGTGGACCGACTGCAAACAAACTCGGTACACATACTGCTTACTATAAGGCGAACAACGGTAGTCATGAATTAAACACCTATCACTCACGCTAGAGGAGACACGAAGTCGTAAACTACGAAGTTCTTGAATTACTGCAAAACCATGCGAGCAATCTTCCTGCACCTCCTCCTAAAGTAGTGGACCGACTGCAACCCAACTCGGTACACATACTGCTTACTATCAGGCAAACAACCGCTGTCTTGAATTAAATACCTACCACCCACGCTACAGGAGACAGGAAGTCGTAAACTACGATATTCTTGAATTACTGCAAAACCATGCGAGCCATCTTCCTGCACCTCCTCTTAAAGTAGTGGACCGACTGCAACCAAACTCTGTACACATACTGCTTACTATCACGCGACAACCGCTGTCATGAATTAAACACCTACCACTCACGCTACAGGAGACATGAAGTCGTAAACTACGATGTTCTTGAATTACTGCAAAACCATGCGAGCCATCTTCCTGCACCTCCTCCTTAAGTAGTGGACCGACTGCAACTAAACTCGGTACACATACAGCTTACTATCAGGCGAACAACCATTGTCATGAATTAAATACCTACCACTCACGCTACAGGAGACACGAAGTCGTAAAGTACGATATTCTTGATTTATGCAAAACCATGCGAGCAATCTTCCTTTACCTCCTCCTAAAGTAGTGGACCGACTGCAACCAAACTCGGTACACATACTGCTTGCTATAAGGCCAACAACCGCTGTCATGAATTAAATACCTACCACTCACGCTACAGGAGACACGAAGTCGTAAACTACGATATTCTTGAATTACTGCAAAACCATGCGAGCCATCTTCCTGCACCTCCTCCTAAAGTAGTGGACCGACTGCAACCAAACTCGGTACACATACTGCTTACTATCACGCGACAACCGCTGTCATGAATTTAACACCTACCACTCACGTTACAGGAGACATGAAGTCGCAAACTACGATATTCTTGAATTACTGCATAACCATGCGAGCCATCTTCCTGCACATCCTCCTTAAGTAGTGGACCGACTGCAACCAAACTCGGTACACATACTGCTTACTATCAGGCGAACAACCGTTGTCATGAATTAAATACCTACCACTCACGCTACAGGAAACACGAAGTCGTAAACTACGATATTCTTGAATTACTGCAAAACCATGCGAGCAATCTTCCTACACCTCCTCCTAAAGTAGTGAACCGACTGCAACCAAACTCAGTACACATACTGCTTACTATCAGGCGAACAACCGCTGTCATGAATTAAATACCTACCACTCACGCAACAGGAGACACGAAGTCGTTAACTACGATACTCTTGAATTACTGCAAAACCACACGAACAACTTCCTGCACCTCCTCCTAAAGTGTTGAACAGACTGCAACCAAACTCGGTACACATACAGCTTACTATCAGGCGTACAACCGCTGTCATGAATTAAACACCTACCACAAACGCTACAGGAGACACGAAGTCGTAAACTACGATACTCTTGAATTACTGCAAAACCATGCGAGCCATCTTCCTGCACCTCCTCCTAAAGTTGTGGACCGACTGCAACCAAACTCGATACACATACTGCTTACTATCAGGCGAACAACCGCTATCATGAATTTAACACTTACCACTCACGCCACAGGAGACACGAAGTCGTAAACTACGATATTCTTAAATTACTGCAAAACCATGCGAGCCATCTTCCTGCACCTCCTCCTTAAGTAGAGGACCGACTGCAACTAAACTCGGTACACATACAGCTTACTATCAGGCGAACAACCGTTGTCATGAATTAAATACCTACCACTCACGTTACAGGAGACACGAAGTCGTAAAATACGATATTCTTGATTTACTGCAAAACCATGCGAACCATCTTCCTGTACCTCCTCCTAAAGTAGTGAACCGACTGCAACCAAACTCGGTACACATACAGCTTACTATCAGGCCAACAACCGCTGTCATGAATTAAATTCCTACCACTCACGCTACAGGAGACACGAAGTCGTAAATTACGATATTCTTGAATTACTGCAAAACCATGCGAGCAATCTTTCTGCACCTCCTGCTAAAGTAGTCGACCGACTGCAACCAAACTCGGTACACATACTGCTTACAATCAGGCGAACAACAGCAGTTATGAATTACACACCTACCACTCACGCTACAGGAGACACGGATTCGTAAACTACGATATTTTTGAATTACTGATAAACCATGCCAGCCATCTTCCTGCACCCCCACCTCGAGTAGTGGACCGACTGCAACCAAACTCGGTACACATACTGCTTACTATCAGGCGAATATCCGCTGTCATGAATTAAACACTCACGCTACAGGAGACACAAACTCGTAAACTACGATATTCTTGAATTACTGCAAAACCATGAGAGCCATCTTTCTGCACCTCCTCCTTAAGTTGTAGACCGACTGCAACATAAATCGGTACACATACTGCTTACTGTCATGCGAAAAATCTTTGTCATGAATTAAACACCTACCACTCACGCTACAGAAGACACGAAGTCGTAAACTACGATATTCTTGAATTACTGCAAAACCATGCGAGCCATCTTCCTGCACCTCCTCCTATAGTAGTGGACCGACTGCAACCAAACTCGGTACACATACTGCTTACTATCAGGCGAACAACCGCTGTCATGAATTAAACACCTATCACTCACGCTACAGGAGACATGAAGTCGTAAACCACAATATTCTTGAGTTACTGCAAAAACATGCGAGCAATCTTCCTGCACCTCCTCCTAAAGTAGTGGACCGACTGCAACCAAACTCGGTACACATACTGCTTTCTATCAGGCAAACAACCGCTGTCTTGAATTAAATACCTACCACCCACGCTACAGGAGACAGGACGTCGTAAACTACGATATTCTTGAATTACTGCAAAACCATGCGAGCCATCACCCTGCACCTCCTCCTAAAGTAGTGGACCGAATGCAACCAAACTCGGTACACATACTGCTTACTATCACGCGACAACCGCTGTCATGAATTAAACACCTACCACTTACGCTACATGAGACATGAAGACGTAAACTTCGATATTCTTGAATTACTGCAAAACCATGCGAGCCATCTTCCTGCACCTCCTCCTTAAGTAGTGGACCGACTGCAACCAAACTCGGTACACATACAGCTTACTATCAGGCGAACAACCGTTGTCATGAATTAAATACCTACCACTCACGCTACAGGAGACACGAAGTCGTAAACTACGATATTCTTGATTTACTGCAAAACCATGCGAGCCATCTTCCTGCACCTCCTCCTAAAGTAGTGGACCGACTGCAACCAAACTCGGTACACATACTGCTTTCTATGAGGCGAACCACCGCTGTCATGAATTAAATACCTACCACTCACGCTACAGGAGACACGAAGTCGTAAACTACGATACTCTTAAATTACTGCAAAACCATGCGAGCCATCTTCCTGCACCTCCTCCTAAAGTTGTGGACCGACTGCAACCAAACTCGGTACACATACTGCTTACTACCAGGCGAACAACCGCTATCATGAATTTAACACTTACCACTCACGCCACAGGAGACACGAAGTCGTAAACTACGATATTCTTAAATTACTGCAAAACCATGCGAGCCATCTTCCTGCACCTCCTCCTTAAGTAGAGGACCGACTGCAACTGAACTCGGTACACATACAGCTTACTATCAGGCGAACAACCGTTGTCTTGAATTAAATACCTACCACTCACGTTACAGGAGACACGAAGTCGTAAACTACGATATTCTTGATTTACTGCAAAACCATGCGAACCATCTCCCTGTACCTCCTCCTAAAGTAGTGGACCGACTGCAACCAAACTCGGTACACATACTGCTTACTATCAGGCCAACAACCGCTGTCATGAATTAAAATCCTACCACTCACGCTACAGGAGACACGAAGTCGTAAACTACGATATCCTTGAATTACTGCAAAACCATGCGAGCAATCTTTCTGCACCTCCTGCTAAAGTAGTCGACCGACTGCAACCAAACTCGGTACACATACTTCTTACAATCAGGCGAACAACAGCAGTTATGAATTACACATCTACCACTCACGCTACAGGAGACACGAATTCGTAAACTACGATATTTTTGAATTACTGATAAACCATGCCAGCCATCTTCCTGCACCCCCACCTCGAGTAGTGGACCGACTGCAACCAAACTCGGTACACATACTGCTTACTATCAGGCGAACATCCGCTGTCATGAATTAAACACTCACGCTACAGGAGACACAAAGTCGTAAACTACGATATTCTTGAATTACTGCAAAACCATGTGAGCCATCTTTCTGCACCTCCTCCTTAAGTTGTAGACCGACTGCAACATAAATCGGTACACATACTGCTTACTGTCATGCGAAAAATCTTTGTCATGAATTAAACACCTACCACTCACGCTACAGGAGACACGAAGTCGTAAACTACGATATTCTTGAATTACTGGAAAACCATGCGAGCCATCTTCCTGCACCTCCTCCTAAAGTAGTGGACCGACTGCAACCAAACTCGGTACACATACTGCTTTCTATCAGGCAAACAACCGCTGTCTTGAATTAAATACCTACCACCCACGCTACAGGAGACAGGACGTCGTAAACTACGATATTCTTGAATTACTGCAAAACCATGCGAGCCATCACCCTGCACCTCCTCCTAAAGTAGTGGACCGAATGCAACCAAACTCGGTACACATACTGCTTACTATCACGCGACAACCGCTGTCATGAATTAAACACCTACCACTCACGCTACATGAGACATGAAGACGTAAACTACGATATTCTTGAATTACTGCAAAACCATGCGAGCCATCTTCCTGCACCTCCTCCTTAAGTAGTGGACCGACTGCAACCAAACTCGGTACACATACAGCTTACTATCAGGCGAACAACCGTTGTCATGAATTAAATACCTACCACTCACGCTACAGGAGACACGAAGTCGTAAACTACGATATTCTTGATTTACTGCAAAACCATGCGAGCCATCTTCCTGCACCTCCTCCTAAAGTAGTGGACCGACTGCAACCAAACTCGGTACACATACTGCTTTCTATGAGGCGAACCACCGCTGTCATGAATTAAATACCTACCACTCACGCTACAGGAGACACGAAGTCGTAAACTACGATACTCTTGAATTACTGCAAAACCACACGAACAACTTCCTGCACCTCCTCCTAAAGTGTTGAACAGACTGCAACCAAACTCGGTACACATACAGCTTACAATAAGGCGTACAACCGCTGTCATGATTTAAACACCTACCACTCACGCTACAGGAGACACGAAGTGGTAATCTACGATATTCTTGAATTACTGCAAAACCTTGCGAGCCATCTTCCTGCACCTCCTCCTATAGTAGTGGACAGACTGCAACGAGACTCGGTACACATTCTGCTTACTATCAGGCTAACAACCGCTGTAATGCGTTAAACACCTACCACTCACGCTACAGGAGACATGAAGTCGTAAACTGTGATATTCTTGAATTACTGCAAAACCAAGCGAGTAATCTTCCTGCACCTCCTCCTAAAGTAGTGGACCGACTGGAAACAAACTCGGTACAAATACTGCTTACTATCAGGCGAAGAACAGCTGTTATGAATTAAACACCTACCACTCACGCTACAGGAGACACGAAGTCGTAAACTACGATATTCTTGAATTACTGCAAAACCATGCGAGCTATCTTTCTGCACGTCCTCCTTAATTAAAGGACCGACTGAAACCAAACTCGGTACACATACTGCTTACTGTCATGCGAACAATCTTTGTCATGAATTAAGCACCTTAAACTCACGCTACAGGAGACACGAAGTCTTAAAGAACGATCTTCTTGAAATACTGCAAAACCATTCGAGCAATCTTCCTGCACCTCCTCCCAAAGTGTTTTACCGACTGCAATCAACGTCGGTACACATACTGGTTACTTTCAGGCGAACAACCGCTGTTATGAATTAAACACTTACCACTCACCCTACAGGAGACACGAAGTCGTAAACAAGACATTCTTCAAATACTGCAAAACCATGCGAGCCATCTTCCTGCACCTCTTCCTAAAGTAGTGGACCGACTGCAACCAAAGTCGGTACACATACTGCTTACTATGAGGCGAACAACCGCTGTCATGAATTAAACACTTACCACTCACGCTACAGGAGACATGAAGTCGTAAATTACGATATTCTTGTATTACTGCAAAACCATGCGAGCCATCTCCCTGCACCTCCTCCTAAAGTAGTGGACCGACTGCAACCAAACTCGGTACACATACTGCTCACTATCTGCCGAACAACCGCTGTCATGAATTAAACGCCTAAAACTCACGCTACAGGAGACACGAATTCGTAAACTACGATATTCTTGAATTACTACAAAACCATGCGAGCCATCTTCCTGCACCTCCTCCCAAAGTGTTGGACCGACTGCAACCAAAGTCGGTACACATACTGCTTACTTTCAGGCGAATAACCGCTGTTATGAATTAAACACTTACCACTCACCCTACAGGAGACACGAAGTAGTAAACAAGACATTCTTCAAATACTGCAAAACCATGCGAGCCATCTTCCTGCACCTATTCCTAAAGTAGTGTACCGACTGCAACCAAACTCGGTACACATACTGCTTACTATCAGGCGAACAACCGCTGTCATGATTTAAACACCTACCACGCACGCTACAGGAGACACGAAGTCGAAAACTACGATATTCTTGAATTACTGCAAAACCATGCGAGCCATCTTCCTGCACCTCCTCCTAAAGTGGTGGACCGACTGCAACCAAAGTCGGTACACTTACTGCTTACTTTAAGGCGAACCACAGCTGTCATGAATTAAAATCCTACCACTCACGCTACAGGAGACACGAAGTTGTAAACTGCTATATTCTTGAATTACTGCAAAACCATGCAAGCCATCTTCCTGCACCTCCTCCTAAAGTAGTGGACCGACTGCAACCAAACTCGGTTCAAATACTGCTTACTATCAGGCGAGAAACAGCTGTTATGAATTAAACACCTACCACTCACGCTACAGGAGACACTAAGTCGTAAACTACGATATTCTTGAATTACTGCAAAACCATGCGAGCCATCTTCCTGCATCTCCTCCCAAAGTGTTGGACCGACTGCAACCAAAGTTGGTACACATACTGCTTACATTCCGGCGAACAACCGCTGTTATGAATTATACACTTACCACTCACCCTACAGGAGACACGAAGTCGTAAACAAGACATTCTTCAAATACTGCGAAACGATGCGAGCCATCTACCTGCACCTCTTCCTAAAGTAGTGGACCGACTGCAACCAAAGTCGGTACACATACTGCTTACTACGAGGCGAACAACCTCTGTCATGAATTAAACACCTACCACTCACGCTACAGGAGACACGAAGTCGTAAATTACGATATTCTTGAATTACTGCAAAACCATGCAATCCATCTTCCTGCACCTCCTCCTCCAGTAGTGGACCGACTGCAACCAAACTCGGTACACATACTGCTTACTTTAGGCGAACAACCGCTGTCATGAATTAAACACCTAAAACTCACGCTACAGGAGACACGAAGTCGTAAACTACGATATTCTTGAATTACTGCAAAACCATGCGAGCCATCTTCCTGCACCTCCTCCCAAAGTGTTGCACCGACTGCAACCAAAGTCGGTACACATACTGCTTACTTTCAGGCGAACAACCGCTGTTATGAATTAAACACTTACCACTCACCCTACAAGAGACACGAAGTCGTAAACAAGACATTTCTCAAATACTGCAAAACCATGCGAGCCATCTTCCTGCACCTCCTCCCAAAGTGTTGGACCGACTGCAACCAAAGTCGGTACACATACTGCTTACTATCAGGCGAACAACCGATGTCAGGAATTAAACACCTACTACTCACGCTACAGGAGACACGAAGTCGTAAATTACGATATTCTTGAATTACTGCAAAACCATGCGAGCCATCTTCCTGCACCTCCTCAACCAGTAGTGGGCCGACTTCAACCAAACTCGGTACACATACTGCTTACTATCAGGCGAACAACCGCTGTCATGAATTAAACACCTACCACTCACGCAACAGGAGACACGAAGTAGTAAACTACGATATTCTTGAATTACTGCAAAAGCATGCGAGCCATCTCCCTGCACCTCCTCCTAAAGTAGTGGACCGACTGCAACCAAACTCGGTACATATACTCCATACTATCAGGCGAACAATCGCTATCATGAATTAAACACCTACCACTCACGCTACAGGAGACACGAAGTCATAAACTACGATATTCTTGAATTACTGCAAAACCATGCGAGCCATCTTCCTGCACCTCCCTCTCCAGTAGTGGACCGACTGCAACCAAACTCGGTACACATACTGCTTACTATCAGGCGAACAACCGCTGTCTTGAATTTAACGCCTACCACTCACGCTACAGGAGACATGAAGTCGTAAACTACGATATTTTTGAATGACTGCAAAACCATGCAAGCATTTTTCCTGCACCTCTTCCTAAAGTAGTGGACCGACTGCAACCAAACTCGGTACACAAACTGCTTACTATCAGGCGAACAACCACTGTCATGAATGAAACACCTACCACTCACGCTACAGGAGGCACGAAGTCGTAAACTACGATATTCTTGAATTACTGCAAAACCAAGCGAGCCACCTTCCTGCACCTCCTCCTCAAGTACTGTACCGACTGCAACCAAACTCAGTACACTTACTGCTTACTATCAGGCGAACAACCGCTGTCATGAATTAAACACCTACCACTCACGCTACAGGAGACACGAAGTCGTAAACTACGATATTCTTGAATTACTGCAAAACCTTGCGAGCCATCTTCCTGCACCTCCTCCTAAAGTTGTGGACCGACTGCAACCAAACTCGGTACAAATACTGCTTACTATCAGGCGAAGAACAGCTGTTATGAATTAAACACCTACCACTCACGCTACAGGAGACACGAAGTCGTAAACTACGATATTCTTTAAATACTGCAAAACCATGCGAGCTATCTTTCTGCACCTCCTCCTTAATTAAAGGACCGACTGTAACCAAACTCGGTACACATACTGCTTAATGTCATGCGAACAATCTTTGTCATGAATTATACACCTACCACTCACGCTACAGGAAACACGAAGTCGTAAACTGCGATATTCTTGAATTACTGCAAAATCTTGCGAGCCATCTTCCTGAACCTCCTCCTAAAGTAGTGGACCGACTGCAACCAAACTCGGTACACATACTGCTTACTATCAGACGAACAACCGCTGTCATGAATTAAACACCTAAAACTCACGCTACAGGAGACACGAAGTCGTAAACTACGATATTCTTGAATTACTGCAAAACCATGCGAGCAATCTTCCTGCACCTCCTCCCAAAGTGTTGGACCGACTGCAACCAAAGTCGGTACACGTACTGCTTACTTTCAGGTGAAAAACCGCTGTTATGAATTAAACACGTACCACTCACCCTACAGGAGACACGAAGTCGTAAACAAGACATTCTTCAAATACTGCAAAACCATGCGAGCCATCTTCCTGCACCTCTTCCTAAAGTAGTGGACCGACTGCAACCAAAGTCGGTACACATACTGCATACTATGAGGCGAACAACCGCTGTCATGAATTAAACACCTACCACTCAAGCTACAGGAGGCACGAAGTCGTAAATTACGATATTCTTGAATTACTGCAAAACCATGCGAGCCATCTTCCTGCACCTCCTCCTCCAGTAGTGGGCCGACTGCAACCAAACTCGGTACACATACTGCCTACTATCAGCCGAACAACCGCTGTCATCAATTAAACACCTACCACCCACGCTACAGGAGACACGAAGTAGTAAACTACGATATTCCTGAATTACTGCAAAATCATGCGAGCCATCTCCCTGCACCTCCTCCTAAAGTAGTGGACCGAATGCAACCAAACTCGGTACATATACTCCATACTATCAGGCGAACAATCGCTGTCATGAATTAAACACCTACCACTCACGCTACAGGAGACACGAAGTCGTAAACTACGATATTCTTGAATTACTGCAAAACCATGCGAGCTATCTTCCCGCACCTCCCCCTCCAGTAGTGGACCGACTGCAACCAAACTCGGTATACATACTGCTTACTATCAGGCGAACAACCGCTGTCTTGAATTTAACGCCTACCACACACGCAACAGGAGACATGAAGTCGTAAACTACGATATTTTTGAATTACTGCAAAACCATGCAAGCCATCTTCCTGCACCTCTTCCTAAAGTAGTGGACCGACTGCAACCAAACTCGGTACACAAACTGCTTACTATCAGGCGAACAACCGCTGTCATGAATGAAACACCTACCACTCACGCTACAGGAGGCACGAAGTCGTAAACTACGATATTCTTGAATTACTGCAAATCCATGAGAGCCATCTTCCTGCACCTCCTCCTAAAGAAGTAGACCGACTGCTACCAAACTCGGTACACATACTGCTTACTATCTGGCTAACAAACGCTGTCATGAATTAAACACCTACCACTCACGCTACAGGAGACACGAAGTCGTAAACTACGATATTCTTGAATTACTGCAAAACCAAGCGAGCCATCTTCCTGCACCTCCTCCTAAAGTACTGTACCGACTGCAACCAAACTCAGTACACATACTGCATACTATCAGGCGAACAACCGCTGTCATGAAATAAACACCTACCACTCAGGCTACAGGAGACACGAAGTAGTAAACAACGATATTCTTGAATTACTGCAAAACCATGCGAGCCATCTTCCTGCACCTCCTCCTAAAGTAGTGGACCGACTGCAACCAACCTCGGTACACATACTCCATACTATCAGGCGAACAATCGCTGTCATGAATTAAACACCTACCACTCACGCTACAGGAGACACGAAGTCGTAAAATACGATATTCTTGAATTACTGCAAAACCATTCGAGCAATCTGCCTGCACCTCCTCTTAAAGTAGTCGACCGACTGCAACCAAACTCGGTACACATACTGCTTACTATCAGGCGAACAACCTCTGTCATGAATTAAACACCTACCACTCACGCTACAGGAGACACGAAGTCGTAAACTACGATATTCTTGAATTACTGCAAAACCATGCGAGCCATCTTCCTGCACCTCCTCCTAAAGTAGTGGACCGACTGCAACCAAACTCGGTACACATACTGCTTACTATCACACGAAAACCGCTGTCATGAATTAAACACCTACCACTCACGCTACAGGAGACACGAAGTCGTAAATTACGATATTCTTGAATTAGTGCAAAACCATTCGAGCATTCTTCCTGCACCTCCTCCTATAGTAGTGGACCGACTGCAACGAAACTCGGTACACTTTCTGCTTACTATCAGGCAAACAACCGCTGTCATGAATTAAACACCTACCACTCACGCTACAGGAGACACGAAGTCGTAAACTGTGATATTCTACAATTACTGCAAAACCAAGCGAGTAATCTTCCTGCACCTCCTCCTAAAGTAGTGGACCGACTGCAACCAAACTCGGTACACATAATGCTAACTATTAGCCGAACAACCGCTGTCATGAATTAAACACCTACCACTCACGCTACAGGAGACACGAAGTCGTAAACTACGATATTCTTGAATTACTGCAAAACCATGCAAGCATTCTTCCTGCACCTCTCCCTTAAGTAGTGGACCGACTGCAACCAAACTCGGTACACATACAGCTTACTATCAGGCGAACAACCGCTGTCATTAATTAAACACCTACCACTCACGCTACATGAGACACGAAGTTGTAAACAACGATATTCTTGATTTACTGCAAAACCACGCGAGTAATCTTCCTGCACCTCCTCCTAAAGTAGTGGACCGACTGCAACCAAACTCGGTACACATACTGCTTACTATCAGGCGAACAACCGCTGTCATGAATTAAACACCTACCACTCACGCTACAGGAGACACGAAGTCGTAAACTACGATATTCTTGAATTACTGCAAATCCATGAGAGCCATCTTCCTGCACCTCCTCCTAAAGTAGTGGACCGACAGCAACCAAACTCGGTACACATACTGCGTACTATCTGGCTAACAAACGCAGTCATGAATTAAACACCTACCACTCACGCTACAGGAGTTACGAAGTCGTAAACTACGATATTCTTGAATTACTGCAAAACCAAGCGAGCCATCTTCCTGCACCTCCTCCTAAAGTACTGTACCGACTGCAACCAAACTCAGTACACATACTGCTTACTATCAGGCGAACAACCGCTGTCATTAATTAAACACCTACCACTCACGCTACATGAGACACGAAGTCGTAAACAACGATATTCTTGATTTACTGCAAAACCACGCGAGCCATCTTCCTGCACCTCCTCCTAAAGTAGTGGACCGACTGCAACCAAACTCGGTACACATACTGCTTACTATCTGGCTAACAAACGCTGTCATGAATTAAACACCTACAACTCACGCTACAGGAGACACGAAGTCGTAAACTACGATATTCTTGAATTACTGCAAAACCAAACGAGCCATCTTCCTGCACCTCTTCCTAAAGTAGTGGACCGACTGCAACCAAACTCAGTACACATACTGCTTACTATCAGGCGAACAACCGCTGTCATGAATTAAACACCTAAAACTCACGCTACAGGAGACACGAAGTCGTAAACTACGATATTCTTGAATTACTGCAAAACCATGCGAGCAATCTTCCTGCACCTCCTCCCAAAGTGTTGGACCGACTGCAACCAAAGTCGGTACACGTACTGCTTACTTTCAGGTAAAAAACCGCTGTTATGAATTAAACACGTACCACTCACCCTACAGGAGACACGAAGTCGTAAACAAGACATTCTTCAAATACTGCAAAACCATGCGAGCCATCTTCCTGCACCTCTTCCTAAAGTAGTGGACCGACTGCAATCAAAGTCGGTACACATACTGCTTACTATGAGGCGAACAACCGCTGTCATGAATTAAACACCTACCACTCAAGCTACAGGAGGCACGAAGTCGTAAATTACGATATTCTTGAATTACTGCAAAACCATGCGAGCCATCTTCCTGCACCACCTCCTCCAGTAGTGGGCCGACTGCAACCAAACTCGGTACACATACTGCTTACTATCAGGCGAACAACCGCTGTCATGAATTAAACACCTACCACTCACGCTACAGGAGACACGAAGTAGTAAACTACGATATTCCTGAATTACTGCAAAACCATGCGAGCCATCTCCCTGCACCTCCTCCTAAAGTAGTGGACCGAATGCAACCAAACTCGGTACATATACTCCATACTATCAGGCGAACAATCGCTGTCATGAATTAAACACCTACCACTCACGCTACAGGAGACACGAAGTCGTAAACTACGATATTCTTGAATTACTGCAAAACCATGCGAGCTATCTTCCCGCACCTCCCCCTCCAGTAGTGGACCGACTGCAACCAAACTCGGTACACATACTGCTTACTATCTGGCTAACAAACGCTGTCATGAATTAAACACCTACCACTCACGCTACAGGAGACACGAAGTCGTAAACTACGATATTCTTGAATTACTGCAAAACCAAGCGAGCCATCTTCCTGCACCTCCTCCTAAAGTACTGTACCGACTGCAACCAAACTCAGTACACATACTGCATACTATCAGGCGAACAACCGCTGTCATGAAATAAACACCTACCACTGACGCTACAGGAGACACGAAGTAGTAAACAACGATATTCTTGAATTACTGCAAAACCATGCGAGCCATCTTACTGCACCTCCTCCTAAAGTAGTGGACCGACTGCAACCAACCTCGGTACACATACTCCATACTATCAGGCGAACAATCGCTGTCATGAATTAAACACCTACCACTCACGCTACAGGAGGCACGAAGTCGTAAAATACGATATTCTTGAATTACTGCAAAACCATTCGAGCAATCTGCCTGCACCTCCTCTTAAAGTAGTCGACCGACTGCAACCAAACTCGGTACACATACTGTTTACTATCAGGCGAACAACCTCTGTCATGAATTAAACACCTACCACTCACGCTACAGGAGACACGAAGTCGTAAACTACGATATTCTTGAATTACTGCAAAACCATGCGAGCCATCTTCCTGCACCTCCTCCTAAAGTAGTGGACCGACTGCAACCAAACTCGGTACACATACTGCTTACTATCACGCGAAAACCGCTGTCATGAATTAGACACCTACCACTCACGCTACAGGAGACACGAAGTCGTAAATTACGATATTCTTGAATTAGTGCAAAACCATGCGAGCCATCTTCCTGCACCTCCTCCTCCAGTAGTGGGCCGACTGCAACCAAACTCCGTACACATACTGCTTACTATCAGGCGAATAACCGCTGTCATTAATTAAACACCTACCACTCACTCTACAGGAGACACGAAGTCGTAAACTACGATATTCTTGGATTACTGCAAAACCATGCGAGCCATCTTCCTGCACCTCCACCTAAAGTAGTGGACCGACTGTAACCAAACTCGGTACACATACTGCTTACTATCAGGCGAACAACCGCTGTCATGAATTTAACACCTACCACTCACGCTACAGGAGACATGAAGTCGTGAACTAAGATATTCTTGAATTTTTGCAAAACCATGCGAGCCATCTTCCGGCACCTCCTCCTCCAGTAGTGGACCGACTGCAACCAAACTCGGTACACACACTGCTTACTATCACTCGAACAACCGCTGTCATGAATCAAACACTTACCACTCACGCTACAGGAGACATGAAGTCGTAAACTACGATATTCTTGTATTACTGCAAAACCATGCGAGCCATCTTCCTGCACCTCCTCTTAAAGTAGTCGACCGACTGCAACCAAACTCGGTACACATACTGCTTACTATCAGGCGAACAACCGCTGTCATGAATTAAACACCTACCACTCACGCTACAGGAGACACGAAGTCGTAAACTACGATATTCTTGAATTACTGCAAATCCATGAGAGCCATCTTCCTGCACCTCCTCCTTAAGTAGTGGACCGACTGCAACCAAACTCGGTACACATACAGCTTACTATAAGGCGTACAACCGCTGTCATGAATTAAACACCTACCACTCACGCTACAGGAGACACGAAGTCGTAAACTACAATATTCTTGAATTACTGCAAAATCATTCGAGCCATCTTCCTGCACCTCCTCCTATAGTAGTGGACCGACTGCAACGAAACTCGGTACACTTTCTGCTTACTATCAGGCAAACAACCGCTGTCATGAATTAAACACCTACCACTCACGCTACAGGAGACACGAAGTCGTAAACTGTGATATTCTAGAATTACTGCAAAACCAAGCGAGTAATCTTCCTGCACCTCCTCCTAAAGTAGTGGACCGACTGCAACCAAACTCGGTACACATACTGCTAACTATTAGGCGAACAACCGCTGTCATGAATTAAACACCTACCACTCACGCTACAGGAGACACGAAGTCGTAAACTACGATATTCTTGAATTACTGCAAAACCATGCAAGCATTCTTCCTGCACCTCTCCCTTAAGTAGTGGACCGACTGCATCCAAACTCGGTACACATACAGCTTACTATCAGCCGAACAACCGCTGTCATGAATGAAACACCTACCACTGACGCTACAGGAGGCACGAAGTCGTAAACTACCATATTCTTGAATTACTGCAAAATCATTCGAGCCATCTTCCTGCACCTCCTCTTAAAGTAGTCGACCGACTGCAACCAAACTCGGTACACATACTGCTTACTATCAGGCGAACAACCGCTGTCATGAATTAAACACCTACCACTCACGCTACAGGAGACACGAAGTCGTAAACTACGATATTCTTGAATTACTGCAAATCCATGAGAGCCATCTTCCTGCACCTCCTCCTAAAGTAGTGGACCGACAGCAACCAAACTCGGTACACATACTGCGTACTATCTGGCTAACAAACACTGTCATGAATTAAACACCTACCACTCACGCTACAGGAGTTACGAAGTCGTAAACTACGATATTCTTGAATTACTGCAAAACCAAGCGAGCCATCTTCCTGCACCTCCTCCTAAAGTACTGTACCGACTGCAACCAAACTCAGTACACATACTGCTTACTATCAGGCGAACAACCGCTGTCATTAATTAAACACCTACCACTCACGCTACATGAGACACGAAGTCGTAAACAACGATATTCTTGATTTACTGCAAAACCACGCGAGCCATCTTCCTGCACCTCCTCCTAAAGTAGTGGACCGACTGCAACCAAACTCGGTACACATACTGCTTACTATCTGGCTAACAAACGCTGTCATGAATTAAACACCTACAACTCACGCTACAGGAGACACGAAGTCGTGAACTAAGATATTCTTGAATTACTGCAAAACCATGCGAGCCATCTTCCGGCACCTGTTCCTTAAGTAGTGGACCGACTGCAACCAAACTCGGTACACATACTGCTTACTATAAGGCGTACAACCGCTGTCATGAATTAAACACCTACCACTCACGCTACAGGAGACACGAAGTCGTAAACTACAATATTCTTGAATTACTGCAAAATCATTCGTGCCATCTTCCTGCACCTCACCCTATAGTAGTGGACCGACTGCAACGAAACTCGGTACACTTTCTGCTTACTATCAGGCAAACAACCGCTGTCATGAATTAAACACCTACCACTCACGCTACAGGAGACACGAAGTCGTAAACTGTGATATTCTAGAATTACTGCAAAACCAAGCGAGTAATCTTCCTGCACCTCCTCCTAAAGTAGTGGACCGACTGCAACCAAACTCGGTACACATAATGCTAACTATTAGGCGAACAACCGCTGTCATGAATTAAACACCTACCACTCACGCTACAGGAGACACGAAGTCGTAAACTACGATATTTTTGAATTACTGCAAAACCATGCAAGCATTCTTCCTGCACCTCTCCCTTAAGTAGTGGACCGACTGCAACCAAACTCGGTACACATACTGCTTACTATCTGGCTAACAAACGCTGTCATGAATTAAACACCTACAACTCACGCTACAGGAGACACGAAGTCGTAAACTACGATATTCTTGAATTACTGCAAAACCAAACGAGCCATCTTCCTGCACCTCTTCCTAAAGTAGTGGACCGACTGCAACCAAACTCAGTACACATACTGCTTACTATCAGGCGAACAACCGCTGTCATGAATTAAACACCTACCACTCACGCTACAGGAGACACGAAGTCGTAAACTACGATATTCTTGGATTACTGCAAAACCATGCGAGCCATCTTCCTGCACCTCCTCCTAAAGTAGTGGAGCGACTGCAACCAAACTCAGTACACATACTGCTTACTATCAGGAGAACAACCGCTGTCATGAATTAAACACCTACCACTCACGCTACGGGAGACACGATGTCGTAAACTACGATATTCTTGAATTACTGCAAAAGCATGCGAGCCATCTTCCGGCACCTCCTCCTCCAGTAGAGGACCGACTGCAACCAAACTCGGTACACATACTGCTTACTATCACACGAACAACCGCTGTCATGAATCAAACACTTACCACTCACGCTACAGGAGACATGAAGTCGTAAACTACGGTATACTTGTATTACTGCAAAGCCATGCAAGCATTCTTCCTGCACCTCTCCCTTAAGTAGTGGACCGACTGCAACCAAACTCGGTACACATACTGCTTACTATCTGGCTAACAAACGCTGTCATGAATTAAACACCTACAACTCACGCTACAGGAGACACGAAGTCGTAAACTACGATATTCTTGAATTACTGCAAAACCAAACGAGCCATCTTCCTGCACCTCTTCCTAAAGTAGTGGACCGACTGCAACCAAACTCAGTACACATACTGCTTACTATCAGGCTAACAAACGCTGTCATGAATTAAACACCTACAACTCACGCTACTGGAGACACGAAGTCGTAAACTACGATATTCTTGAATTACTGCAAAACCAAACGAGCCATCTTCCTGCACCTCTTCCTAAAGTAGTGGACCGACTGCAACCAACCTCAGTACACATACTGCTTACTATCAGGCGAACAACCGCTGTCATGAATTAAACACCTACAACTCACGCTACAGGAGACACGAAGTCGTAAACTACGATATTCTTGAATTACTGCAAAACCAAACGAGCCATCTTCCTGCACCTCTTCCTAAAGTAGTGGACCGACTGCAACCAAACTCAGTACACATACTGCTTACTATCAGGCGAACAACCGCTGTCATGAATGAAACACCTACCTCTCACGCTACAGGAGGCACGAAGTCGTAAACTACCATATTCTTGAATTACTGCAAAATCATTCGAGCCATCTTCCTGCACCTCCTCTTAAAGTAGTCGACCGACTGCAACCAAACTCGGTACACATACTGCTTACTATCAGGCGAACAACCGCTGTCATGAATTAAACACCTACCACTCACGCTACAGGAGACACGAAGTCGTAAACTACGATATTCTTGAATTACTGCAAATCCATGAGAGCCATCTTCCTGCACCTCCTCCTAAAGTAGTGGACCGACAGCAACCAAACTCGGTACACATACTGCGTACTATCTGGCTAACAAACGCTGTCATGAATTAAACACCTACCACTCACGCTACAGGAGTTACGAAGTCGTAAACTACGATATTCTTGAATTACTGCAAAACCAAGCGAGCCATCTTCCTGCACCTCCTCCTAAAGTACTGTACCGACTGCAACCAAACTCAGTACACATACTGCTTACTATCAGGCGAACAACCGCTGTCATTAATTAAACACCTACCACTCACGCTACATGAGACACGAAGTCGTAAACAACGATATTCTTGATTTACTGCAAAACCACGCGAGCCATCTTCCTGCACCTCCTCCTAAAGTAGTGGACCGACTGCAACCAAACTCGGTACACATACTGCTTACTATCTGGCTAACAAACGCTGTCATGAATTAAACACCTACAACTCACGCTACAGGAGACACGAAGTCGTAAACTACGATATTCTTGAATTACTGCAAAACCAAACGAGCCATCTTCCTGCACCTCTTCCTAAAGTAGTGGACCGACTGCAACCAAACTCAGTACACATACTGCTTACTATCAGGCGAACAACCGCTGTCATGAATTAAACACCTAAAACTCACGCTACAGGAGACACGAAGTCGTAAACTACGATATTCTTGAATTACTGCAAAACCATGCGAGCAATCTTCCTGCACCTCCTCCCAAAGTGTTGGACCGACTGCAACCAAAGTCGGTACACGTACTGCTTACTTTCAGGTAAAAAACCGCTGTTATGAATTAAACACGTACCACTCACCCTACAGGAGACACGAAGTCGTAAACAAGACATTCTTCAAATACTGCAAAACCATGCGAGCCATCTTCCTGCACCTCTTCCTAAAGTAGTGGACCGACTGCAACCAAAGTCGGTACACATACTGCTTACTATGAGGCGAACAACCGCTGTCATGAATTAAACACCTACCACTCAAGCTACAGGAGGCACGAAGTCGTAAATTACGATATTCTTGAATTACTGCAAAACCATGCGAGCCACCTTCCTGCACCACCTCCTCCAGTAGTGGGCCGACTGCAACCAAACTCGGTACACATACTGCTTACTATCAGGCGAACAACCGCTGTCATGAATTAAACACCTACCACTCTCGCTACAGGAGACACGAAGTAGTAATCTACGATATTCCTGAATTACTGCAAAACCATGCGAGCCATCTCCCTGCACCTCCTCCTAAAGTAGTGGACCGAATGCAACCAAACTTGGTACATATACTCCATACTATCAGGCGAACAATCGCTGTCATGAATTAAACACCTACCACTCACGCTACAGGAGACACGAAGTCGTAAACTACGATATTCTTGAATTACTGCAAAACCATGCGAGCTATCTTCCCGCACCTCCCCCTCCAGTAGTGGACCGACTGCAACCAAACTCGGTACACATACTGCTTACTATCTGGCTAACAAACGCTGTCATGATTTAATCACCTACCACTCACGCTACAGGAGACACGAAGTCGTAAACTACGATATTCTTGAATTACTGCAAAACCAAGCGAGCCATCTTCCTGCACCTCCTCCTAAAGTACTGTACCGACTGCAACCAAACTCAGTACACATACTGCATACTATCAGGCGAACAACCGCTGTCATGAAATAAACACCTACCACTGACGCTACAGGAGACACGAAGTAGTAAACAACGATATTCTTGAATTACTGCAAAACCATGCGAGCCATCTTACTGCACCTCCTCCTAAAGTAGTGGACCGACTGCAACCAACCTCGGTACACATACTCCATACTATCAGGCGAACAATCGCTGTCATGAATTAAACACCTACCACTCACGCTACAGGAGACACGAAGTCGTAAAATACGATATTCTTGAATTACTGCAAAACCATTCGAGCAATCTGCCTGCACCTCCTTTTAAAGTAGTCGACCGACTGCAACCAAACTCGGTACACATACTGCTTACTATCAGGCGAACAACCTCTGTCATGAATTAAACACCTACCACTCACGCTACAGGAGACACGAAGTCGTAAATTACGATATTCTTGAATTAGTGCAAAACCATGCGAGCCATCTTCCTGCACCTCCTCCTCCAGTAGTGGGCCGACTGCAACCAAACTCCGTACACATACTGCTTACTATCAGGCGAATAACCGCTGTCATTAATTAAACACCTACCACTCACTCTACAGGAGACACGAAGTCGTAAACTACGATATTCTTGGATTACTGCAAAACCATGCGAGCCATCTTCCTGCACCTCCACCTAAAGTAGTGGACCGACTGTAACCAAACTCGGTACACATACTGCTTACTATCAGGCGAACAACCGCTGTCATGAATTTAACACCTACCACTCACGCTACAGGAGACATGAAGTCGTGAACTAAGATATTCTTGAATTACTGCAAAACCATGCGAGCCATCTTCCGGCACCTCCTCCTCCAGTAGTGGACCGACTGCAACCAAACTCGGTACACACACTGCTTACTATCACTCGAACAACCGCTGTCATGATTCAATCACTTACCACTCACGCTACAGGAGACATGAAGTCGTAAACTACGATATTCTTGTATTACTGCAAAACCATGCGAGCCATCTTCCTGCACCTGTTCCTTAAGTAGTGGACCGACTGCAACCAAACCCGGTACACATACAGCTTACTATAAGGCGTACAACCGCTGTCATGAATTAAACACCTACCACTCACGCTACAGGAGACACGAAGTCGTAAACTACAATATTCTTGAATTACTGCAAAATCATTCGAGCCATCTTCCTGCACCTCCTCCTATAGTAGTGGACCGACTGCAACGAAACTCGGTACACTTTCTGCTTACTATCAGGCAAACAACCGCTGTCATGAATTAAACACCTACCACTCACGCTACAGGAGACACGAAGTCGTAAACTGTGATATTCTAGAATTACTGCAAAACCAAGCGAGTAATCTTCCTGCACCTCCTCCTAAAGTAGTGGACCGACTGCAACCAAACTCGGTACACATAC
This sequence comes from Locusta migratoria, assembly GCA_026315105.1. Lineage (NCBI taxonomy): Eukaryota > Metazoa > Arthropoda > Insecta > Orthoptera > Acrididae > Locusta > Locusta migratoria. Next base: position 17,170,142 of record CM048753.1, on the reverse strand, counting down.
TGCTAACTATTAGGCGAACAACCGCTGTCATGAATTAAACACCTACCACTCACGCTACAGGAGACACGAAGTCGTAAACTACGATACTCTTGAATTACTGCAAAACCATGCAAGCATTCTTCCTGCACCTCTCCCTTAAGTAGTGGACCGACTGCATCCAAACTCGGTACACATACAGCTTACTATCAGCCGAACAACCGCTGTCATGAATGAAACACCTACCACTGACGCTACAGGAGGCACGAAGTCGTAAACTACCATATTCTTGAATTACTGCAAAATCATTCGAGCCATCTTCCTGCACCTCCTCTTAAAGTAGTCGACCGACTGCAACCAAACTCGGTACACATACTGCTTACTATCAGGCGAACAACCGCTGTCATGAATTAAACACCTACCACTCACGCTACAGGAGACACGAAGTCGTAAACTACGATATTCTTGAATTACTGCAAATCCATGAGAGCCATCTTCCTGCACCTCCTCCTAAAGTAGTGGACCGACAGCAACCAAACTCGGTACACATACTGCGTACTATCTGGCTAACAAACACTGTCATGAATTAAACACCTACCACTCACGCTACAGGAGTTACGAAGTCGTAAACTACGATATTCTTGAATTACTGCAAAACCAAGCGAGCCATCTTCCTGCACCTCCTCCTAAAGTACTGTACCGACTGCAACCAAACTCAGTACACATACTGCTTACTATCAGGCGAACAACCGCTGTCATTAATTAAACACCTACCACTCACGCTACATGAGACACGAAGTCGTAAACAACGATATTCTTGATTTACTGCAAAACCACGCGAGCCATCTTCCTGCACCTCCTCCTAAAGTAGTGGACCGACTGCAACCAAACTCGGTACACATACTGCTTACTATCTGGCTAACAAACGCTGTCATGAATTAAACACCTACAACTCACGCTACAGGAGACACGAAGTCGTGAACTAAGATATTCTTGAATTACTGCAAAACCATGCGAGCCATCTTCCGGCACCTGTTCCTTAAGTAGTGGACCGACTGCAACCAAACTCGGTACACATACTGCTTACTATAAGGCGTACAACCGCTGTCATGAATTAAACACCTACCACTCACGCTACAGGAGACACGAAGTCGTAAACTACAATATTCTTGAATTACTGCAAAATCATTCGTGCCATCTTCCTGCACCTCACCCTATAGTAGTGGACCGACTGCAACGAAACTCGGTACACTTTCTGCTTACTATCAGGCAAACAACCGCTGTCATGAATTAAACACCTACCACTCACGCTACAGGAGACACGAAGTCGTAAACTACGATATTCTTGAATTACTGCAAAACCAAGCGAGCCATCTTCCTGCACCTCCTCCTAAAGTACTGTACCGACTGCAACCAAACTCAGTACACATACTGCATACTATCAGGCGAACAACCGCTGTCATGAAATAAACACCTACCACTGACGCTACAGGAGACACGAAGTAGTAAACAACGATATTCTTGAATTACTGCAAAACCATGCGAGCCATCTTACTGCACCTCCTCCTAAAGTAGTGGACCGACTGCAACCAACCTCGGTACACATACTCCATACTATCAGGCGAACAATCGCTGTCATGAATTAAACACCTACCACTCACGCTACAGGAGACACGAAGTCGTAAAATACGATATTCTTGAATTACTGCAAAACCATTCGAGCAATCTGCCTGCACCTCCTTTTAAAGTAGTCGACCGACTGCAACCAAACTCGGTACACATACTGCTTACTATCAGGCGAACAACCTCTGTCATGAATTAAACACCTACCACTCACGCTACAGGAGACACGAAGTCGTAAATTACGATATTCTTGAATTAGTGCAAAACCATGCGAGCCATCTTCCTGCACCTCCTCCTCCAGTAGTGGGCCGACTGCAACCAAACTCCGTACACATACTGCTTACTATCAGGCGAATAACCGCTGTCATTAATTAAACACCTACCACTCACTCTACAGGAGACACGAAGTCGTAAACTACGATATTCTTGGATTACTGCAAAACCATGCGAGCCATCTTCCTGCACCTCCACCTAAAGTAGTGGACCGACTGTAACCAAACTCGGTACACATACTGCTTACTATCAGGCGAACAACCGCTGTCATGAATTTAACACCTACCACTCACGCTACAGGAGACATGAAGTCGTGAACTAAGATATTCTTGAATTACTGCAAAACCATGCGAGCCATCTTCCGGCACCTCCTCCTCCAGTAGTGGACCGACTGCAACCAAACTCGGTACACACACTGCTTACTGTCACTCGAACAACCGCTGTCATGATTCAATCACTTACCACTCACGCTACAGGAGACATGAAGTCGTAAACTACGATATTCTTGTATTACTGCAAAACCATGCGAGCCATCTTCCTGCACCTGTTCCTTAAGTAGTGGACCGACTGCAACCAAACTCGGTACACATACAGCTTACTATAATGCGTACAACCGCTGTCATGAATTAAACACCTACCACTCACGCTACAGGAGACACGAAGTCGTAAACTGTGATATTCTAGAATTACTGCAAAACCAAGCGAGTAATCTTCCTGCACCTCCTCCTAAAGTAGTGGACCGACTGCAACCAAACTCGGTACACATACTGCTAACTATTAGGCGAACAACCGCTGTCATGAATTAAACACCTACCACTCACGCTACAGGAGACACGAAGTCGTAAACTACGATACTCTTGAATTACTGCAAAACCATGCAAGCATTCTTCCTGCACCTCTCCCTTAAGTAGTGGACCGACTGCATCCAAACTCGGTACACATACAGCTTACTATCAGCCGAACAACCGCTGTCATGAATGAAACACCTACCACTGACGCTACAGGAGGCACGAAGTCGTAAACTACCATATTCTTGAATTACTGCAAAATCATTCGAGCCATCTTCCTGCACCTCCTCTTAAAGTAGTCGACCGCCTGCAACCAAACTCGGTACACATACTGCTTACTATCAGGCGAACAACCGCTGTCATGAATTAAACACCTACCACTCACGCTACAGGAGACACGAAGTCGTAAACTACGATATTCTTGAATTACTGCAAATCCATGAGAGCCATCTTCCTGCACCTCCTCCTAAAGTAGTGGACCGACAGCAACCAAACTCGGTACACATACTGCGTACTATCTGGCTAACAAACACTGTCATGAATTAAACACCTACCACTCACGCTACTGGAGTTACGAAGTCGTAAACTACGATATTCTTGAATTACTGCAAAACCAAGCGAGCCATCTTCCTGCACCTCCTCCTAAAGTACTGTACCGACTGCAACCAAACTCAGTACACATACTGCTTACTATCAGGCGAACAACCGCTGTCATTAATTAAACACCTACCACTCACGCTACATGAGACACGAAGTCGTAAACAACGATATTCTTGATTTACTGCAAAACCACGCGAGCCATCTTCCTGCACCTCCTCCTAAAGTAGTGGACCGACTGCAACCAAACTCGGTACACATACTGCTTACTATCTGGCTAACAAACGCTGTCATGAATTAAACACCTACAACTCACGCTACAGGAGACACGAAGTCGTGAACTAAGATATTCTTGAATTACTGCAAAACCATGCGAGCCATCTTCCGGCACCTGTTCCTTAAGTAGTGGACCGACTGCAACCAAACTCGGTACACATACTGCTTACTATAAGGCGTACAACCGCTGTCATGAATTAAACACCTACCACTCACGCTACAGGAGACACGAAGTCGTAAACTGTGATATTCTAGAATTACTGCAAAACCAAGCGAGTAATCTTCCTGCACCTCCTCCTAAAGTAGTGGACCGACTGCAACCAAACTCGGTACACATAATGCTAACTATTAGGCGAACAACCGCTGTCATGAATTAAACACATACCACTCACGCTTCAGGAGACACGAAGTCGTAAACTACGATATTCTTGAATTACTGCAAAACCATGCAAGCATTCTTCCTGCACCTCTCCCTTAAGTAGTGGACCGACTGCAACCAAACTCGGTACACATACTGCTTACTATCTGGCTAACAAACGCTGTCATGAATTAAACACCTACAACTCACGCTACAGGAGACACGAAGTCGTAAACTACGATATTCTTGAATTACTGCAAAACCAAACGAGCCATCTTCCTGCACCTCTTCCTAAAGTAGTGGACCGACTGCAACCAAACTCAGTACACATACTGCTTACTATCAGGCGAACAACCGCTGTCATGAATTAAACACCTACCACTCACGCTACAGGAGACACGAAGTCGTAAACTACGATATTCTTGGATTACTGCAAAACCATGCGAGCCATCTTCCTGCACCTCCTCCTAAAGTAGTGGAGCGACTGCAACCAAACTCAGTACACATACTGCTTACTATCAGGCGAACAACCGCTGTCATGAATTAAACACCTACCACTCACGCTACGGGAGACACGATGTCGTAAACTACGATATTCTTGAATTACTGCAAAAGCATGCGAGCCATCTTCCGGCACCTCCTCCTCCAGTAGAGGACCGACTGCAACCAAACTCGGTACACATACTGCTTACTATCACACGAACAACCGCTGTCATGAATCAAACACTTACCACTCACGCTACAGGAGACATGAAGTCGTAAACTACGATATTCTTGAATTACTGCAAAACCATGCAAGACTTCTTCCTGCACCTCTTCCTAAAGTAGTGGACCGACTGCAACCAAACTCGGTACACATACAGCTTACTATCAGCATGAATGAAAAACCTACCACTCACGCTACAGGACGCACGAAGTCGTAAACTACCATATTCTTGAATTACTGCAAAATCATTCGAGCCATCTTCCTGCACCTCCTCTTAAAGTAGTCGACCGCCTGCAACCAATCTCGGTACACATACTGCTTACTATCAGGCGAACAACCGCTGTCATGAATTAAACACCTACCACTCACGCTACAGGAGACACGAAGTCGTAAACTGCGATATTCTTGAATTACTGCAAACCCATGAGAGCCATCTTCCTGCACCTCCTCCTAAAGTAGTGGACCGACAGCAACCAAACTCGGTACACATACTGCGTACTATCTGGCTAACAAACGCTGTCATGATTTAAACACCTACCACTCACGCTACAGGAGTTACGAAGTCGTAAACTACGATATTCTTGAATTACTGCAAAACCAAGCGAGCCATCTTCCTGCACCTCCTCCTAAAGTACTGTACCGACTGCAACCAAACTCAGTACACATACTGCTTACTATCAGGCGAACAACCGCTGTCATGAATTAAACACCTACCACTCACGCTACATGAGACACGAAGTCGTAAACTACGATATTCTTGATTTACTGCAAAACCACGCGAGCCATCTTCCTGCACCTCCTCCTAAAGTGGTGGACCGACTGCAACCAAAGTCGGTACACATACTGCTTACTATCAGGCGAACAACCGCTGTTATGAATTAAACACTTACCACTCACCCTACAGGAGACACGAAGTCGTAAACAAGACATTCTTCAAATACTGCAAAACCATGCGAGCTATCTTCCTGCACCTCTTCCTAAAGTAGTGGACCGACTGACACCAAACTCGGTACACATACTGCACAGGCGAACAACCGCTATCATGAATTAAACACCTACCACTCACGCTACAGGAGACACGAAGTCGTAAACAACGATATTCTTGAATTACAGCAATACCATGCGAAACATCTCCCTGCACCTCCTCATAAAGTAGTGGACCGACTGCAACCAAACTCGGTACTCATACTCCATACTATCAGGCGAACAATCGCTGTTATGAATTAAACACTTACCACTCACCCTACAGGAGACACGAAGTCGTAAACAAGACATTCTTCAAATACTGCAAAACCATGCGAGCTATCTTCCTGCACCTCTTCCTAAAGTAGTGGACCGACTGACACCAAACTCGGTACACATACTGCACAGGCGAACAACCGCTGTCATGAATTAAACACCTACCACTCACGCTACAGGACACACGAAGTCGTAAACTACGATATTCTAGACTTACTGCATAACCATGCGAGCTATCTTCCTGCACCTATTCCTAAAGTAGTGGACCGACTGCAACCAAACTCGGTACACATACTGCTTACTATCACGCGAGCAACCGCTGTCATGAATTAAACACCTACCACTCACGATACAGGAGACATGAAGTCGTAAACTACGATATTCTTGTATTACTGCAAAACCATGCAAGCCATCTTCCTGCACCTCTTCCTTAAGTAGTGGACCGACGGACCAAACTCGGTACACATACTGCTTACTATCAGGCAAACAACCGTTGTCTTGAATTAAACACCTACCACTCACGCTACAGGAGACACGAAGTCGTAAACTACGATATTCTTGAATTACTGCAAAACCATTCGAGACTTCTTCCTGCACCTCTTCCTAAAGTACTGGACCGACTGCATCAAACTCGGTACACACACTGCTTACAATCAGGCGAACAACCGCTGTCATGAATTAAACACCTACCACTCACGCTACAGGAGACACGAAGTCGTAAACTACGATATTCTTGAATTACTGCAAAACCATTCGAGCAATCTTCCAACAACTCCTCTTAAAGTAGTCGACCGACTGCAACCAAACTCGGTACACATACTGCTTACTATCAGGCGAACAACCGCTGTCATGAATTAAACACCTACCACTCACGCTACAGGAGACACGAAGTCGTAAACTACGATATTCTTGAATTACTGCAAAACCATGCGAGCCATCTTCCTGCACCTCCTCCTAAAGTAGTAGACCGACTGCAACCAAACTCGGTACACATACTGCTTACTTTCAGGCGAACAACCGCTGTCATGAATTAAACACCTACCACTCACGCTACGGGAGACACGAAGTCGTTAACTACGATATTCTTGAATTACTGCAAAACCAGGCGAGACATCTTCCTGCACCTCCTCCTCAAGCAGTGAACCGACTGCAACCAAACTCGGTACACATACTGCTTACTATCACGCGAACAACCGCTGTCACGAATCAAACACCTACCACTCACGCTACAGGAGACATGAAGTCGTAAACTACGATATTCTTGTATTACTGCAAAACCATGCGAGCAATCTTCCTGCACCTCTTCCTTAAGTAGTGGACCGACTGCAACCAAACTCGGTACACATACTGCTTACTATCAGGCGAACAACCGCTGTCATGAATGAAAAACCTACCACTCACGCTACAGGAGGTACGAAGTCGTAAACTACGATATTCTTGAATTACTGCAAAACCATGAGATCAATCTTCCTGCACCTCCTCTTAAAGTAGTGGACCGACTGCAACCAAACTCGGTACACATACTGCTTACTATCTGGCTAACAAACGCTGTCATGAATTAAACACCTACCACTCACGCTACAGGAGACACGAAGTCGTAAACTACGATATTCTTGAATTACTGCAAAACCAAGCGAGCCATCTTCCTGCACCTCCTCCTAAAGTAATGGACTGACCGCAACCAAACTCAGTACACATACTGCTTACTATCAGGCGAACAACCGCTGTCAATAATTAAACACCTACCACTCACGCTACAGGAGACACGAAGTCGTAAACTACGATATTCTTGAATTACTGCAAAACCATGCGAGCCATCTTCCTGCACCTCCTCCTAAAGTAGTAGACCGACTGCAACCAATCTCGGTACAAATACTGCTTACTTTCAGGCGAACAACCGCTGTCATGAATTAAACACCTACCACTCACGCTACGGGAGACACGAAGTCGTTAACTACGATATTCTTGAATTACTGCAAAACCAGGCGAGACATCTTCCTGCACCTCCTCCTCAAGCAGTGAACCGACTGCAACCAATGTCAGTACACATACTGCTTACTATCACGCGAGCAACCACTGTCATGAATTAAACGCTACAGGAGACATGAAGTCGTAAACTAAGATATTCTTCTATTACTGCAAAACCATGCAAGCCATCTTCCTGCACCTCTTCCTTAAGTAGTGGACCGACGGACCAAACTCGGTACACATACTGCTTACTATCAGGCAAACAACCGTTGTCTTGAATTAAACACCTACCACTCACGCTACAGGAGACACGAAGTCGTAAAGTACGATATTCTTGAATTACTGCAAAACCATGCGAGACTTCTTCCTGCTCCTCTTCCTAAAGTAGTGGACCGACTGCATCAAACTCGGTACACATACTGCTTACAATCAGGCGAACAACCGCTGTCATGAATTAATCACCTACCACTCACGCTACAGGAGACACGAAGTCGTAAACTACGATATTCTTGAATTACTGCAAAACCATTCGAGCAATCTTCCAACACCTCCTCTTAAAGTAGTCGACCGACTGCAACCAAACTCGGTACACATACTGCGTACTATCAGGCGAACAACCGCTGTCACGAATTAAACACCTACCACTCACGCTACAGGAGACACGAAGTCGTAAACTACGATATTCTTGAATTACTGCAAAACCAAGCGAGCCATCTTCCTGCACCTCCTCCTAAAGTAATGGACTGACTGCAACCAAACTCAGTACACATACTGCTTACTATCAGGCGAACAACCGCTGTCAATAATTAAACACCTACCACTCACGCTACAGGAGACACGATCACGTATACTACGATATTCTTGAATTAATGCAAAACCATGCAAGCCATCTTCCTGCACCTCCTCCTAAAGTAGTAGACCGACTGCAACCAAACTCGGTACACATACTGCTTACTATCAGGCGAACAACCGCTGTCATGAATGAAAAACCTACCACTTACGCTACAGGAGGTACGAAGTCGTAAACTACGATATTCTTGTATTACTGCAAAACCATGAGAGCAATCTTCCTGCACCTCCTCCTAAAGTAATGGACCGACTGCAACCAAACTCGGTACACATACTGCTTACTATCTGGCTAACAAACGCTGTCATGCATTAAACACCTACCACTCACGCTACAGGAGACACGGAGTCGTAAACTACGATATTCTTGAATTACTGCAAAACCATGAGAGCAATCTTCCTGCACCTCCTCCTAAAGTAATGGACCGACTGCAACCAAACTCGGTACACATACTGCTTACTATCTGGCTAACAAACGCTGTCATGAATTAAACACCTACCACTCACGCTACAGGAGACACGAAGTCGTAAACTATGATATTCTTGAATTACTGCAAATCCATGAGAGCCATCTTCCTGCACCTCCTCCTAAAGTAGTGGACCGACAGCAACCAAACTCGGTATACATACTGCTTACTATCAGGCGAAAACCGCTCTCATGAATTATACGCCTACCAGTCACGCTACAGGAGACACGAAGTCGTAAACTACGATAGTCTTGAATTACTGCAAAACCATGCGAGCAATCTTCCTGCACCTCCTCCTAAAGTGGTGGACCGACTGCAACCAAAGTCGGTACACATACTGCTTACTATCACGCGAGCAACCGCTGTCATGAATTAAACGCTACAGGAGACACGAAGTCGTAAACTACGATAGTCTTGAATTACTGCAAAACCATGCGAGCCTTCTTCCTGCACCTCTTCCTAAAGTAGTGGACCGACTGCATCAAACTCGGTACACATACTGCTTACAATCAGGCGAACAACCGCTGTCATGAATTAAACACCTACCACTCACGCTACAGGAGACACGAAGTCGTAAACTACGATATTCATGAATTACTGCAAAACCATTCGAGCAATCTTCCAAAACCTCCTCTTAAAGTAGACGACCGACTGCGACCAAACTCGGTACACATACTGCTTACTATCAGGCGAACAACCGCTGTCATGAATTAAACACCTACCACTCACGCTACAGGAGACACGAAGTCGTAAACTACGAAATTCTTGAATTACTGCAAAACCATGCGAGCCATCTTCCTGCACCTCCTCCTAAAGTAGTGGACCGACTGCAACCAAACTCGGTACACATACTGCTTACTATCAGGCGAACAACCGCTGTCATGAATTAAACACCTAAAACTCACCCTAAAGGAGACACGAAGTCGTAAACAAGACATTCTTCAAATACTGCAAAACCATGCGAGCAAACTTCCTGCACCTCTTCCTAAAGTATTGGACCGACTGCAACCAAAGTCGGTACACATACTGCTTACTATGAGGCGAACAACCGCTGTCATGAATTAAACACCTACCACTCACGCTACAGGAGACACGAAGTCGTAAATTACGATATTCTTGAATTACTGCAAAACCATGCGAGCCATCTTCCTGCACCTCCTTCTCCAGTAGTGGGCCGACTGCAACCAAACCCGGTACACATACTGCTTACTATCAGGCGAACAACCGCTGTCATGAATTAAACACCTACCACTCACGCTACAGGAGACACGAAGAAGTAAACTACGATATTCTTGAATTACTGCAAAACCATGCGAGCAATCTCCCTGCACCTCCTCCTAAAGTAGTGGACCGACTGCAACCAAACTCGGTACATATACTCCATGCTATCAGGCGAACAATCGCTGTCATGAATTAAACACCTACCACTCACGCTACAGGAGACACGAAGTCGTAAACTACGATATTCTTGAATTACTGCAAAACCATGCGAGCCATCCTCCTGCACCTCCCCCTCCAGTAGTGGACCGAATGCAACCAAACTCGGTCACATACTGCTTACTATCAGGCGAACAAACGCTGTCTTGAATTTAACGCCTACCACTCACGCTACAGGAGACATGAAGTCGTAAACTACGATATTTTTGAATTACTGCAAAACCATGCAAGACTTCTTCCTGCACCTCTTCCTAAAGTAGTGGAACGACTGCAACCAAACTCGGTACACAAACTGTTTACTATCAGGCGAACAACCGCTGTCATGAATGAAACACCTACCACTCACGCTACAGGAGGCACGAAGTCGTAAACTACGATATTCTTGAATTACTGCAAATCCATGAGAGCCATCATCCTGCACCTCCTCCTAAAGTAGTAGACCGACTGCAACCAAATTCGGTACACATACTGCTTACTATCTGGCTAACAAACGCTGTCATGAATTAAACACCTACCACTCACGCTACAGGAGACACGAAGTCGTAAACTACGATATTCTTGAATTACTGCAAAACCAAGCGAGCCATCTTCCTGCACCTCCTCCTAAAGTAATGGACTGACCGCAACCAAACTCAGTACACATACTGCTTACTATCAGGCGAACAACCGCTGTCAATAATTAAACACCTACCACTCACGCTACAGGAGACACGAAGTCGTAAACTACGATATTCTTGAATTACTGCAAAACCATGCGAGCCATCTTCCTGCACCTCCTCCTAAAGTAGTAGACCGACTGCAACCAATCTCGGTACACATACTGCTTACTTTCAGGCGAACAACCGCTGTCATGAATTAAACACCTACCACTCACGCTACGGGAGACACGAAGTCGTTAACTACGATATTCTTGAATTACTGCAAAACCAGGCGAGACATCTTCCTGCACCTCCTCCTCAAGCAGTGAACCGACTGCAACCAATGTCAGTACACATACTGCTTACTATCACGCGAGCAACCACTGTCATGAATTAAACGCTACAGGAGACATGAAGTCGTAAACTAAGATATTCTTCTATTACTGCAAAACCATGCAAGCCATCTTCCTGCACCTCTTCCTTAAGTAGTGGACCGACGGACCAAACTCGGTACACATACTGCTTACTATCAGGCAAACAACCGTTGTCTTGAATTAAACACCTACCACTCACGCTACAGGAGACACGAAGTCGTAAAGTACGATATTCTTGAATTACTGCAAAACCATGCGAGACTTCTTCCTGCTCCTCTTCCTAAAGTAGTGGACCGACTGCATCAAACTCGGTACACATACTGCTTACAATCAGGCGAACAACCGCTGTCATGAATTAATCACCTACCACTCACGCTACAGGAGACACGAAGTCGTAAACTACGATATTCTTGAATTACTGCAAAACCATTCGAGCAATCTTCCAACACCTCCTCTTAAAGTAGTCGACCGACTGCAACCAAACGCGGTACACATACTGCGTACTATCAGGCGAACAACCGCTGTCATGAATTAAACACCTACCACTCACGCTACAGGAGACACGAAGTCGTAAACTACGATATTCTTGAATTACTGCAAAACCAAGCGAGCCATCTTCCTGCACCTCCTCCTAAAGTAATGGACTGACTGCAACCAAACTCAGTACACATACTGCTTACTATCAGGCGAACAACCGCTGTCAATAATTAAACACCTACCACTCACGCTACAGGAGACACGATCACGTATACTACGATATTCTTGAATTACTGCAAAACCATGCAAGCCATCTTCCTGCACCTCCTCCTAAAGTAGTAGACCGACTGCAACCAAACTCGGTACACATACTGCTTACTATCAGGCGAACAACCGCTGTCATGAATGAAAAACCTACCACTTACGCTACAGGAGGTACGAAGTCGTAAACTACGATATTCTTGTATTACTGCAAAACCATGAGAGCAATCTTCCTGCACCTCCTCCTAAAGTAATGGACCGACTGCAACCAAACTCGGTACACATACTGCTTACTATCTGGCTAACAAACGCTGTCATGCATTAAACACCTACCACTCACGCTACAGGAGACACGAAGTCGTAAACTACGATATTCTTGAATTACTGCAAAACCATGAGAGCAATCTTCCTGCACCTCCTCCTAAAGTAATGGACCGACTGCAACCAAACTCGGTACACATACTGCTTACTATCTGGCTAACAAACGCTGTCATGAATTAAACACCTACCACTCACGCTACAGGAGACACGAAGTCGTAAACTATGATATTCTTGAATTACTGCAAATCCATGAGAGCCATCTTCCTGCACCTCCTCCTAAAGTAGTGGACCGACAGCAACCAAACTCGGTACACATACTGCGTACTATCTGGCTAACAAACGCTGTCATGAATTAAACACCTACCACTCACGCTACAGGAGTTACGAAGTCGTAAACTACGATATTCTTGAATTACTGCAAAACCAAGCGAGCCATCTTCCTGCACCTCCTCCTAAAGTACTGTACCGACTGCAACCAAACTCAGTACACATACTGCTTACTATCAGGCGAACAACCGCTGTCATGAATTTAACACCTACCACTCACGCTACATGAGACACGAAGTCGTAGACTACGATATTCTTGATTTACTGCAAAACCACGCGAGCCATCTTCCTGCACCTCCTCGTAAAGTAGTGGACCGACTGCAACCAAACTCGGTATACATACTGCTTACTATCAGGCGAAAACCGCTCTCATGAATTATACACCTACCAGTCACGCTACAGGAGACACGAAGTCGTAAACTACGATAGTCTTGAATTACTGCAAAACCATGCGAGCAATCTTCCTGCACCTCCTCCTAAAGTGGTGGACCGACTGCAACCAAAGTCGGTACACATACTGCTTACTATCACGCGAGCAACCGCTGTCATGAATTAAACGCTACAGGAGACACGAAGTCGTAAACTACGATAGTCTTGAATTACTGCAAAACCATGCGAGCCTTCTTCCTGCACCTCTTCCTAAAGTAGTGGACCGACTGCATCAAACTCGGTACACATACTGCTTACAATCAGGCGAACAACCGCTGTCATGAATTAAACACCTACCACTCACGCTACAGGAGACACGAAGTCGTAAACTACGATATTCATGAATTACTGCAAAACCATTCGAGCAATCTTCCAAAACCTCCTCTTAAAGTAGTCGACCGACTGCAACCAAACTCGGTACACATACTGCTTACTATCAGGCGAACAACCGCTGTCATGAATTAAACACCTACCACTCACGCTACAGGAGACACGAAGTCGTAAACTACGAAATTCTTGAATTACTGCAAAACCATGCGAGCCATCTTCCTGCACCTCCTCCTAAAGTAGTGGACCGACTGCAACCAAACTCGGTACACATACTGCTTACTATCAGGCGAACAACCGCTGTCATGAATTAAACACCTAAAACTCACCCTAAAGGAGACACGAAGTCGTAAACAAGACATTCTTCAAATACTGCAAAACCATGCGAGCAAACTTCCTGCACCTCTTCCTAAAGTATTGGACCGACTGCAACCAAAGTCGGTACACATACTGCTTACTATGAGGCGAACAACCGCTGTCATGAATTAAACACCTACCACTCACGCTACAGGAGACACGAAGTCGTAAATTACGATATTCTTGAATTACTGCAAAACCATGCGAGCCATCTTCCTGCACCTCCTTCTCCAGTAGTGGGCCGACTGCAACCAAACCCGGTACACATACTGCTTACTATCAGGCGAACAACCGCTGTCATGAATTAAACACCTACCACTCACGCTACAGGAGACACGAAGAAGTAAACTACGATATTCTTGAATTACTGCAAAACCATGCGAGCCATCTCCCTGCACCTCCTCCTAAAGTAGTGGACCGACTGCAACCAAACTCGGTACATATACTCCATGCTATCAGGCGAACAATCGCTGTCATGAATTAAACACCTACCACTCACGCTACAGGAGACACGAAGTCGTAAATTACGATATTCTTGAATTACTGCAAAACCATGCGAGCCATCTTCCTGCACCTCCTTCTCCAGTAGTGGGCCGACTGCAACCAAACCCGGTACACATACTGCTTACTATCAGGCGAACAAACGCTGTCTTGAATTTAACGCCTACCACTCACGCTACAGGAGACATGAAGTCGTAAACTACGATATTTTTGAATTACTGCAAAACCATGCAAGACTTCTTCCTGCACCTCTTCCTAAAGTAGTGGAACGACTGCAACCAAACTCGGTACACAAACTGTTTACTATCAGGCGAACAACCGCTGTCATGAATGAAACACCTACCACTCACGCTACAGGAGGCACGAAGTCGTAAACTACGATATTCTTGAATTACTGCAAATCCATGAGAGCCATCATCCTGCACCTCCTCCTAAAGTAGTAGACCGACTGCAACCAAATTCGGTACACATACTGCTTACTATCTGGCTAACAAACGCTGTCATGAATTAAACACCTACCACTCACGCTACAGGAGACACGAAGTCGTAAACTACGATATTCTTGAATTACTTCAAAATCAAGCGAGCCATCTTCCTGCACCTCCTCCTAAAGTACTGTACCGACTGCAACCGAACTCAGTACACATACTGCTTACTATCAGGCGAACAACCGCTGTCATGAATTAAACACCTACCACTCACGCTACAGGAGACACGAAGTCGTAAACTACGATATTCTTGAATTACTGCAAAACAATGCGAGCCACCTTCCTGCACCTCCTCCTAAAGTTGTGGACCGACTGCAACCAAACTCGGTACAAATACTGCTTACTATCAGGCGAAGAACAGCTGTTATGAATTAAACACCTACCACTGACGCTACAGCAGACACGAAGTCGTAAACTACGATATTCTTGAATTACTGCAAAACCATTCGAGCTATCTTTCAGCACCTCCTATTTAATTAAAGGACCGACTGAAACCAAACTCGGTACACATACTGCTTAGTGTCATGCGAACAATCTTTGTCATGAATTAAACACCTACCACTCACGTTACAGGAAACACGAAGTCGTAAACTGCGATATTCTTGAATTACTGCAAAATCTTGCGAGCCATCTTCCTGCACCTCCTCCTAAAGTAGTGGACCGACTGCAACCAAACTCGGTACACATACTGCTTACTATCAGGCGAACAACCGCTGTCATGAATTAAACACCTAAAACTCACGCTACAGGAGACACGAAGTCGTAAACTACGATATTCTTGAATTACTGCAAAACCATGCGAGCAATCTTCCTGCACCTCTTCCAAAGTGTTGGACCGACTGCAACCAAACTCGGTACACATACTGCTTACTTTCAGGCGAACAACCGCTGTTATGAATTGAACACTTACCACTCACCCTACAGGAGACACGAAGTCGTAAACAAGACATTCTTCAAATACTGTATAACCATGCGAGCCATCTTCCTGCACCTCTACCTAAAGTAGTTGACCGACTGCAACCAAACTCGGTACACATACTGCTTACTATCAGTCGAACAACCGCTGTCTTGAATATAACGCCTACCACTCACGCTACAGGAGACATGAAGTCGTAAACTACGATATTTTTGAATTACTGCAAAACCATGCAAGTCTTCTTCCTGCACCTCTTCCTAAAGTATTGGACCGACTGCTACCAAACTCGGTACACAAACTGCTTTCTATCAGGCGAACAACCGCTGTCATGAATGAAACACCTACCACTCACGCTACAGGAGGCACGAAGTCGTAAACTACGATATTCTTGAATTACTGCTAATCCATGAGAGCCATCTTCTGTGCACCTCCTCCTAAAGTAGTAAACCGAATGCAACCAAACTCGGTACACATACTGCTTACTATCTGGCTAACAAACGCTGTCATTAATTAAACACCTACCACTCACGCTACGGGAGACACGAAGTCGTAAACTACGATATTCTTGAATTACTGCAAAACCAAGCGAGCCATCCTCCTGCACCTCCTCCTAAAGTACTGTACCGACTGCAACCAAACTCAGTACACATACTGCTTACTATCAGGCGAACAACCGCTGTCATGAATTAAACACCTACCACTCACGCTACAGGAGAAACGAAGTCGTAAACTACGATATTCTTGAATTACTGCAAAACCATGCGAGCAATCTTCCTGCACCTCCTCCTAAAGTATTGGCCCGACTGCAACCAAACTCGGTACACATACTGCTTACTATCACGCGAAAACTGCTGTCATGAATTAAACACCTACCACTCACGCTACAGGAGACACGAAGTCGTAAACTACGATATTCTTGGATTACTGCAAAACCATGCGAGCCATCTTCCTGCCCCTTCACCTAAAGTATTGGACCGACTGCAACCAAACTCGGTACACATACTGCTTACTATCAGGCGAACAACCGCTGTCATGAATTTAACACCTACCACTCACGCTACAGGAGACATGAAGTCGTGAACTACGATATTCTTGAATTACTGCAAAAGCATGCGAGCCATCTTCCGGCACCTCCTCCTGCAGTAGAGGACCGACTGCAACCAAACTCGGTACACATACTGCTTACTATCACGCGAACAACCGCTGTCATGAAACAAACACTTACCACTCACGCTACAGGAGACATGAAGTCGTAAACTACGGTATACTTGTATTACTGCAAAACCATGCGAGCCATCTTCCTGCACCTGTTCCTTAAGTAGTGGACCGACTGCAACCAAAGTCGGTACACATACTGCTTACTATGAGGCGAACAACCGCTGTCATGAATTAAACACCTACCACTCACGCTACAGGAGACACGAAGTTGTAAATTACGATATTCTTGAATTACTGCAAAACCATGCGAGCCATCTTCCTGCACCTCCTTCTCCAGTAGTGGGCCGACTGCAACCAAACCCGGTACACATACTGCTTACTATCAGGCGAACAACCGCTTTCATGAATTAAACACCTACCACTCACGCTACAGGAGACACGAAGTAGTAAACTACGATATTCTTGAATTACTGCAAAACCATGCGAGCCATCTCCCTGCACCTCCTCCTAAAGTAGTGGACCGACTGCAACCAAACTCGGTACATATACTCCATACTATCAGGCGAACAATCGCTGTCATGAATTTAACACCTACCACTCACGCTACAGGAGACACGAAGTCATAAACTACGATATTCTTGAATTACTGCAAAACCATGCGAGCCATCTTCCTGCACCTCCCCCTCCAGTAGTGGACCGAATGCAACCAAACTCGGTCACATACTGCTTACTATCAGGCGAACAAACGCTGTCTTGAATTTAACGCCTACCACTCACGCTACAGGAGACATGAAGTCGTAAACTACGATATTTTTGAATTACTGCAAAACCATGCAAGCCTTCTTCCTGCACCTCTTCCTAAAGTAGTGGACCGACTGCAACCAAACTCGGTACACAAACTGTTTACTATCAGGCGAACAACCGCTGTCATGAATGAAACACCTACCACTCACGCTACAGGAGGCACGAAGTCGTAAACTACGATATTCTTGAATTACTGCAAATCCATGAGAGCCATCATCCTGCACCTCCTCCTAAAGTAGTAGACCGACTGCAACCAAATTCGGTACACATACTGCTTACTATCTGGCTAACAAACGCTGTCATGAATTAAACACCTACCACTCACGCTACAGGAGACACGAAGTCGTAAACTACGATATTCTTGAATTACTTCAAAATCAAGCGAGCCATCTTCCTGCACCTCCTCCTAAAGTACTGTACCGACTGCAACCGAACTCAGTACACATACTGCGTACTATCAGGCGAACAACCGCTGTCATGAATTAAACACCTACCACTCACGCTACAGGAGACACGAAGTCGTAAATTACGATATTCTTGAATTACTGAAAAACCATGCGAGCCACCTTCCTGCACCTCCTCCTAAAGTTGTGGACCGACTGCTACCAAACTCGGTACAAATACTGCTTACTATCAGGCGAAGAACAGCTGTTATGAATTAAACACCTACCACTGACGCTACAGGAGACACGAAGTCGTAAACTACGATATTCTTGAATTACTGCAAAACCATTCGAGCCATCTTTCAGCACCTCCTATTTAATTAAAGGACCGACTGAAACCAAACTCGGTACACATACTGCTTAGTGTCATGCGAACAATCTTTGTCATGAATTAAACACCTACCACTCACGTTACAGGAAACACGAAGTCGTAAACTGCGATATTCTTGAATTACTGCAAAATCTTGCAAACCATCTTCCTGCACCTCCTCCTAAAGTAGTGGACCGACTGCAACCAAACTCGGTACACATACTGCTTACTTTCAGGCGAACAACCGCTGTTATGAATTGAACACTTACCACTCACCCTACAGGAGACACGAAGTCGTAAACAAGACATTCTTCAAATACTGTATAACCATGCGAGCCATATTCCTGCACCTCTTCCTAAAGTAGTTGACCGACTGCAACCAAACTCGGTACACATACTGCTTACTATCAGTCGAACAACCGCTGTCTTGAATTTAACGCCTACCACTCATGCTACAGGAGACATGAAGTCGTAAACTACGATATTTTTGAATTACTGCAAAACCATGCAAGCCTTCTTCCTGCACCTCTTCCTAAAGTATTGGACCGACTGCAACCAAACTCGGTACACAAACTGCTTACTATCAGGCGAACAACCGCTGTCATGAATGAAACACCTACCACTCACGCTACAGGAGGCACGAAGTCGTAAACTACGATATTCTTGAATTACTGCAAATCCATGAGAGCCATCTTCTGTGCACCTCCTCCTAAAGTAGTAGACCGACTGCAACCAAACTCGGTACACATACTGCTTACTATCTGGCTAACAAACGCTGTCATGAATTAAACACCTACCACTCACGCTACGGGAGACACGAAGTCGTAAACTACGATATTCTTGAATTACTGCAAAACCAAGCGGGCCATCTTCCTGCACCTCCTCCTAAAGTACTGTACCGACTGCAAGCAAACTCAGTACACATACTGCTTACTATCAGGCGAACAACCGCTGTCATGAATTAAACACCTACCACTCACGCTACAGCAGACACGAAGTCGTAAACTACGATATTCTTGAATTACTGCAAAACCATGCGAGCAATCTTCCTGCACCTCCTCCTATAGTAGTGGACCGACTGCAACCAAACTCGGTACACATACTGCTTACTATCAGGCGAACAACCGCTGTCATGAATTAAACACCTACCACTCACGCTACAGGAGACACGAAGTCGTAAACTACGATATTCTTGAATTACTGCAAAACCATGCGAGCCATCTCCCTGCACCTCCTCCTAAAGTAGTGGACCGACTGCAACCAAACTCGGTACACATACTCCATACTATCAGGCGAACAATCGCTGTCATGAATTAAACACCTACCACTCACGCTACAGGAGACACGAAGTCGTAAACTACGATATTCTTGTATTACTGCAAAACCATTCGAGCAATCTGCCTGCACCTCCTCTTAAAGTAATCGACCGACTGCAACCAAACTCGGTACACATACTGCTTACTATCAGGCAAACAACCTCTGTTATGAATTAAACACCTACCACTCACGCTACAGGAGACACGAAGTCGTAAACTACGATATTCTTGGATTACTGCAATACCATGCGAGCCATCTTCCTGTACCTTCACCTAAAGTATTGGACCGACTGCAACCAAACTCGGTACACATACTGCTTACTATCAGGCGAACAACCGCTGTCATGAATTTAACACCTACCACTCACGCTACAGGAGACATGAAGTCGTGAACTACGATATTCTTGAATTACTGCAAAAGCATGCGAGCCATCTTCCGGCACCTCCTCCTCCAGTAGAGGACCGACTGCAACCAAACTCGGTACACATACTGCTTACTATCACGCGAACAACCGCTGTCATGAAACAAACACTTACCACTCACGCTACAGGAGACATGAGGTCGTAAACTACGGTATACTTGTATT
The DNA here is from genome assembly GCA_026315105.1 of Locusta migratoria. Lineage (NCBI taxonomy): Eukaryota > Metazoa > Arthropoda > Insecta > Orthoptera > Acrididae > Locusta > Locusta migratoria. The sequence goes on along the minus strand of CM048753.1, from coordinate 17,149,554 downwards.
ACTGCAAAACAATGCGAGACATCTTCCTGCACCTGTTCCTTAAGTAGTGGACCGACTGCAACCAAACTCAGTACACATACTGCTTACAATCAGGCGAACAACCGCTGTCATGAATTAAACACCTACCACTCACGCTACAGGAGACACGAAGTCGTAAACTACGATATTCATGAATTACTGCTAAACCATTCGAGCAATCTTCCAAAACCTCCTCTTAAAGTAGTCAACCGACTGCAGCCAAACTCGGTACACATACTGCTTACTATCAGGCGAACAACCGCTGTCATGAATTAAACACCTACCACTCACGCTACAGGAGACACGAAGTCGTAAACTACGAAATTCTTGAATTACTGCAAAACCATGCGAGCCATCTTCCTGCACCTCCTCCTAAAGTAGTGGACCGACTGCAACCAAACTCGGTACACATACTGCTTACTATCAGGCGAACAACCGCTGTCATGAATTAAACACCGAAAACTCACCCTACAGGAGACACGAAGTCGTAAACAAGACATTCTTCAAATACTGCAAAACCATGCGAGCAAACTTCCTTTACCTCTTTATAAAGTAGTGGACCGACTGCAACCAAAGTCGGTACACATACTGCTTACTATGAGGCGAACAACCGCTGTCATGAATTAAACACCTACCACTCACGCTACAGGAGACACGAAGTCGTAAATTACGATATTCTTGAATTACTGCAAAACCATGCGAGCCATCTTCCTGCACCTCCTTCTCCAGTAGTGGGCCGACTGCAACCAAACCCGGTACACATACTGCTTACTATCAGGCGAACAACCGCTGTCATGAATTAAACACCTACCACTCACGCTACAGGGGACACGAAGTAGTAAACTACGATATTCTTGAATTACTGCAAAACCATGCGAGCCATCTCCCTGCACCTCCTCCTAAAGTAGTGGACCGACTGCAACCAAACTCGGTACATATACTCCATACTATCAGGCGAACAATCGCTGTCATGAATTAAACACCTACCACTCACGCTACAGGAGACACGAAGTCGTAAACTACGATATTCTTGAATTACTGCAAAAGCATGCGAGCCATCTTCCTGCACCTCCCCCTCCAGTAGTGGACCGAATGCAACCAAACTCGGTCACATACGGCTTACTATCAGGCGAACAAACGCTGTCTTGAATTTAACACCTACCACTCACGCTACAGGAGACACGAAGTCGTAAATTACGATATTCTTGAATGACTGCAAAACCATGCGAGCCATCTTCCTGCACCTCCTTCTCCAGTAGTGGGCCGACTGCAACCAAACCCGGTACACATACTGCTTACTATCAGGCGAACAACCGCTGTCATGAGTTAAACACCTACCACTCACGCTACAGGGGACACGAAGTAGTAAACTACGATATTCTTGAATTACTGCAAAACCATGCGAGCCATCTCCCTGCACCTCCTCCTAAAGTAGTGGACCGACTGCAACCAAACTCGGTACATATACTCCATACTATCAGGCGAACAATCGCTGTCATGAATTAAACACCTACCACTCACGCTACAGGAGACACGAAGTCGTAAACTACGATATTCTTGAATTACTGCAAAACCATGCAAGCCATCTTCCTGCACCTCCCCCTCCAATAGTGGACCGAATGCAACCAAACTCGGTCACATACTGCTTACTATCAGGCGAACAAACGCTGTCTTGAATTTAACGCCTACCACTCACGCTACAGGAGACATGAAGTCGTTAACTACGATATTTTTGAATTACTGCAAAACCATGCAAGCCTTCTTCCTGCACCTCTTCCTAAAGTAGTGGACCGACTGCAGCCAAACTCGGTACACAAACTGCTTACTATCAGGAGAACAACCGCTGTCATGAATGAAACACCTACCACTCACGCTACAGGAGGCACGAAGTCGTAAATTACGATATTTTTGAATTAGTGCAAAACCATGCGAGCCATCTTCCTGCACCTCCTCCTCCAGTAGTGGGCCGACTGCAACCAAACTCGGTACACATACTGCTTACTATCAGGCGAACAACCGCTGTCATGAATTAAACACCTACCACTCACGCTACAGGAGACACGAAGTCGTAAACTACGATATTCTTGAATTACTGCAAAACCATGCGAGCAATCTCCCTGCACCTCCTCCTAAAGTAGTGGACCGACTGCAACCAAACTCGGTACACATACTCCATACTATCAGGCGAACAATCGCTGTCATGAATTAAACACCTACCACTCACGCTACAGGAGACACGAAGTCGTAAACTACGATATTCTTGTATTACTGCAAAACCATTCGAGCAATCTGCCTGCACCTCCTCTTAAAGTAATCGACCGACTGCAACCAAACTCGGTACACATACTGCTTACTATCAGGCGAACAACCTCTGTCATGAATTAAACACCTACCACTCACGCTACAGGAGACACGAAGTCGTAAACTACGATATTCTTGGATTACTGCAAAACCATGCGAGCCATCTTCCTGTACCTTCACCTAAAGTATTGGACCGACTGCAACCAAACTCGGTACACATACTGCTTACTATCAGGCGAACAACCGCTGTCATGAATTTAACACCTACCACTCACGCTACAGGAGACATGAAGTCGTGAACTACGATATTCTTGAATTACTGCAAAAGCATGCGAGCCATCTTCCGGCACCTCCACCTCCAGTAGAGGACCGACTGCAACCAAACTCGGTACACATACTGCTTACTATCACGCGAACAACCGCTGTCATGAAACAAACACTTACCACTCACGCTACAGGAGACATGAAGTCGTAAACTACGGTATACTTGTATTACTGCAAAACAATGCGAGACATCTTCCTGCACCTGTTCCTTAAGTAGTGGACCGACTGCAACCAAACTCAGTACACATACTGCTTACAATCAGGCGAACAACCGCTGTCATGAATTAAACACCTACCACTCACGCTACAGGAGACACGAAGTCGTAAACTACGATATTCATGAATTACTGCTAAACCATTCGAGCAATCTTCCAAAACCTCCTCTTAAAGTAGTCAACCGACTGCAACCAAACTCGGTACACATACTGCTTACTATCAGGCGAACAACCGCTGTCATGAATTAAACACCTACCACTCACGCTACAGGAGACACGAAGTCGTAAACTACGAAATTCTTGAATTACTGCAAAACCATGCGAGCCATCTTCCTGCACCTCCTCCTAAAGTAGTGGACCGACTGCAACCAAACTCGGTACACATACTGCTTACTATCAGGCGAACAACCGCTGTCATCAATTAAACACCTAAAACTCACCCTACAGGAGACACGAAGTCGTAAACAAGACATTCTTCAAATACTGCAAAACCATGCGAGCAAACTTCCTTTACCTCTTCATAAAGTAGTGGACCGACTGCAACCAAAGTCGGTACACATACTGCTTACTATGAGGCGAACAACCGCTGTCATGAATTAAACACCTACCACTCACGCTACAGGAGACACGAAGTCGTAAATTACGATATTCTTGAATTACTGCAAAACCATGCGAGCCATCTTCCTGCACCTCCTTCTCCAGTAGTGGGCCGACTGCAACCAAACCCGGTACACATACTGCTTACTATCAGGCGAACAACCGCTGTCATGAATTAAACACCTACCACTCACGCTACAGGGGACACGAAGTAGTAAACTACGATATTCTTGAATTACTGCAAAACCATGCGAGCCATCTCCCTGCACCTCCTCCTAAAGTAGTAGACCGACTGCAACCAAATTCGGTACACATACTGCTTACTATCTGGCTAACAAACGCTGTCATGAATTAAACACCTACCACTCACGCTACAGGAGACACGAAGTCGTAAACTACGATATTCTTGAATTACTGCAAAACCATGCGAGCCACCTTCCTGCACCTCCTCCTAAAGTTGTGGACCGACTGCAACCAAACTCGGTACAAATACTGCTTACTATCAGGCGAAGAACAGCTGTTATGAATTAAACACCTACCACTGACGCTACAGGAGACACGAAGTCGTAAACTACGATATTCTTGAATTACTGCAAAACCATTCGAGCTATCATTCAGCACCTCCTATTTAATTAAAGGACCGACTGAAACCAAACTCGGTACACATACTGCTTACTTTCAAGCGAACAACCGCTGTTATGAATTGAACACTTACCACTCACCCTACAGGAGACACGAAGTCGTAAACAAGACATTCTTTAAATACTGTATAACCATGCGAGCCATCTTCCTGCACCTCTTCCTAAAGTAGTGGACCGACTGCAACCAAAGTCGGTACACATACTGCTTACTATGAGGCGAACAACCGCTGTCATGAATTAAACACCTACCACTCACGCTACAGGAGACACGAAGTCGTAAATTACGATATTCTTGAATTACTGCAAAACCATGCGAGCCATCTTCCTGCACCACCTCCTCCAGTAGTGGGCTGACTGCAACCAAACTCGGTACACATACTGCTTACTATCAGTCGAACAACCGCTGTCTTGAATTTAACGCCTACCACTCACGCTACAGGAGACATGAAGTCGTAAACTACGATATTTTTGAATTACTGCAAAACCATGCAAGCCTTCTTCCTGCACCTCTTCCTAAAGTATTGGACCGACTGCAACCAAACTCGGTACACAAACTGCTTACTATCAGGCGAACAACCGCTGTCATGAATGAAACACCTACCACTCACGCTACAGGAGGCACGAAGTCGTAAACTACGATATTCTTGAATTACTGCAAATCCATGAGAGCCATCTTCTGTGCACCTCCTCCTAAAGTAGTAGACCGACTGCAACCAAACTCGGTACACATACTGCTTACTATCTGGCTAACAAACGCTGTCATGAATTAAACACCTACCACTCACGCTACGGGAGACACGAAGTCGTAAACTACGATATTCTTGAATTACTGCAAAACCAAGCGAGCCATCTTCCTGCACCTCCTCCTAAAGTACTGTACCGACTGCAAGCAAACTCAGTACACATACTGCTTACTATCAGGCGAACAACCGCTGTCATGAATTAAACACCTACCACTCACGCTACAGGAGACACGAAGTCGTAAACTACGATATTCTTGAATTACTGCAAAACCATGCGAGCAATCTTCCTGCACCTCCTCCTAAAGTAGTGGACCGACTGCAACCAAACTCGGTACACGTACTGCTTACCATCACGCGAAAACTGCTGTCATGAATTAAACACCTACCACTCACGCTACAGGAGACACGAAGTCGTAATTTACGATATTTATGAATTAGTGCAAAACCATGCGAGCCATCTTCCTGCACATCCTCCTCCAGTAGTGGGCCGACTGCAACCAAACTCGGTACACATACTCCATACTATCAGGCGAACAATCGCTGTCATGAATTAAACACCTACCACTCACGCTACAGGAGACACGAAGTCGTAAACTACGATATTCTTGAATTACTGCAAAACAATTCGAGCAATCTGCCTGCACCTCCTCTTAAAGTAATCGACCGACTGCAACCAAACTCGGTACACATACTGCTTACTATCAGGCGAACAACCTCTGTCATGAATTAAACACCTATCACTCACGCTACAGGAGACACGAAGTCGTAAACTTCGATATTCTTGGATTACTGCAAAATCAAGCGAGCCATCTTCCTTCACCTCCTCCTAAAGTACTGTACCGACTGCAACCGAACTCAGTACACATACTGCTTACTATCAGGCGAACAACCGCTGTCATGAATTAAACACCTACCACTCACGCTACAGGAGACACGAAGTCGTAAACTACGATATTCTTGAATTACTGCAAAACCATGCGAGCAATCTTCCTGTACATCTGCCAAAGTGTTGGACCGACTGCAACCAAACTCGGTACACATACTGCTTACTTTCAGGCGAACAACCGCTGTTATGATTTGAACACTTACCACTCACCCTACAGGAGACACGAAGTCGTAAACAAGACATTCTTCAAATACTGTATAACCATGCGAGCCATCCTCCTGCACCTCTTCCTAAAGTAGTGGACCGACTGCAACCAAAGTCGGTACACATACTGCTTACTATGAGGCGAACAACCGCTGTCATGAATTAAACACCTACCACTCACGCTACAGGAGACACGAAGTCGTAAATTACGATATTCTTGAATTACTGCAATACCATGCGAGCCATCTTCCTGCACCACCACCTCCAGTAGTGGGCCGACTGCAACCAAACTCGGTACACATACTGCTTACTATCAGTCGAACAACCGCTGTCTTGAATTTAACGCCTACCACTCACGCTACAGGAGACATGAAGTCGTAAACTACGATATTTTTGAATTACTGCAAAACCATGCAAGCCTTCTTCCTGCACCTCTTCCTAAAGTATTCGACCGACTGCAACCAAACTCGGTACACAAACTGCTTACTATCAGGCGAACAACCGCTGTCATGAATGAAACACCTACCACTCACGCTACAGGAGGCACGAAGTCGTAAACTACGATATTCTTGAATTACTGCAAATCCATGAGAGCCATCTTCTGTGCACCTCCTCCTAAAGTAGTAGACCGACTGCAACCAAACTCGGTACACATACTGCTTACTATCTGGCTAACAAACGCTCTCATGAATTAAACACCTACCACTCACGCTACGGGAGACACGAAGTCGTCAACTACGATATTCTTGAATTACTGCAAAACCAAGCGAGCCATCTTCCTGCACCTCCTCCTAAAGTACTGTACCGACTGCAACCAAACTCAGTACACATACTGCTTACTATCAGGCGAACAACCGCTGTCATGAATTAAACACCTACCACTCACGCTACAGGAGACACGAAGTCGTAAACTACGATATTCTTGAATTACTGCAAAACCATGCGAGCAATCTTCCTGCACCTCCTCCTAAAGTAGTGGACCGACTGCAACCAAACTCGGTACACATACTGCTTACTATCACGCGGAAACTGCTGTCATGAATTAAACACCTACCACTCACGCTACAGGAGACACGAAGTCGTAAATTACGATATTTTTGAATTAGTGCAAAACCATGCGAGCCATCTTCCTGCACCTCCTCCTCCAGTAGTGGGCCGACTGCAACCAAACTCGGTACACATACTGCTTACTATCAGGCGAACAACCGCTGTCATGAATTAAACACCTACCACTCACGCTACAGGAGACACGAAGTAGTAAACTACGATATTCTTGAATTACTGCAAAACCATGCGAGCCATCTCCCTGCACCTCCTCCTAAAGTAGTGGACCGACTGCAACCAAACTCGGTACACATACTCCATACTATCAGGCGAACAATCGCTGTCATGAATTAAACACCTACCACTCACGCTACAGGAGACACGAAGTCGTAAACTACGATATTCTTGAATTACTGCAAAACCATTCGAGCAATCTGCCTGCACCTCCTCTTAAAGTAATCGACCGACTGCAACCAAACTCGGTACACATACTGCTTACTATCGGGCGAACAACCTCTGTCATGAATTAAACACCTACCACTCACGCTACAGGAGACACGAAGTCGTAAACTACGATATTCTTGAATTACTGCAAAACCATGCGAGGAATCTTTCTGCACCTCCTCCTTAAGTAATGGACCGACTGCAACCAAACTCGGTACACATACTGATTACTGTCATGCGAAAAATCTTTGTCATGAATTAAACACCTACCACTCACGCTACAGGAAACACGAAGTCGTAAACTACGATATTCTTGAATTACTGCAAAACCATGCGAGTCATCTTCCTGCAACTGCTCCTAAAGTAGTGGACCGACTGCAACCAAACTCGGTACACATACTGCTTACTATCAGACGAACAACCGCTGTCATGAATTAAACACCTACCACTCACGCTACAGGAGACACGAAGTCGTAAACTACGATATTCTTGGATTACTGCAAAACCATGCGAGCCATCTTCCTGCACCTTCACCTAAAGTATTGGACCGACTGCAACCAAACTCGGTACACATACTGCTTACTATCAGGCGAACAACCGCTGTCATGAATTAAACACCTACCACTCACGCTACGGGAGACACGAAGTCGTGAACTACGATATTCTTGAATTACTGCAAAAGCATGCGAGCCATCTTCCGGCACCTCCTCCTCCAGTAGAGGACCGACTGCAACCAAACTCGGTACACATACTGCTTACTATCACACGAACAACCGCTGTCATGAATCAAACACTTACCACTCACGCTACAGGAGACATGAAGTCGTAAACTACGGTATACTTGTATTACTGCAAAACCATGCGAGCCATCTTCCTGCACCTGTTCCTTAAGTAGTGGACCGACTGCAACCAAACTCGGTACACATACTGCTTACTATCAGGCAAACAACCGCTGTCTTGAATTAAACACCTACCACTCACGCTACAGGAGACACGAAGTCGTAAACTACGATACTCTTGAGTTACTGCAAAACCACACGAACAACTTCCTGCACACCTCCTAAAGTGTTGAACAGACTAGAACCAAACTCGGTACACATACAGCTTACTATAAGGCGTACAACCGCTGTCATGAATTAAACACCTACCACTCACACTACAGGAGACACGAAGTCGTAAACTACAATATTCTTGAATTACTGCAAAACCATGCGAGCCATCTTCCTGCACCTCCTCCTATAGTAGTGGACCGACTGCAACCAAACTCGGTACAAATACTGCTTCCTATCAGGCGAATACAGCTGTTATGAATTAAGCACCTACCACTCACGCTACAGGAGACACGAAGTCGTAAACTACGATACTCTTGAGTTACTGCAAAACCACACGAAAAACTTCCTGCACCACCTCCTAAAGTGTTGAACAGACTGCAACCAAACTCGGTACACATACAGCTTACTATAAGGCGTACAACCGCTGTCATGAATTAAACACCTACCACTCACGCTACCGGAGACACGAAGTCGTAAACAAGACATTCTTCAAATACTGCAAAACAATGCGAGCCATCTTCCTGCACCTCTTCCTAAAGTAGTGGACCGACTGCAACCAAAGTCGGTACACATACTCCATACTATCAGGCGAACAATCGCTGTCATGAATTAAGCACCTACCACTCACGCTACAGGAGACATGAAGTCTTAAACTACGATATTCTTCAATTACTGCAAAACCATGCGAGCCATCTTCCTGCACCTCCCCCTCCAGTAGTGGACCGACTGCAACCAAACTCGGTACACATACTGCTTACTATCAGGCGAACAACCGCTGTCATGAATGAAACACCTACCACTCACGCTACAGGAGACACGAAGTCGTAAACTACGATATTCTTGGATTACTGCATAACCATGCGAGCCATCTTCCTGCACCTCCTCCTAAAGTAGTGGAGCGACTGCAACCAAACTCGGTACACATAGTGCTTCCTATCAGGCGAACAACCGCTGTCATGAATTAAACACCTACCACTCACGCTACGGGAGACACGATGTCGTAAACTACGATATTCTTGAATTACTGCAAAACCAGGCGAGCCATCTTCCTGCATCTCCTCCTCCAGCAGTGCACCGACTGCAACCAAACTCGGTACACATACTGCTTGCTATCAGGCGAACAACCGCTGTCATGAATTTAACACCTACCACTCACGTTACAGGAGACATGAAGTCGTAAACTACGATAATCTTGAATTACTGCAAAATCATGCGAGCTATCTTCCGGCACCTCCTCCTCCAGTAGTGGACCGACTGCAACCAAACTCGGTACACATACTGCTTACTATCACGCGATCAACCGCTGTCATGAATCAAACACTTACCACTCACGCTACAGGAGACATGAAGTCGTAAACTACGATATTCTTGTATTACAGCAAAACCATGCGAGCCATCTTAATGCACCTGTTCCTTAAGTAGTGGACCGACTTCAACCAAACTCGGTACACATACTGCTTACTATCAGGCAAACAACCGCTGTCTTGAATTAAACACCTACCACTCACGCTACAGGAGCTACGAAGTCGTAAACTACGATACTCTTGAGTTACTGCAAAACCACACGAACAACTTCCTGCACCTCCTCCTAAGGTGTTGAACAGACTGCAACCAAACTCGGTACACGTACAGCTTACTACAAGGCGTACAACCGCTGTCATGAATTAAACACCTACCACTCACGCTACAGGAGACACGAAGTCGTCAACTACAATATTCTTGAATTACTGCAAAACCATGCGAGCCATCTTCCTGCACCTCCTCCTATAGTAGTGGACCGACTGCAACGAAACTCGGTACACATTCTGCTTACTATCAGGCAAACAACCGCTGTCATGAATTAAACACCTACCAATCACGCTACAGGAGACACGAAGTCGTAAACTGTGATATTCTTGAATTACTGCAAAACCAAGCGAGTAATCTTCCTGCACCATCTCCTAAAGTAGTGGACCGACTGCAACCAAACTCGGTACACATACTGCTTACTATCAGGCGAACAACCGCTGTCATGAATTAAACACCTACCACTCACGCTACAGGAGACACGAAGTCGTAAACTACGATATTCTTGAATTACTGCAAAACCATGCGAGCCATCTTCCTGCACCTCCTCCTAAAGTTGTGGACCGACTGCAACCAAACTCGGTACAAATACTGCTTACTATCAGGCGAACAACAGCTGTTATGAATTAAACACCTACCACTCACTATACAGGAGACACGAAGTCGTAAACTACGATATTCTTGAATTACTGTAAAACCATGCGAGCTATCTTTCTGCACCTCCTCCTTAAGTAATGGACCGACTGCAACCAAACTCAGTACACATACTGCTTACTGTCATGCGAACAATCTTAGTCATGAATTAAACAGCTACCACTCACGCTACAGGAAACACGAAGTCGTAAACTACGATATTCTTGAATTACTGCAAAACCATGAGAGCCATCTTCCTGCAACTGCTCCTAAAGTAGTGGACCGACTGCAACCAAACTCGGTACACATACTGCTTACTATCAGACGAACAACCGCTATCATGAATTAAACACCTACCACTCACGCTACAGGAGACACGAAGTCGTAAACTACGATATTCGTGAATTACTGCAAAACCATGCGAGCCATCTTCCTGCACCTCCTCCTAAAGTGGTGGACCGACTGCAACCAAACTCGGTACACGTACTGCTTACTATCGGGCGAACAACCGCTGTTATGAATTAAACACTTACCACTCACCCTACAGGAGACACGAAGTCGTAAACTACGATATTCTTGAATTACTGCAAAACCATGAGAGCAATCTTCCTGCACCTCCCCCTCCAGTGGTGGACCGACTGCAACCAACCTCGGTACACATACTCCTTACTATCAGGCGAACAACCGCTGTCATGAATTAAACACCTACCACTCACGCTACTGGAGACACGAAGTCGTAAACTACGATATTCTTGGATTACTGCAAAACCATGCGAGCAATCTTCCTGCACCTCCTCCTAAAGTAGTGGAGCGACTGCAACCAAACTGGGTACACATACTGCTTACTATCAGGCGAACAACCGCTGTCATGAATTTAACACCTACCACTCACGCAACAGGAGACATGAAGTCGTAAACTACAATATTCTTGAATTACTGCAAAACCATGCGAGCCATCTTCCGGCACCTCCTCCTCCAGTAGTGGACCGACTGCAACCAAACTCGGTACACATACTGCTTACTATCACGCGAACAACCGCTGTCATGAATCAAACACTTACCACTCACGCTACAGGACACATGAAGTCGTAAACTACGATATTCTTGTATTACTGCAAAACCATGCGAGACATCTTCCTGCAACTCTTCCTTAAGTAGTGGACCGACTGCAACCAATCTGGGTACACATACTGCTTACTATCTGGCTAACAAACGCTGTCATGAATTAAACACCTACCACTCACGCTACAGGAGTTACGAAGTCGTAAACTACGATATTCTTGAATTACTGCAAAACCATGCAAGCTTTCTTCCTGCACCTCTTCCTAAAGTAGTGGACGGACTGCACCCAAACTCGGTACACATACAGTTTACTATCAGGCGATCAACCGCTGTCATGAATGAAACACCTACCACTCACGCTACAGGAGGCACGAAGTCGTAAACTACGATATTCTTGAATTACTGCAAAATCATTCGAGCCATCTTCCTGTACCTCCTCTTAAAGTAGTCGACCGACTCCAACCAAACTCGGTACACATACTGCTTACTATCAGGCGAACAACCGCTGTCATGAATTAAACACCTACCACTCACGCTACAGGAGACACGAAGTCGTAAACTACGATATTCTTGAATTACTGCAACTCCATGAGAGCCATCTTCCTGCACCTCCTCCTAAAGTAGTGGAGCGACTGCAACCAAACTGGGTACACATACTGCTTACTATCAGGCGAACAACCGCTGTCATGAATTTAACACCTACCACTCACGCTACAGGAGACATGAAGTCGTAAACTACAATATTCTTGAATTACTGCAAAACCATGCGAGCCATCTTCCGGCACCTCCTCCTCCAGTAGTGGACCGACTGCAACCAAACTCGGTACACATACTGCTTACTATCACGCGAACAACCGCTGTCATGAATCAAACACTTACCACTCACGCTACAGGACACATGAAGTCGTAAACTACGATATTCTTGTATTACTGCAAAACCATGCGAGACATCTTCCTGCAACTCTTCCTTAAGTAGTGGACCGACTGCAACCAATCTGGGTACACATACTGCTTACTATCTGGCTAACAAACGCTGTCATGAATTAAACACCTACCACTCACGCTACAGGAGTTACGAAGTCGTAAACTACGATATTCTTGAATTACTGCAAAACCATGCAAGCTTTCTTCCTGCACCTCTTCCTAAAGTAGTGGACGGACTGCACCCAAACTCGGTACACATACAGTTTACTATCAGGCGATCAACCGCTGTCATGAATGAAACACCTACCACTCACGCTACAGGAGGCACGAAGTCGTAAACTACGATATTCTTGAATTACTGCAAAATCATTCGAGCCATCTTCCTGTACCTCCTCTTAAAGTAGTCGACCGACTCCAACCAAACTCGGTACACATACTGCTTACTATCAGGCGAACAACCGCTGTCATGAATTAAACACCTACCACTCACGCTACAGGAGACACGAAGTCGTAAACTACGATATTCTTGAATTACTGCAACTCCATGAGAGCCATCTTCCTGCACCTCCTCCTAAAGTAGTGGACCGACTGCAACCAAACTCGGTACACATACTGCTTACTATCAGGCGAACAACCGCTGTCATGAATTAAACACCTACCACTCACGCTACAGGAGTTACGAAGTCGTAAACTACGATATTCTTGAATTACTGCAAAACCAAGCGAGCCATCTTCCTGCACCTCCTCCTAAAGTACTGTACCGACTGCAACCAAACTCAGTACACATACTGCTTACTATCAGGCGAACTACTGCTGTCATGAATTAAACACCTACCACTCACACTACATGAGACACGAAGTCGTAAACTACGATATTCTTGATTTACTGCAAAACCACGCGAGCCATCTTCCTGCACCTCCTCGTAAAGTAGTGGACCGACTGCAACCAAACTCGGTACACATACTGCTTACTATCAGGCGAAAAACCGCTGTCATGAATTATACACCTACCAGTCACGCTACAGGAGACACGAAGTCGTAAACTACGATATTCTTGAATTACTGCAAAACCATGCGAGCCATCTTCCTGCACCTCCTCCTAAAGTGGTGAACCGACTGCAACCAAAGTCGGTACACATACTGCTTACTATCAGGCGAACAACCGCTGTTATGAATTAAACACTTACCACTCACCCTACAGGAGACACGAAGTCGTAAACAAGACATTCTTCAAATACTGCAAAACCATGCGAGCCATATTCCTGCACCTCTTCCTAAAGTAGTGGACCGACTGACACCAAACTCGGTACACATACTGCACAGGCGAACAACCGCTGTCATGAATTAAACACCTACCACTCACGCTACAGGAGACACGAAGTTATAAACTTCGATTTTCTTGAATTACTGCAAAACCATGCAAGCTTTCTTCCTGCACCTCTTCCTAAAGTAGTGGACCGACTGCACCCAAACTCGGTACACATACAGCTTACTATCAGGCGATCAACCGCTGTCATGAATGAAACACCTACCACTCACGCTACAGGAGGCACGAAGTCGTAAACTACGATATTCTTGAATTACTGCAAAATCATTCGAGCCATCTTCCTGCACCTCCTCTTAAAGTAGTCGACCGACTGCAACCAAACTCGGTACACATACTGCTTACTATCAGGCGAACAACCGCTGTCATGAATTAAACACCTACCACTCACGCTACAGGAGACACGAAGACGTAAACTACGATATTCTTGAATTACTGCAAAACCATGCAAGCTTTCTTCCTGCACCTCTTCCTAAAGTAGTGGACCGACTGCACCCAAACTCGGTACACATACAGCTTACTAACAGGCGATCAACCGCTGTCATGAATGAAACACCTACCACTCATGCTACAGGAGTTACGAAGTCGTAAACTACGATATTCTTGAATTACTGCAAATCCAAGCGAGCCATCTTCCTGCACCTCCTCCTAAAGTACTGTACCGACTGCAACCAAACTCAGTACTCATACTGCTTACTATCAGGCGAACAACCGCTGTCATGAATTAAACACCTACCACTCACGCTACAGGAGACACGAAGTAGTAAACTACGATATTCTTGAATTACTGCAAAACCATGCGAGCCATCTCCCTGCACCTCCTCCTAAAGTAGTGGACCGACTGCAACCAAACTCGGTACACATACTCCATACTATCAGGCGAACAATCGCTGTCATGAATTAAACACCTACCACTCACGCTACAGGAGACACGAAGTCGTAAACTACGATATTCTTGAATTACTGCAAAACCATTCGAGCAATCTGCCTGCACCTCCTCTTAAAGTAATCGACCGACTGCAACCAAACTCGGTACACATACTGCTTACTATCGGGCGAACAACCTCTGTCATGAATTAAACACCTACCACTCACGCTACAGGAGACACGAAGTCGTAAACTACGATATTCTTGAATTACTGCAAAACCATGCGAGGAATCTTTCTGCACCTCCTCCTTAAGTAATGGACCGACTGCAACCAAACTCGGTACACATACTGATTACTGTCATGCGAAAAATCTTTGTCATGAATTAAACACCTACCACTCACGCTACAGGAAACACGAAGTCGTAAACTACGATATTCTTGAATTACTGCAAAACCATGCGAGTCATCTTCCTGCAACTGCTCCTAAAGTAGTGGACCGACTGCAACCAAACTCGGTACACATACTGCTTACTATCAGACGAACAACCGCTGTCATGAATTAAACACCTACCACTCACGCTACAGGAGACACGAAGTCGTAAACTACGATATTCTTGGATTACTGCAAAACCATGCGAGCCATCTTCCTGCACCTTCACCTAAAGTATTGGACCGACTGCAACCAAACTCGGTACACATACTGCTTACTATCAGGCGAACAACCGCTGTCATGAATTAAACACCTACCACTCACGCTACGGGAGACACGAAGTCGTGAACTACGATATTCTTGAATTACTGCAAAAGCATGCGAGCCATCTTCCGGCACCTCCTCCTCCAGTAGAGGACCGACTGCAACCAAACTCGGTACACATACTGCTTACTATCACACGAACAACCGCTGTCATGAAACAAACACTTACCACTCACGCTACAGGAGACATGAAGTCGTAAACTACGGTATACTTGTATTACTGCAAAACCATGCGAGCCATCTTCCTGCACCTGTTCCTTAAGTAGTGGACCGACTGCAACCAAACTCGGTACACATACTGCTTACTATCAGGCAAACAACCGCTGTCTTGAATTAAACACCTACCACTCACGCTACAGGAGACACGAAGTCGTAAACTACGATACTCTTGAGTTACTGCAAAACCACACGAACAACTTCCTGCACACCTCCTAAAGTGTTGAACAGACTAGAACCAAACTCGGTACACATACAGCTTACTATAAGGCGTACAACCGCTGTCATGAATTAAACACCTACCACTCACACTACAGGAGACACGAAGTCGTAAACTACAATATTCTTGAATTACTGCAAAACCATGCGAGCCATCTTCCTGCACCTCCTCCTATAGTAGTGGACCGACTGCAACCAAACTCGGTACAAATACTGCTTCCTATCAGGCGAATACAGCTGTTATGAATTAAACACCTACCACTCACGCTACAGGAGACACGAAGTCGTAAACTACGATACTCTTGAGTTACTGCAAAACCACACGAAAAACTTCCTGCACCACCTCCTAAAGTGTTGAACAGACTGCAACCAAACTCGGTACACATACAGCTTACTATAAGGCGTACAACCGCTGTCATGAATTAAACACCTACCACTCACGCTACCGGAGACACGAAGTCGTAAACAAGACATTCTTCAAATACTGCAAAACAATGCGAGCCATCTTCCTGCACCTCTTCCTAAAGTAGTGGACCGACTGCAACCAAAGTCGGTACACATACTCCATACTATCAGGCGAACAATCGCTGTCATGAATTAAGCACCTACCACTCACGCTACAGGAGACATGAAGTCTTAAACTACGATATTCTTCAATTACTGCAAAACCATGCGAGCCATCTTCCTGCACCTCCCCCTCCAGTAGTGGACCGACTGCAACCAAACTCGGTACACATACTGCTTACTATCAGGCGAACAACCGCTGTCATGAATGAAACACCTACCACTCACGCTACAGGAGACACGAAGTCGTAAACTACGATATTCTTGGATTACTGCATAACCATGCGAGCCATCTTCCTGCACCTCCTCCTAAAGTAGTGGAGCGACTGCAACCAAACTCGGTACACATAGTGCTTCCTATCAGGCGAACAACCGCTGTCATGAATTAAACACCTACCACTCACGCTACGGGAGACACGATGTCGTAAACTACGATATTCTTGAATTACTGCAAAACCAGGCGAGCCATCTTCCTGCATCTCCTCCTCCAGCAGTGCACCGACTGCAACCAAACTCGGTACACATACTGCTTGCTATCAGGCGAACAACCGCTGTCATGAATTTAACACCTACCACTCACGTTACAGGAGACATGAAGTCGTAAACTACGATATTCTTGAATTACTGCAAAATCATGCGAGCTATCTTCCGGCACCTCCTCCTCCAGTAGTGGACCGACTGCAACCAAACTCGGTACACATACTGCTTACTATCACGCGATCAACCGCTGTCATGAATCAAACACTTACCACTCACGCTACAGGAGACATGAAGTCGTAAACTACGATATTCTTGTATTACAGCAAAACCATGCGAGCCATCTTAATGCACCTGTTCCTTAAGTAGTGGACCGACTTCAACCAAACTCGGTACACATACTGCTTACTATCAGGCAAACAACCGCTGTCTTGAATTAAACACCTACCACTCTCGCTACAGGAGCTACGAAGTCGTAAACTACGATACTCTTGAGTTACTGCAAAACCACACGAACAACTTCCTGCACCTCCTCCTAAGGTGTTGAACAGACTGCAACCAAACTCGGTACACGTACAGCTTACTACAAGGCGTACAACCGCTGTCATGAATTAGACACCTACCACTCACGCTACAGGAGACACGAAGTCGTCAACTACAATATTCTTGAATTACTGCAAAACCATGCGAGCCATCTTCCTGCACCTCCTCCTATAGTAGTGGACCGACTGCAACGAAACTCGGTACACATTCTGCTTACTATCAGGCAAACAACCGCTGTCATGAATTAAACACCTACCAATCACGCTACAGGAGACACGAAGTCGTAAACTGTGATATTCTTGAATTACTGCAAAACCAAGCGAGTAATCTTCCTGCACCATCTCCTAAAGTAGTGGACCGACTGCAACCAAACTCGGTACACATACTGCTTACTATCAGGCGAACAACCGCTGTCATGAATTAAACACCTACCACTCACGCTACAGGAGACACGAAGTCGTAAACTACGATATTCTTGAATTACTGCAAAACCATGCGAGCCATCTTCCTGCACCTCCTCCTAAAGTTGTGGACCGACTGCAACCAAACTCGGTACAAATACTGCTTACTATCAGGCGAACAACAGCTGTTATGAATTAAACACCTACCACTCACGATACAGGAGACACGAAGTCGTAAACTACGATATTCTTGAATTACTGTAAAACCATGCGAGCTATCTTTCTGCACCTCCTCCTTAAGTAATGGACCGACTGCAACCAAACTCAGTACACATACTGCTTACTGTCATGCGAACAATCTTAGTCATGAATTAAACAGCTACCACTCACGCTACAGGAAACACGAAGTCGTAAACTACGATATTCTTGAATTACTGCAAAACCATGAGAGCCATCTTCCTGCAACTGCTCCTAAAGTAGTGGACCAACTGCAACCAAACTCGGTACACATACTGCTTACTATCAGACGAACAACCGCTATCATGAATTAAACACCTACCACTCACGCTACAGGAGACACGAAG
This sequence comes from Locusta migratoria, assembly GCA_026315105.1. Lineage (NCBI taxonomy): Eukaryota > Metazoa > Arthropoda > Insecta > Orthoptera > Acrididae > Locusta > Locusta migratoria. The sequence goes on along the minus strand of CM048753.1, from coordinate 17,130,949 downwards.
TCGTAAACTACGATATTCGTGAATTACTGCAAAACCATGCGAGCCATCTTCCTGCACCTCCTCCTAAAGTGGTGGACCGACTGCAACCAAACTCGGTACACATACTGCTTACTATCGGGCGAACAACCGCTGTTATGAATTAAACACTTACCACTCACCCTACAGGAGACACGAAGTCGTAAACTACGATATTCTTGAATTACTGCAAAACCATGTGAGCAATCTTCCTGCACCTCCCCCTCCAGTGGTGGACCGACTGCAACCAACCTCGGTACACATACTCCTTACTATCAGGCGAACAACCGCTGTCATGAATTAAACACCTACCACTCACGCTACTGGAGACACGAAGTCGTAAACTACGATATTCTTGGATTACTGCAAAACCATGCGAGCAATCTTCCTGCACCTCCTCCTAAAGTAGTGGAGCGACTGCAACCAAACTGGGTACACATACTGCTTACTATCAGGCGAACAACCGCTGTCATGAATTTAACACCTACCACTCACGCAACAGGAGACATGAAGTCGTAAACTACAATACTCTTGAATTACTGCAAAACCATGCGAGCCATCTTCCGGCACCCCCTCCTCCAGTAGTGGACCGACTGCAACCTAACTCGGTACACATACTGCTTACTATCACGCGAACAACCGCTGTCATGAATCAAACACTTGCCACTCACGCTACAGGACACATGAAGTCGTAAACTACGATATTCTTGTATTACTGCAAAACCATGCGAGACATCTTCCTGCAACTCTTCCTTAAGTAGTGGACCGACTGCAACCAATCTGGGTACACATACTGCTTACTATCTGGCTAACAAACGCTGTCATGAATTAAACACCTACCACTCACGCTACAGGAGTTACGAAGTCGTAAACTACGATATTCTTGAATTACTGCAAAACCATGCAAGCTTTCTTCCTGCACCTCTTCCTAAAGTAGTGGACGGACTGCACCCAAACTCGGTACACATACAGTTTACTATCAGGCGATCAACCGCTGTCATGAATGAAACACCTACCACTCACGCTACAGGAGGCACGAAGTCGTAAACTACGATATTCTTGAATTACTGCAAAATCATTCGAGCCATCTTCCTGTACCTCCTCTTAAAGTAGTCGACCGACTCCAACCAAACTCGGTACACATACTGCTTACTATCAGGCGAACAACCGCTGTCATGAATTAAACACCTACCACTCACGCTACAGGAGACACGAAGTCGTAAACTACGATATTCTTGAATTACTGCAACTCCATGAGAGCCATCTTCCTGCACCTCCTCCTAAAGTAGTGGAGCGACTGCAACCAAACTGGGTACACATACTGCTTACTATCAGGCGAACAACCGCTGTCATGAATTTAACACCTACCACTCACGCTACAGGAGACATGAAGTCGTAAACTACAATATTCTTGAATTACTGCAAAACCATGCGAGCCATCTTCCGGCACCTCCTCCTCCAGTAGTGGACCGACTGCAACCAAACTCGGTACACATACTGCTTACTATCACGCGAACAACCGCTGTCATGAATCAAACACTTACCACTCACGCTACAGGACACATGAAATCGTAAACTACGATATTCTTGTATTACTGCAAAACCATGCGAGACATCTTCCTGCAACTCTTCCTTAAGTAGTGGACCGACTGCAACCAATCTGGGTACACATACTGCTTACTATCTGGCTAACAAACGCTGTCATGAATTAAACACCTACCACTCACGCTACAGGAGTTACGAAGTCGTAAACTACGATATTCTTGAATTACTGCAAAACCATGCAAGCTTTCTTCCTGCACCTCTTCCTAAAGTAGTGGACGGACTGCACCCAAACTCGGTACACATACAGCTTACTATCAGGCGATCAACCGCTGTCATGAATGAAACACCTACCACTCACGCTACAGGAGGCACGAAGTCGTAAACTACGATATTCTTGAATTACTGCAAAATCATTCGAGCCATCTTCCTGTACCTCCTCTTAAAGTAGTCGACCGACTCCAACCAAACTCGGTACACATACTGCTTACTATCAGGCGAACAACCGCTGTCATGAATTAAACACCTACCACTCACGCTACAGGAGACACGAAGTCGTAAACTACGATATTCTTGAATAACTGCAACTCCATGAGAGCCATCTTCCTGCACCTCCTCCTAAAGTAGTGGACCGACTGCAACCAAACTCGGTACACATACTGCTTACTATCAGGCGAACAACCGCTGTCATGAATTAAACACCTACCACTCACGCTACAGGAGTTACGAAGTCGTAAACTACGATATTCTTGAATTACTGCAAAACCAAGCGAGCCATCTTCCTGCACCTCCTCCTAAAGTACTGTACCGACTGCAACCAAACTCAGTACACATACTGCTTACTATCAGGCGAACAACTGCTGTCATGAATTAAAAACCTACCACTCACACTACATGAGACACGAAGTCGTAAACTACGATATTCTTGATTTACTGCAAAACCACGCGAGCCATCTTCCTGCACCTCCTCGTAAAGTAGTGGACCGACTGCAACCAAACTCGGTACACATACTGCTTACTATCAGGCGAAAAACCGCTGTCATGAATTATACACCTACCAGTCACGCTACAGGAGACACGAAGTCGTAAACTACGATATTCTTGAATTACTGCAAAACCATGCGAGCCATCTTCCTGCACCTCCTCCTAAAGTGGTGAACCGACTGCAACCAAAGTCGGTACACATACTGCTTACTATCAGGCGAACAACCGCTGTTATGAATTAAACACTTACCACTCACCCTACAGGAGACACGAAGTCGTAAACAAGACATTCTTCAAATACTGCAAAACCATGCGAGCCATATTCCTGCACCTCTTCCTAAAGTAGTGGACCGACTGACACCAAACTCGGTACACATACTGCACAGGCGAACAACCGCTGTCATGAATTAAACACCTACCACTCACGCTACAGGAGACACGAAGTCGTAAACTTCGATTTTCTTGAATTACTGCAAAACCATGCAAGCTTTCTTCCTGCACCTCTTCCTAAAGTAGTGGACCGACTGCACCCAAACTCGGTACACATACAGCTTACTATCAGGCGATCAACCGCTGTCATGAATGAAACACCTACCACTCACGCTACAGGAGGCACGAAGTCGTAAACTACGATATTCTTGAATTACTGCAAAATCATTCGAGCCATCTTCCTGCACCTCCTCTTAAAGTAGTCGACCGACTGCAACCAAACTCGGTACACATACTGCTTACTATCAGGCGAACAACCGCTGTCATGAATTAAACACCTACCACTCACGCTACAGGAGACACGAAGTCGTAAACTACGATATTCTTGAATTACTGCAAAACCATGCAAGCTTTCTTCCTGCACCTCTTCCTAAAGTAGTGGACCGACTGCACCCAAACTCGGTACACATACAGCTTACTATCAGGCGATTAACCGCTGTCATGAATGAAACACCTACCACTCATGCTACAGGAGTTACGAAGTCGTAAACTACGATATTCTTGAATTACTGCAAATCCAAGCGAGCCATCTTCCTGCACCTCCTCCTAAAGTACTGTACCGACTGCAACCAAACTCAGTACTCATACTGCTTACTATCAGGCGAACAACCGCTGTCATGAATTAAACACCTACCACTCACACTACATGAGACACGAAGTCGTAAACTACGATATTCTTGATTTACTGCAAAACCACGCGAGCCATCTTCCTGCACCTCCTCGTAAAGTAGTGGACCGACTGCAACCAAACTCGGTACACATACTGCTTACTATCAGCCGAACAACCGCTGTCATGAATTAAACACCTACCACTCACGCTACAGGAGACACGAAGTCATAAACTACGATATTCTTGAATTACTGTAAAACCATGCGAGCCATCTTCCTGCACCTCTACCTTAAGTAGTGGACCGACTGCAACCAAACTCGGTACACATACTGCTTACCATCAGGCAAACAACCGTTGTCTTGAATTAAACACCTACCACTCACGCTACAGGAGACACAAAGTCGTAAACTACGATATTCTTGAATTACTGCAAAACCATGAGATCAATCTTCCTGCACCTCCTCTTAAAGTAGTGGACCGACTGCAACCAAACTCGGTACACATACAGCTTACTATCAGGCGAACAACCGCTGTCATGAATTAAACACCTACCACTTACGCTACAGGAGACACGAATTCGTAAACTACGATATTCTTGAATTACTGCAAAACCAGGTGAGCCATCTTCCTGCACCTCCTCCTCCAGCAGTGGACCTACTGCAACCAAACTCGGTACACATACTGCTTACTATAAGGCTAACAACCGCTGACATGAATTAAACACCTACCAGTCACGCTACAGGAGACACGAAGTCGTAAACTACGATATTCGTGAATTACTGCAAAACCATTCGAACCATCTTCCAGCACCTCCTCTTAAAGTAGTCGACCGACTGCACCAAACTCCGTACACATACTGCTTACTATCAGGCGAACAACCGCTGTCATGAATTAAACACCTACCACTCACGCTACAGGAGACAAAAAGTCGTAAACTACGATATTCTTGAATTACTGCAAAACCATGAGATCAATCTTCCTGCACCTCCTCTTAAAGTAGTGGACCGACTGCATCCAAACTCGGTACACATACTGCTTACTATCTGGCTAACAAACGCTGTCATGAATTAAACACCTACCACTCACGCTACAGGAGACACGAAGTAGTAAACTACGATATTCTTGAATTACTGCAAAACCAAGCGAGCATTCTTCCTGCACCTCCTCCTAAAGTAATGGACCGACTGCAACCAAACTCAGTACACATACTGCTTACTATCAGACGAACAACCGCTGTCATGAATTAAACACCTATCTCTCACGCTACAGGAGACACGAAGTCGTAAACTACGATATTCTTGAATTACTGCAAAACCATGCGAGCCATCTTCCTGCACCTCCTCCTAAAGTAGTAGACCGACTGCAACCAAACTCGGTACACATACTGCTTACATTCAGGCGAACAACCGCTGTCATGAATTAAACACCTACCACTCACGCTACGGGAGACACGAAGTCGTTAACTACGATATTCTTGAATTACTGCAAAACCAGGCGAGATATCTTCCTGCACCTCCTCCTCCAGCAGTGGACCGACTGCAACCAAACTCGGTACACATACTGCTTACTATCACGCGAACAACCGCTGTCATGAATCAAACACCTACCACTCACGCTACAGGAGACATGAAGTCGTAAACTACGATATTCTTGTATTACTGCAAAACCATGCGAGCAATCTTACTGCACCTCTTCCTTAAGTAGTGGACCAACTGCAACCAAACTCGGTACACATACTGCTTACTATCAGGCGAACAACCGCTGTCATGAATGAAACACCTACCACTCACGCTACAGGAGGTACGAAGTCGTAAACTACGATATTCTTGAATTACTGCAAAACCATTCGAGCAATTTTCCTGCACCTCCTCCTTAAGTAGTCGACCGACTGCAACCAAACTCGGTACACATACTGCTTACTATCAGGCGAACAACCGCTGTCATGAATTAAAAACCTACCACTCACGCTACAGGAGACACGAAGTCGTAAACTACGATATTCTTGAATTACTGCAAAACCATGCGAACTATCTTCCTGCACCTCCTCCTAAAGTAGTGGAGGGACTGCAACCAAACTCGGTACACATACTGCTTACTATCACGCGAACAACCGCTGTCATGAATCAAACACCTACCACTCACGCTACAGGAGAAATGAAGTCGTAAACTAAGATATTCTTGTATTACTGCAAAACCATGCGAGCAATCTTCCTGCACCTCTTCCTTAAGTATTGGACCGACTGCAACCAAACTCGGTACACATGCTGCTTACTATCAGGCAAACAACCGCTGTCATGAATTAAACACCTACCACTCACGCTACAGGAGACACGAAGTCGTAAACTACGATATTCTTGAATTACTGCAAAACCATGCGAGCCATCTTCCTGCACGTCCTCCTAAAGTAGTGGACCGACTGCAACCAAACTCGGTACACATACTGCTTACTATCAGGCGAACAACCGCTGTCATGAATTAAACACCTACCACTCACGCTACGGGAGACACGAAGTCGTTAACTACGATATTCTTGAATTACTGCAAAACCAGGCGAGACATCTTCCCGCACCTTCTCCTCCAGCAGTGGACCGACTGCAACCAAACTCGGTACACATACTGCTTACTATCACGCGAACAACCGCTGTCATGAATCAAACACCTACCACTCACGCTACAGGAGACATGAAGTCGTAAACTACGATATTCTTGTATTACTGCAATACCATGCGAGCCATCTCCCTGCACCTCCTCATAAAGTAGTGGACCGACTGCAACCAAACTCGGTACACATACTCCATACTATCAGGCGAACAATCGCTGTTATGAATTAAACACCTACCACATACGCTACAGGAGACACGAATTCGAAAACTACGATATTCTTGAATTACTGCAAAACCATGCGAGCTATCTTCCTGCACCTACTCCTAAAGTAGTGGACCGACTGCAACCAAACTCGGTACACATACTGCTTACTCTCACGCGAGCAACCGCTGTCATGAATTAAGCACCTACCACTCACGATACAGGAGACATGAAGTCTTAAACTACGATATTCTTGTATTACTGCAAAGCCATGCAAGCCATCTTCCTGCACCTCTTCCTTAAGTAGTGGACCGACGGACCAAACTCGGTACACATACTGCTTACTATCAGGCAAACAACCGTTGTCTTTAATTAAACACCTACCACTCACCCTACAGGAGACACGAAGTCGTAAACTACGATATTCTTGAATTACTGCAAAATCATGCGAGACTTCTTCCTGCACCTCTTCCAAAAGTTGTGGACCGACTGCATCAAACTCGGTACACATACTGCTTACTATCTGGCGAACAACCGCTGTCATGAATTAAACACCTACCACTCACGCTACAGGAGACACGAAGTCGTAAACTACGATATTCTTGAATTACTGTAAAACCATTCGAGCAATCTTCCAGCACCTCCTCTTAAAGTAGTCCACCGACTGCAACCAAACTCGGTACACATACTGCTTACAATCAGGCGAACAACCGCTGTCATGAATTAAACACCTACCACTCACGCTACAGGAGACACGAAGTCGTCAACTACGATATTCTTGAATTACTGCAAAACCATGAGAGCAATCTTACTGCACCTCCTCCTAAAGTAATGGACCGACTGCAACCATACTCGATACACATACTGCTTACTATCTGGCTAACAAACGCTGTCATGAATTAAGTACCTACCACTCACGCTACAGGAGACACGAAGTCGTAAACTACGATATTCTTGAATTACTGCAAAACTATGCGAGCCATCTTCCTGCACCTCCATCTAAAGTAGTGGACCGACTGCAACCAAACTCGGTACACATACTGCTTATTATCACGCGAACAACCGCTGTCATGAATCAAACACGTACCACTCACGCTACAGGAGACATGAGGTCGTAAACTACGTTATTCTTGTATTACTGCAAAACCATGCGAGCAATCTTCATGCACCTCTTCCTTAAGTATTGGACCGACTGCAACCAAACTCGGTACACATGCTGCTTACTATCAGGCAAACAACCGCTGTCTTGAATTAAACACCTACCACTCACGCTACAGGAGACACGAAGAAGTAAACTACGATATCCTTGAATTACTGCAAAACCATGCGAGCCATCTTCCTGCACCTCCTTCTAAGGTAGTGGACCGACTGCAACCAAACTCGGTACACATACTGCTTACTATCAGGCGAACAACCGCTGTCATGAATGAAACACCTACCACTCACGCTACAGGAGGTACGATGTCGTAAACTACGATATTCTTGAATTACTGCAAAACCATTCGAGCAATTTTCCTGCACCTCCTCCTTAAGTAGTCGACCGACTGAAACCAAACTCGGTACACATACTGCTTACTATCAGGCGAACAACCGCTGTCATGAATTAAAAACCTACCACTCACGCTACAGGAGACACGAAGTCGTAAACTACGATATTCTTGAATTACTGCAAAACCATGCGAACGATCTTCCTGCACCTCCTCCTAAAGTAGTGGAGGGACTGCAACCAAACTCGGTACACATACTGCTTACTATCACGCGAACAACCGCTGTCATGAATCAAACACCTACCACTCACGCTACAGGAGATATGAAGTCGTAAACTAAGATATTCTTGTATTACTGCAAAACCATGCGAGCAATCTTCCTGCACCTCTTCCTTAAGTATTGGACCGACTGCAACCAAACTCGGTACACATGCTGCTTACTATCAGGCAAACAACCGCTGTCATGAATTAAACACCTACCACTCACGCTACAGGAGACACGAAGTCGTAAACTACGATATTCTTGATTTACTGCAAAACCATGCGAGCCATCTTCCTGCACGTCCTCCTAAAGTAGTGGACCGACTGCAACCAAACTCGGTACACATACTGCTTACTATCAGGCGAACAACCGCTGTCATGAATTAAACACCTACCACTCACGCTACGGGAGACACGAAGTCGTTAACTACGATATTCTTGAATTACTGCAAAACCAGGCGAGATATCTTCCCGCACCTTCTCCTCCAGCAGTGGACCGACTGCAACCAAACTCGGTACACATACTGCTTACTATCACGCGAACAACCGCTGTCATGAATCAAACACCTACCACTCACGCTACAGGAGACATGAAGTCGTAAACTACGATATTCTTGTATTACTGCAATACCATGCGAGCCATCTCCCTGCACCTCCTCATAAAGTATTGGACCGACAGCAACCAAACTCGGTACACATACTCCATACTATCAGGCGAACAATCGCTGTTATGAATTAAACACCTACCACTCACGCTACAGGAGACACGAATTCGAAAACTACGATATTCTTGAATTACTGCAAAACCATGCGAGCTATCTTCCTGCACCTACTCCTAAAGTAGTGGACCGACTGCAACCAAACTCGGTACACATACTGCTTACTCTCACGCGAGCAACCGCTGTCATGAATTAAGCACCTACCACTCACGCTACAGGAGACATGAAGTCTTAAACTACGATATTCTTGTATTACTGCAAAGCCATGCAAGCCATCTTCCTGCACCTCTTCCTGAAGTAGTGGACCGACGGACCAAACTCGGTACACATACTGCTTACTATCAGGCAAACAACCGTTGTCTTTAATTAAACACCTACCACTCACCCTACAGGAGACACGAAGTCGTAAACTACGATATTCTTGAATTACTGCAAAACCATGCGAGACTTCTTCCTGCACCTCTTCCAAAAGTTGTGGACCGACTGCATCAAACTCGGTACACACACTGCTTACTATCTGGCGAACAACCGCTGTCATGAATTAAACACCTACCACTCACGCTACAGGAGTCACGAAGTCGTAAACTACGATATTCTTGAATTACTGTAAAACCATTCGAGCAATCTTCCAGCACCTCCTCTTAAAGTAGTCTACCGACTGCAACCAAACTCGGTACACATACTGCTTACAATCAGGCGAACAACCGCTGTCATGAATTAAACACCTACCACTCACGCTACAGGAGACACGAAGTCGTCAACTACGATATTCTTGAATTACTGCAAAACCATGAGAGCAATCTTACTGCACCTCCTCCTAAAGTAGTGGACCGACTGCAACCATACTCGATACACATACTGCTTACTATCTGGCTAACAAACGCTGTCATGAATTAAATACCTACCACTCACGCTACAGGAGACACGAAGTCGTAAACTACGATATTCTTGAATTACTGCAAAACTATGCGAGCCATCTTCCTGCACCTCCATCTAAAGTAGTGGACCGACTGCAACCAAACTCGGTACACATACTGCTTATTATCACGCGAACAACCGCTGTCATGAATCAAACACATACCACTCACGCTACAGGAGACATGAGGTCGTAAACTACGTTATTCTTGTATTACTGCAAAACCATGCGAGCAATCTTCATGCACCTCTTCCTTAAGTATTGGACCGACTGCAACCAAACTCGGTACACAAGCTGCTTACTATCAGGCAAACAACCGCTGTCTTGAATTAAACACCTACCACTCACGCTACAGGAGACACGAAGAAGTAAACTACGATATCCTTGAATTACTGCAAAACCATGCTAGCCATCTTCCTGCACCTCCTTCTAAGGTAGTGGACCGACTGCAACCAAACTCGGTACACACACTGCTTCCTATCACGCGAACAACCGCTGTCATAAATTAAACACCTACCACTCACGCTACAGGAGACACGAAGTCGTAAACTACGATATTCTTGAATTACTGCAAAACCATGCGAGCCATCTTCCTGCACGTCCTCTCAAAGTAGTGGACCGACTGCAACCAAACTCGGTACACATACTGCTTACTATCAGGCGAACAACCGCTGTCATGAATTAAACAGCTACCACTCACGCTACGGGAGACACGTAGTCGTTAACTACGATATTCTTGAATTACTGCAAAATCAGGCGAGACATCTTCCCGCACCTCCTCCTCCAGCAGTGGACCGACTGCAACCAAACTCGGTACACATACTGCTTACTATCACACGAACAACCGCTGTCATGAATCAAACACCTACCACTCACGCTACAGGAGACATGAAGTCGTAAACTACGATATTCTTGTATTACTGCAATACCATGCGAGCCATCTCCCTGCACCTCCTCATAAAGTAGTGGACCGACTGCAACCAAACTCGGTACACACACTCCATACTATCAGACGAACAATCGCTGTTATGAATTAAACACCTACCACTCACGCTACAGGAGACACGAATTCGTAAACTACGAAATTCTTCAATTACTGCAAAACCATGCGAGCTATCTTCCAGCACCTACTCCTAAAGTAGTGGACCAACTGCAACCAATCTCGGTACACATACTGCCTACTATCACGCGAGCAACCGCTGTCATGAATTAAACACCTACCACTCACGCTACAGGAGACACGAAGTCTTAAACTACGATATTCTTGTATTACTGCAAAGCCATGCAAGCCATCTTCCTGCACCTCTTCCTTAAGTAGTGGACCGACGGACCAAACTCGGTACACATACTGCTAACTATCAGGCAAACAACCGTTGTCTTGAATTAAACACCTACCACTCACGCTACAGGAGACACGAAGTCGTAAACTACGATGTTCTTGAATTACTGCAAAACAATGCGAGCCTTCTTCCTGCACCTCTTCTTAAAGTAGTGGACCGACTGCATCAAAATCGGTACACATACTGCTTACTATCAGGCGAACAACCGTTGTTTTGAATTAAACACCTACCACTCACGCTACGGGACACACGAAGTCGTTAACTACGATATTCTTGAATTACTGCAAAACCAGGCGAGACATCTTCCTGCACCTCCTCCTCCAGCAGTGGACCGACTGCAACCAAACTCGGTACACATACTGCTTACTATCACGCGAACAACCGCTGTCATGAATCAAACACCTATCACTCACGTTACAGGAGACATGAAGTCGTAAACTGCGATATTCTTGTATTACTGCAATACCATGCGAGAAATCTTCCAGCACCTCTTCCTTAAGTAGTGGACCGACTGCAACCAAACTCGGTACACATACTGCTTACTATCAGGCAGCCAACCGCTGTCTTGAATTAAACACCTACCACTCACGCTACAGGAGACACGAAGTCGTAAACTACGATATTCTTGAATTACTGCAAAACCATGCGAGCTATCTTCCGGCACCTCCTCCTAAAGTAGTGGACCGACTGCAACCAAACTCGGTATACATACTGCCTACTATCACGCGAACAACCGCTGTCATGAATCAAACACCTACCACTCACGCTACAGGAGACATGAAGTCGTAAACTACGATATTCTTGTACTACTGCAAAACAATGCGAGACATCTTCCTGCACCTCTTCCTTAAGTATTGGATCGACTGCAACCAAACTCGGTACACATACTGCTTACTATCAGGCAGCCAACCGCTGTCTTGAATTAAACACCTACCACTCACGCTACAGGAGACACGAAGTCGTAAACTACGATATTCTTGAATTACTGCAAAACCATGCGAGCCATCTTCCTGCACGTCATCCTAAAGTAGTGGACCGACTGCAACCAAACTCGGTACACATACTGCTTACTATCAGGCGAACAACCGCTGTCATGAATTAAACACCTACCACTAGCGCTACGGGAGACACGAAGTCGTTAACTACGATATTCTTGAATTACTGCAAAACCAGGCGAGACATCTTCCCGCACCTCCTCCTCCAGCAGTGGACCAACTGCAAACAAACTCGGTACACATACTGCTTACTATCACGCGAACAACCGCTGTCATGAATCAAACACCTACCACTCACGCTACAGGAGACATGAAGTCGTAAACTACGATATTCTTGTATTACTGCAATACCATGCGAGCCATCTCCCTGCACCTCCTCATAAAGTAGTGGACCGACTGCAACCAAACTCGGTACACATACTCCATACTATCAGGCGAACAATCGCTGTCATGATTTAAACACCTACCACTCACGCTACGGGAGACACGTAGTCGTTAACTACGATATTCTTGAATTACTGCAAAATCAGGCGAGACATCTTCCCGCACCTCCTCCTCCAGCAGTGGACCGACTGCAACCAAACTCGGTACACATACTGCTTACTATCACGCGAACAACCGCTGTCATGAATCAAACACCTACCACTCACGCTACAGGAGACATGAAGTCGTAAACTACGATATTCTTGTATTACTGCAATACCATGCGAACCATCTCCCTGCACCTCCTCATAAAGTAGTGGACCGACTGCAACCAAACTCGGTACACATACTCCATACTATCACACGAACAATCGCTGTTATGAATTAAACACCTACCACTCACGCTACGGGAGACACGAAGTCGTTAACTACGATATTCTTGAATTACTGCAAAACCAGGCGAGACATCTTCCTGCACCTCCTCCTCCAGCAGTGGACCGAATGCAACCAAACTCGGTACACATACTGCTTACTATCAGGCAAACAACCGTTGTCTTTAATTAAACACCTACCATTCACGCTACAGGAGACACGAAGTCGTAAACTACGATATTCTTGAATTACTGCAAAACAATGCGAGCCTTCTTCCCGCACCTCATCCTAAAGTAGTGGACCGACTGCATCAAACTCGGTACACATACTGCTTACTATCTGGCGAACAACCGCTGTCATGAATTAAACACCTACCACTCACGCTACAGGAGACACGAAGTCGTAAACTACGATATTCTTGAATTACTGTAAAACCATTCGAGCAATCTTCCAGCACCTCCTCTTAAAGTAGTCGACCGACTGCAACCAAACTCGGTACACATACTGCTTACTATCAGGCGAACAACCGCTGTCATGAATTAAACACCTACCACTCACGCTACAGGAGACACGAAGTCGTAAACAACGATATTCTTGAATTACTGCAAAACCATGCGAGCCATCTTCCTGCACCTCCATCTAAAGTAGTGGACCGACTGCAACCAAACTCGGTACACATACTGCTTACTATCACGCGAACAACCGCTGTCATGAATCAAACACCTACCACTCACGCTACAGGAGACATGAAGTCGTAAACTACGATATTCTTGTATTACAGCAAAACCATGCGAGCAATCTTCCTGCACCTCTTCCTTAAGTATTGGACCGACTGCAACCAAACTCGGTACACATGCTGCTTACTATCAGGCAAACAACCGCTGTCATGAATTAAACACCTACCACTCACGCTACAGGAGACACGAAGTCATAAACTACGATATTCTTGAATTACTGCAAAACCATGCGAGCCATCTTCCTGCACGTCCTCCTAAAGTAGTGGACCGACTGCAACCAAACTCGGTACACATACTGCTTACTATCAGGCGAACAACCGCTGTCATGAATTAAACACCTACCACTCACGCTACGGGAGACACGTAGTCGTTAACTACGATATTCTTGAATTACTGCAAAATTAGGCGAGACATCTTCCCGCACCTCCTCCTCCAGCAGTGGACCGACTGCAACCAAACTCGGTACACATACTGCTTACTATCACGCGAACAACCGCTGTCATGAATCAAACACCTACCACTCACGCTACAGGAGACATGAAGTCGTAAACTACGATATTCTTGTATTACTGCAATACCATGCGAGCCATCTCCCTGCACCTCCTCATAAAGTAGTGGACCGACTGCAACCAAACTCGGTACACATACTCCATACTATCAGACGAACAATCGCTGTTATGAATTAAACACCTACCACTCACGCTACAGGAGACACGAATTCGTAAACTACGAAATTCTTCAATTACTGCAAAACCATGCGAGCTATCTTCCTGCACCTACTCCTAAAGTAGTGGACCGACTGCAACCAATCTCGGTACACATACTGCTTACTATCACGCGAGCAACCGCTGTCATGAATTAAACACCTACCACTCACGCTACAGGAGACATGAAGTCTTAAACTACGATATTCTTGTATTACTGCAAAGCCATGCAAGCCATCTTCCTGCACCTCTTCCTTAAGTAGTGGACCGACGGACCAATCTCGGTACACATACTGCTTACTATCAGGCAAACAACCGTTGTCTTGAATTAAACACCTACCACTCACGCTACAGGAGAGACGAAGTCGTAAACTACGATGTTCTTGAATTACTGCAAAACAATGCGAGCCTTCTTCCTGCACCTCTTCCTAAAGTAGTGGACCGACAGCATCAAACTCGGTACACATACTGCTTACTATCAGGCGAACAACCGTTGTTTTGAATTAAACACCTACCACTCACGCTACAGGAGACACGAAGTCGTAAACTACGATATTCTTGAATTACTGCAAAACCATTCGAACCATCTTCCAGCACTTCCTCTTAAAGTAGTCGACCGACTGCAACCAAACTCTGTACACATACTGCTTACTATCAGGCGAACAACCGCTGTCATGAATTAAGCACCTACCACTCACGCTACAGAAGACACGAAGTCGTAAACTACGATATTCTTGTATTACTGCAAAACCATGCGAGCAATCTTCCTGCACCTCTTCGTTAAGTATAGGACCGACTGCAACCAAACTCGGTACACATACTGCTTACTATCAGGCAAACAACCACTGTCTTGAATTAAACACCTACCACTCACACTACAGGAGACACGAAGTAAACTACGATATTCTTGAATTACTGCAAAACCATGCGAACCATCCTCCTGCACCTCCTTCTAAAGTAGTGGACCGACTGCAACCAAACTCGGTACACATACTGCTTCCTATCACGCGAACAACCGCTGTCATGAATTAAACACCTACCACTCACGCTACAGGAGACACGAAGTCGTAAACTACGATATTCTTGTATTACTGCAAAACCATGCGAGCAATCTTCCTGCACCTCTTCGTTAAGTATTGGACCGACTGCAACCAAACTCGGTACACATACTGCTTACTATCAGGCGAACAACCGCTGTCATGAATTAAACACCTACCACTCACGCTACGGGAGACACGAAGTCGTTAACTACGATATTCTTGAATTACTGCAAAACCAGGCGAGACATCTTCCTGCACCTCCTCCTCCAGCAGTGGACCGACTGCAACCAAACTCGGTACACATACTTCTTACTATCACGCGAACAACCGCTGTCATGAATCAAACACCTATCACTCACGCTACAGGAGACATGAAGTCGTAAACTACGATATTCTTGTATTACTGCAATACCATATGAGAAATCTTCCAGCACCTCTTCCTTAAGTAGTGGACCGACTGCAACCAAACTCGGAACACATCCTGCTTACTATCAGGCGAACAACCGCTGTCATGAATTAAAAACCTACCACTCACGCTACAGGAGACACGAAGTCGTAAACTACGATATTCTTGAATTACTGCAAAACCATGCGAGCTATCTTCCGGCACCTCCTCCTAAAGTAGTGGACCGACTGCAACCAAACTCGGTATACATACTGCCTACTATCAAGCGAACAACCGCTGTCATGAATCAAACACCTACCACTCACGCTACAGGAGACATGAAGTCGTAAACTACGATATTCTTGTATTACTGCAAAACAATGCGAGCCATCTTCCTGCACCTCTTCCTTAAGTATTGGACCGACTGCAACCAAACTCGGTACACATACTGCTTACTATCAGGCAGCCAACCGCTGTCTTCAATTAAACACCTACCACTCACGCTACAGGAGACACGAAGTCGTAAACTTCGATATTCTTGAATTACTGCAAAACCATGTGAGCCATCTTCCTGCACCTCCTTCTAAAGTAGTGGACCGACTGCAACTAAACTCGGTACACATACTGCTTACTATCACGCGAACAACCGCTGTCATGAATCAAACACCTACCACTCACGCTACAGGAGACATGATGTCGTAAACTACGATATTCTTGAATTACTGCAAAACCATTCGAGCCATCTTCCTGCACCTCTTCTTAAAGTAGTCGACCGACTGCAACCAAACTAGGTACACATACTGCTTACTACCAGGCAAACAACCGCTGTCATGAATTAAACACCTACCACTCACGCTAAAGGAGACACGAAGTCGTTAACTACGATATTCTTGAATTACTGCAAAACCATGAGAGCAATCTTACTGCACCTCCTCCTAAAGTAATTAACCGACTGCAACCAAACTCGGTACACATACTGCTTAGTATCTGGCTAACAACGCTGTCATGAATTAAATACCTACCACTCACGCTACAGGAGACACGAAGTCGTAAACTACGATATTCTTGAATTACTGCAAAACCATGCGAGCCATCTTCCTGCACCTCCATCTAATGTAGTGGACCGACTGCAACCAAACTCGGTACACATACTGCTTACTATCACGCGAACAACCGCTGTCATGAATCAAACACCTACCACTCACGCTACAGGAGACATGAAGTCGTAAACTACGATATTCTTGAATTACTGCAAAACCATGCGAGCAATCTTCCTGCACCTCTTCCTTAAGTATTGGACCGACTGCAACCAAACTCGGTACACATGCTGCTTACTATCAGGCAAACAACCGCTGTCTTGAATTAAACACCTACCACTCACGCTACAGGAGACACGAAGAAGTAAACTACGATGTTCTTGAATTACTGCAAAACCATGCGAGCCATCTTCCTGCACGTCCTCCTAAAGTAGTGGACCGACTGCAACCAAACTCGGTACACATACTGCTTACTATAAGGCGAACAACCGCTGTCATGAATTAAACACCTACCACTCACGCTACGGGAGACACGTAGTCGTTAACTACGATATTCTTGAATTACTGCAAAATCAGGCGAGACATCTTCCCGCACCTCCTCCTCCAGCAGTGGACCGACTGCAACCAAACTCGGTACACATACTGCTTACTATCACGCGAACAACCGCTGTCATGAATCAAACACCTACCACTCACGCTACAGGAGACATGATGTCGTAAACTACGATATTCTTGTATTACTGCAATACCATGCGAGCCATCTCCCTGCACCTCCTCATAAAGTAGTGGACCGACTGCAACCAAACTCGGTACACATACTCCATACTATCAGACGAACAATCGCTGTTATGAATTAAACACCTACCACTCACGCTACAGGAGACACGAATTCGTAAACTACGAAATTCTTCAATTACTGCAAAACCATGCGAGCTATCTTCCTGCACCTACTCCTAAAGTAGTGGACCGACTGCAACCAATCTCGGTACACATACTGCTTACTATCACGCGAGCAACCGCTGTCATGAATTAAACACCTACCACTCACGCTACAGGAGACATGAAGTCTTAAACTACGATATTCTTGTATTACTGCAAAGCCATGCAAGCCATCTTCCTGCACCTCTTCCTTAAGTAGTGGACCGACGGACCAATCTCGGTACACATACTGCTTACTATCAGGCAAACAACCGTTGTCTTGAATTAAACACCTACCACTCACGCTACAGGAGACACGAAGTCGTAAACTACGATACTCTTGAATTACTGCAAAACCATGCGAGCCTTCTTCCTGCACCTCTTCCTAAAGTAGTGGACCGACTGCATCAAACTCGGTACACATACTGCTTACTATCAGGCGAACAACCGTTGTTTTGAATTAAACACCTACCACTCACGCTACAGGAGACACGAAGTCGTAAACTACGATATTCAGGAATTACTGCAAAACCATTCGAACAATCTTCCAGCACTTCCTCTTAAAGTAGTCGACCGACTGCAACCAAACTCTGTACACATACTGCTTACTATCAGGCGAACAACCGCTGTCATGAATTAAGCACCTACCACTCACGCTACAGGAGACACGAAGTCGTAAACTACGATATTCTTGTATTACTGCAAAACCATGCGAGCAATCTTCCTGCACCTCTTCCTTAAGTATTGGACCGACTGCAACCAAACTCGGTACACATACTGCTTACTATCAGGCAAACAACCACTGTCTTGAATTAAACACCTACCACTCACACTACAGGAGACACGAAGTAAACTACGATATTCTTGAATTACTGCAAAACCATGCGAACCATCTTCCTGCACCTCCTTCTAAAGTAGTGGACCGACTGCAACCAAACTCGGTACACATACTGCTTCCTATCACGCGAACAACCGCTGTCATGAATTAAACACCTACCACTCACGCTACAGGAGACACGAAGTCGTAAACTACGATATTCTTGAATTACTGCAAAACCATGCGAGCCATCTTCCTGCACGTCCTCCTAAAGTAGTGCACCGACTGCAACCAAACTCGGTACACATACTGCTTACTATCAGGCGAACAACCGCTGTCATGAATTAAACACCTACCACTCACGCTACGGGAGACACGAAGTCGTTAACTACGATATTCTTGAATTACTGCAAAACCAGGCGAGACATCTTCCTGCACCTCCTCCTCCAGCAGTGGACCGACTGCAACCAAACTCGGTACACATACTGCTTACTATCACGCGAACAACCGCTGTCATGAATCAAACACCTATCACTCACGCTACAGGAGACATGAAGTCGTAAACTACGATATTCTTGTATTACTGCAATACCATGCGAGAAATCTTCCAGCACCTCTTCCTTAAGTAGTGAACCGACTGCAACCAAACTCGGAACACATCCTGCTTACTATCAGGCGAACAACCGCTGTCATGAATTAAAAACCTACCACTCACGCTACAGGAGACACGAAGTCGTAAACTACGATATTCTTGAATTACTGCAAAACCATGCGAGCAATCTTCCGGCACCTCCTCCTAAAGTAGTGGACCGACTGCAACCAAACTCGGTATACATACTGCCTACTATCACGCGAACAACCGCTGTCATGAATCAAACACCTACCACGCACGCTACAGGAGACATGATGTCGTAAACTACGATATTCTTGAATTACTGCAAAACCATTCGGGCCATCTTCCTGCACCTCTTCTTAAAGTAGTCGACCGACTGCAACCAAACTCGGTACACATACTGCTTACTACCAGGCAAACAACCGCTGTCATGAATTAAACACCTACCACTCACGCTAAAGGAGACACGAAGTCGTAAACTACGATATTCTTGAATTACTGCAAAACCATGCGAGCCATCTTCCTGCACCTCCTCCTAAAGTAGTGGACCGACTGCAACCAAACTCGGTACACATACTGCTTACTATCACGCGAACAACCGCTGTCATCAATCAAACACCTACCACTCACGCTACAGGAGACATGAATTCGTAAACTACGATATACTTGTATTACTGCAAAACCATGCGAGCCATCTTCCTGCACCTCTTCCTTAAGTAGTGGACCGACTGCAACCAAACTAGGTACACATACTGCTTACTATCAGGCAAACAACCGCTGTCTTGAAATAACACCTACCACTCACGCTACAGGAGACACGAAGTCGTAAACTACAATATTCTTGAATTACTGCAACTCATGCACCTCCTCCTAAAGTAGTGGACCGACTGCAACCAAACTCGGTACACATACTGCTTACTATCAGGCGAACAACCGCTGTCATTAATTAAACACCTACCACTCACGCTACGGGAGACACGAAGTCGTAAACTACGATATTGTTGAATTACTGCAAAACCAGGCGAGCCATCTTCCTGCACCTCCTCCTCCAGCAGTGGACCGACTGCAACCAAACTCGGTACACATACTGCTTACTATCTGGCGAACAACCGCTGTCATGAATTAAACACCTACCACTCACGCTACAGGAGACACGAAGTCGTAAACTACGATATTCTTGAATTACTGCAAAACCATGAGAGCAATCTTACTGCACCTCCTCCTAAAGTAATGGACCGACTGCAACCAAACTCGGTACACATACTGCTTACTATCTGGCTAACAACGCTGTCATGAATTAAATACCTACCACTCACGCTACAGGAGACACGAAGTCGTAAACTACGATATTCTTGAATTACTGCAAAACCATGCGAGCCATCTTCCTGCACCTCCATCTAAAGTAGTGGACCGACTGCAACCAAACTCGGTACACATACTGCTTACTATCACGCGAACAACCGCTGTCATGAATCAAACACCTACCACTCACGCTACAGGAGACATGAAGTCGTAAACTACGATATTCTTGTATTACTGCAAAACCATGCGAGCAATCTTCCTGCACCTCTTCCTTAAGTATTGGACCGACTGCAACCAAACTCGGTACACATGCTGCTTACTATCAGGCAAACAACCGCTGTCTTGAATTAAACACCTACCACTCACGCTACAGGAGACACGAAGAAGTAAACTACGATATTCTTGAATTACTGCAAAACCATGCGAGCCATCTTCCTGCACCTCCTTCTAAAGTAGTGGACCGACTGCAACCAAACTCGGTACACATGCTGCTTACTATCACGCGAACAACCGCTGTCATGAATTAAACACCTACCACTCACGCTACAGGAGACACGAAGTCGTAAACTACGATATTCTTGAATTACTGCAAAACCATGCGAGCCATCTTCCTGCACGTCCTCCTAAAGTAGTGGACCGACTGCAACCAAACTCGGTACACATACTGCTTACTATCACGCGAACAACCGCTGTCATGAATTAAACACCTACCACTCACGCTACGGGAGACACGTAGTCGTTAACTACGATATTCTTGAATTACTGCAAAATCAGGCGAGACATCTTCCCGCACCTCCTCCTCCAGCAGTGGACCGACTGCAACCAAACTCGGTACACATACTGCTTACTATCACGCGAACAACCGCTGTCATGAATCAAACACCTACCACTCACGCTACAGGAGACATGAAGTCGTAAACTACGATATGCTTGTATTACTGCAATACCATGCGAGCCATCTCCCTGCACCTCCTTATAAAGTAGTGGACCGACTGCAACCAAACTCGGTACACATACTCCATACTATCAGACGAACAATCGCTGTTATGAATTAAACACCTACCACTCACGCTACAGGAGACACGAATTCGTAAACTATGAAATTCTTCAATTACTGCAAATCATGCGAGCTATCTTCCTGCACCTACTCCTAAAGTAGTGGACCGACTGCAACCAATCTCGGTACACATACTGCTTACTATCACGCAAGCAACCGCTGTCATGAATTAAACACCTACCACTCACGCTACAGGAGACATGAAGTCTTAAACTACGATATTCTTGTATTACTGCAAAGCCATGCAAGCCATCTTCCTGCACCTCTTCCTTAAGTAGTGGACCGACGGACCAAACTCGGTACACATACTGCTTACTATCAGGCGAACAACCGTTGTTTTGAATTAAACACCTACCACTCACGCTATAGGAGACACGAAATCGTAAATTACGATATTCTTGTATTACTGCAAAACCATGCGAGCAATCTTCCTGCACCTCTTCCTTAAGTATTGGACCGACTGCAACCAAACTCGGTACACATACTGCTTACTATCAGGCAAACAACCACTGTCTTGAATTAAACACCTACCACTCACGCTACAGGAGACACGAAGTAAACTACGATATTCTTGAATTACTGCAAAACCATGCGAACCATCTTCCTGCACCTCCTTCTAAAGTAGTGGACCGACTGCAACCAAACTCGGTACACATACTGCTTCCTATCACGCGAACAACCGCTGTCATGAATTAAACACCTACCACTCACGCTACAGGAGACACGAAGTCGTAAACTACGATATTCTTGAATTACTGCAAAACCATGCGAGCCATCTTCCTGCACGTCCTCCTAAAGTAGTGGACCGACTGCAACCAAACTCGGTACACATACTGCTTACTATCAGGCGAACAACCGCTGTCATGAATTAAACACCTACCACTCACGCTACGGGAGACACGAAGTCGTAAACTACGATATTCTTGAATTACTGCAAAACCATGCAAGCTATCTTCCGGCACCTCCTCCTAAAGTAGTGGACCGACTGCAACCAAACTCGGTATACATACTGCCTACTATCACGCGAATAACCGCTGTCATGAATCAAACACCTACCACTCACGCTACAGGAGACATGAAGTCGTAAACTACGATATTCTTGTATTACTGCAAAACAATGCGAGCCATCTTCCTGCACCTCTTCCTTAAGTATTGGACCGACTGCAACCAAACTCGGTACACATACTGCTTACTATCAGGCAGCCAACCGCTGTCTTGAATTAAACACCTACCACTCACGCTCAAGGAGACACGAAGTCGTAAACTACGATATTCTTGAATTACTGCAATACCATGCGAGCCATCTTCCTGCACCTCCTCCTAAAGTAGTGGACCGACTGTAACCAAACTCGGTACACATACTGCTTACTACCAGGCAAACAACCGCTGTCTTGAATTAAACACCTACCACTCACGCTACAGGAGACACGAAGTCGTAAACTACGATATTCTTGAATTACTGCAAAACCATGCGAGCCATCTTCCTGCACCTCCTTCTAAAGTAGTCGACCGACTGCAACCAAACTCGGTACACATACTGCTTACTACCAGGCAATCAACCGCTGTCATGAATCAAACACCTACCACTCACGCTACAGGAGACATGAATTCGTAAACTACGATAATCTTGTATTACTGCAAAACCATGCGAGCCATCTTCCTGCACCTCTTCCTTAAGTAGTGGACCGACTGCAACCAAACTCAGTACACATACTGCTTACTATCAGGCAAACAACCGCTGTCTTGAATTAAACACCTACCACTCACGCTACAGGAGACACGAAGTCGTAAACTACGATATTCTTGAATTACTGCAACTCATGCACCTCCTCCTAATGTGGTGGACCGACTGCAACCAAACTCGGTACACATACTGCTTACTATCAGGCGAACAACCGCTGTCATGAATTAAACACCCACCACTCACGCTACGGGAGACACGAAGTCGTAAACTACGATATTGTTGAATTACTGCAAAACCAGGCGAGTCATCTTCCTGCACCTCCTCCTCCAGCAGTGGACCGACTGCAACCAATCTCGGTACACATACTGCTTACTATCAGACGAACAACCGCTGTCATTAATAAAACACCTACCACTCACGCTACAGGAGACACGAAGTCGTAAACTACGATATTCTTGAATTACTTCAAAACCATGCGAGCCATCTACCGGCACATCCTCCTAAAGTAGTGGACCGACTGCAACCAAACTCGGTACACATACTGCTTACTATCACGCGAACAACCGCTGTCATGAATCAAACACCTACCACTCACGCTACAGGCGACATGAAGTCGTAAACTACGATATTCTTGTATTACTACAAAACCATGCGCGCCATCTTCCTGCACCTCTTCCTTAAGTAGTGGACCGACTGCAACAAAACTCGGTACACATACTGCTTACTATCAGGCAAACAACCGCTGTCTTGAATTAAACACCTACCACTCACGCTACAGGAGATACGAAGTCGTAAACTACGATATTCTTGAATTACTGCAAAACCATGCGAGCCATCTACCGGCACCTCCTCCTAAAGTAGTGGACCGACTGCAACCAAACTCGGTACACATACTGCTTACAACCAGGCAAACAACCGCTGTCTTGAATTAAACACCTACCACTCACGCTACAGGAGACACGAAGTCGTAAACTACGATATACTTGAATTACTGCAAAACCATGCGAGACATCTTCCTGCACCTCTTCCTTAAGTAGTGGACCGACTGCAACCAAACTCAGTACACATACTGCTTACTATCAGGCAAACAACCGCTGTCTTGAATTTACACCTACCACTCACGCTACAGGAGACACGAAGTCGTAAACTACGATATACTTGAATTACTGCAAAACCATGCGAGCCATCTTCCTGCACCTCCTCCTAAAGTAGTGGACCGACTGCAACCAAACTCGGTACACATACTGCTTACTATCAGGCGAACAACCGCTGTCATGAATTAAACACCTACCACTCACGCTACGGGAGACACGAAGTCGTAAACTACGATATTCTTGAATTACTGCAAAACCATGCAAGCTATCTTCCGGCACCTCCTCCTAAAGTAGTGGACCGACTGCAACCAAACTCGGTATACATACTGCCTACTATCACGCGAACAACCGCTGTCATGAATCAAACACCTATCACTCACGCTACAGGAGACATGAAGTCGTAAACTACGATATTCTTGTATTACTGCAATACCATGCGAGAAATCTTCCAGCACCTCTTCCTTAAGTAGTGGACCGACTGCAACCAAACTCGGAACACATCCTGCTTACTATCAGGCGAACAACCGCTGTCATGAATTAAAAACCTACCACTCACGCTACAGGAGACACGAAGTCGTAAACTACGATATTCTTGAATTACTGCAAAACCATGCGAGCTATCTTCCGGCACCTCCTCCTAAAGTAGTGGACCGACTGCAACCAAACTCGGTATACATACTGCCTACTATCACGCGAACAACCGCTGTCATGAATCAAACACCTACCACTCACGCTACAGGAGACATGAAGTCGTAAACTACGATATTCTTGTATTACTGCAAAACAATGCGAGCCATCTTCCTGCACCTCTTCCTTAAGTATTGGACCGACTGCAACCAAACTCGGTACACATACTGCTTACTATCAGGCAGCCAACCGCTGTCTTGAATTAAACACCTACCACTTACGCTAAAGGAGACACGAAGTCGTAAACTACGATATTCTTGAATTACTGCAATACCATGCGAGCCATCTTCCTGCACCTCCTCCTAAAGTAGTGGACCGACTGTAACCAAACTCGGTACACATACTGCTTACTACCAGGCAAACAACCGCTGTCTTGAATTAAACACCTACCACTCACGCTACAGGAGACACGAAGTCGTAAACTACGATATTCTTGAATTACTGCAAAACCATGCGAGCCATCTTCCTGCACCTCCTTCTAAAGTAGTCGACCGACTGCAACCAAACTCGGTACACATACTGCTTACTACCAGGCAATCAACCGCTGTCATGAATCAAACACCTACCACTCACGCTACAGGAGACATGAATTCGTAAACTACGATAATCTTGTATTACTGCAAAACCATGCGAGCCATCTTCCTGCACCTCTTCCTTAAGTAGTGGACCGACTGCAACCAAACTCAGTACACATACTGCTTACTATCAGGCAAACAACCGCTGTCTTGAATTAAACACCTACCACTCACGCTACAGGAGACACGAAGTCGTAAACTACGATATTCTTGAATTACTGCAACTCATGCACCTCCTCCTAAAGTAGTGGACCGACTGCAACCAAACTCAGTACACATACTGCTTACTATCAGGCAAACAACCGCTGTCTTGAATTTACACCTACCACTCACGCTACAGGAGACACGAAGTCGTAAACTACGATATACTTGAATTACTGCAAAACCATGCGAGCCATCTTCCTGCACCTCCTCCTAAAGTAGTGGACCGACTGCAACCAAACTCGGTACACATACTGCTTACTATCAGGCGAACAACCGCTGTCATGAATGAAACACCTACCAGTCAAGCTGCAGGAGGTACGAAGTCGTAAATTACGATATTCTTGAATTACTGCAATACCATTCGAGCCATCTTCCTGCACCTCCTCCTTAAGCATTCGACCGACTGCAACCAAACTCGGTACACATACTGCTTACTATCAGGCGAACAACCGCTGTCATGAATTAAAAATCTACCACTCACGCTACAGGAGACACGAAGTCGTAAACTACGATATTCTTGAATTACTGCAAAACCATGCGAGCCATCTTCCTGCACCTCCTCCTAAAGTAGTGGACCGACTGCAACCAAACTCGGTACACAAACTGCTTACTATCAGGCGAACAACCGCTGTCATGAATTAAACACCTACCACTCACGCTACGGGAGTCACGATGTCGTAAACTACGATATTGTTGAATTACTTCAAAACCAGGCGAGCCACCTTTCTGCACCTCCTCCTCCAGCAGTGGACCGACTGCAACCAAACTCGGTACACATACTGCTTACTATCAGGCGAACAACCGCTGTCATTAATAAAACACCTACCACTCACGCTACAGGAGACACGAAGTCGTAAACTACGATATTCTTAAATTACTGCAAAACCATGCGAGCCATCTACCGGCACCTCCTCCTAAAGTAGTGGACCGACTGCAACCAAACTCGGTACACATACTGCTTACTATCACGCGAACAACCGCTGTCATGAATCAAACACCTACCACTCACGCTACAGGCGACATGAAGTCGTAAATTACGATATTCTTGTATTACTACAAAACCATGCGAGGCATCTTCCTGCACCTCTTCCTTAAGTAGTGGACCGACTGCAACCAAACTCGGTACACATACTGCTTACTATCAGGCAAACAACCGCTGTCTTGAATTAAACACCTACCACTCACGCTACAGGAGATACGAAGTCATAAACTACGATATTCTTGAATTACTGCAAAACCATTAAACCCTTCTTCCTGCACCTCTTCCTAAAGTAGTGGACCGACTGCAACCAAACTCGGTACACATACTGCTTACTATCAGGCGAACAACCGCTGTCATGAATGAAACACCTACATCTCACGCTACAGAAGGTACGAATTCGTAAACTACGATATTCTTGAATTACTGCAAAACTATTCGAGCCATCTTCCTGCACCTCCTCCTTAAATAGTCGACCGACTGCAACCAAACTCGGTACACATACTGCTTACTATCAGGCGAACAACCGCTGTCATGAATTAAAAACCTACCACTCACGCTACAGGAGACACGAAGTCGTAAACTACGATATTCTTGAATTACTGCAAAACCATGCGAGCCATCTACCGGCACCTCCTCCTAAAGTAGTGGACCGACTGCAACCAAACTCGGTACACATACTGCTTACTATCAGGCAAACAACCGCTGTCTTGAATTAAACACCTACCACTCACGCTACAGGAGACACGAAGTCGTAAACTACGATATTCTTGAATTACTGCAAAACCATGCGAGCCATCTTCCTGCACCTCCTTCTAAAGTAGTGGGCCGACTGCAACCAAACTCGGTACACATACTGCTTACTATCACGCGAACAAGCGCTGTCATGTATCAAACACCTACCACTCACGCTACAGGAGACATGATGTCGTAAACTACGATATTCTTCATTTACAGCAAAACCATTCGAGCCATCTTCCTGCACCTCCTCTTAAAGTAGTCGACCGACTGCAACCAAACTCGGTACACATACTGCTTACTACCAGGCAAACAACCGCTGTCATGAATCAAACACCTACCACTCACGCTACAGGAGACATGAATTCGTAAACTACGATATTCTTGTATTACTGCAAAACCATGCGAGCCATCTTCCTGCACCTCTTACTTAAGTAGTGGACCGACTGCAACCAAACTCGGTACACATACTGCTTACTATCAGGCGAACAACCGCTGTCATTAATGAAACACCTACCACTCACGCTACGGGAGACACGAAGTCGTAAACTACGATATTCTTGTATTACTGCAAAACCATGCGAGCCATCTTCCTGCACCTCTTCCTTAAGTAGTGGACCGACTGCAACCAAACTCGGTACACATACAGCTTACTATCAGGCAAACAACCGCTGTCTTGAATTAAACACCTACCACTCACGCTACAAGAGACACGAAGTCGTAAACTACGATATTCTTGTATTACTGCAAAACCATGCGAGCAATCTTCCTGCACCTCTTCCTTAAGTAGTGGACCGACTGCAACCAAACTCAGTACACATACTGCTTACTATCAGGCAAACAACCGCTGTCTTGAATTAAACACCTACCACTCACGCTACAGGAGACACGAAGTCGTAAACTACGATATTCTTGAATTACTGCAAAACCATGCGAGCCATCTTCCTGCACCTCCTCCTAAAGTAGTGGACCGACTGCAACCAAACTCGGTACACATACTGCTTACTATCTGGCTAACATACGCTGTCATGAATTAAACACCTACCACTCACGCTACAGGAAACACGAAGTCGTAAACTACGATATTCTTGAATTACTGCAAAACCATGAGAACCATCTTCCTGCACCTCCTCTTAAAGTAGTGGACCGACTGCAACCAAACACGGTACACATACTGCTTACTATCTGGCTAACATACGCTGTCATGAATTAAACACCTACCACTCACGCTACAGGAGACACGAAGTCGTAAACTACGATATTCTTGAATTACTGCAAAACCAAGCAAACAATCTTCCTGCACCTCCTCCTAAAGTAGTGGACCGACTGCAACCAAACTCAGTACACATACTGCTTACTATCAGGCGAACAACTGCTGTCATGAATTAAACACCTACCACTCACGCTACAGGAGACACGAAGTCGTAAACTACGATATTCTTGAATTACTGCAAAACCATGCGAGCAATCTTCATGCACCTCCTCCTAAAGTACTGGACCGACTGCAACCAAACTCGGTACACATACTGCTTACTATCAGGCGAACAACCGCTGTCATGAATTAAACACCTACCACTCACGCTACAGGAGACACGAAGTCGATAACTACAATATTCTTGAATTACTGCAAAACCAGGCGAGCCATCTTCCTGCACCTCCTCCTCCAGCAGTAGACCGACTGCAACCAAACTCGGTACACATACTGCTTACTATCACGGGAACAACCGCTGTCATGATTCAAACACCTACCACTCACGCTACAGGAGACATGAAGACGTAAACTACGATATTCTTGTATTACTGCAAAACCATGCGAGCCATCTTCCTGCACCTCTTCCTTAAGTAGTGGACCGACTGCAACCAAACTCAGTACACATACTGCTTACTATCAGGCAAACAACCGCTGTCTTGAATTAAACACCTACCACTCACGCTACAGGAGACACGAAGTCGTAAACTACGATATTCTTGAATTACTGCAAAACCATGCAAGCCTTCTACATGCACCTCTTCCTAAAGTAGTGGACCGACTGCAACTAAACTCGGTACACATACTGCTTACTATCAGGCGAACAACCGCTGTCATGAATGAAACACCTACCACTCACGCCACAATAGGTACGAAGTCGTAAACTACGATATTCTTGAATTACTGCAAAACCTGACGAGGCATCTTCCTGCACCCCCTCCTCCAGCAGTGGACCGACTGCAACCAAACTCGGTACACATACTGCTTACTATCTGGCTAACATACGCTGTCATGAATTAAACACCTACCACTCACGCTACAGGGGACACGAAGTCGTAAACTACGATATTCTTGAATTACTGCAAAACCAAGCGAGCCATCTTCCTGCACCTCCTCCTAAAGTAGTGGACCGACTGCATCCAAACTCAGTACAAATACTGCTTACTATCAGGCGAACAACCGCTGTCATGAATTAAACACCTACCACTAACGCTACAGGAGACACGAAGTCGTAAACTACGATATTCTTGAATTACTGCAAAACCAAGCGAGCCATCTACCGGCACCTCCTCCTAAAGTAGTGGACCGACTGCAACCAAACTCGGTACACAAACTGCTTACTATCAGGCGAACAACCGCTGTCATGAATTAAACACCTACCACTCACGCTACGGGAGTCACGAAGTCGTAAACTACGATATTGTTGAATTATTGCAAAACCAGGCGAGCCATCTTCCTGCACCTCCTCCTCCAGCAGTGGACCGACTGCAACCAAACTCGGTACACATACTGCTTACTATCAGGCGAACAACCGCTGTCATTAATAAAACACCTACCACTCACGCTACAGGAGACACGAAGTCGTAAACTACGATATTCTTGAATTACTGCAAAACCATGCGAGCCATCTACCGGCACCTCCTCCTAAAGTAGTGGACCGACTGCAACCGAACTCGGTACACATACTGCTTACTATCAGGCAAACAACCGCTGTCTTGAATTAAACACCTACCACTCACGCTACAGGAGATACGAAGTCGTAAACTACGATATTCTTGAATTACTGCAAAATCATGAGAGCCATCTTGCTGCACCTCTTCCTAAAGTAGTGGACCGACTGCAACCAAACTCGGTACACATACTGCTTACAATCAGGCGAACAACCGCTTTCATGAATGAAACACCTACCACTCACGCTACAGGAGGCACGAAGTCGTAAACTATGATATTCTTGAATTACTGCAAAACCATTCAAGCCATCTTCCTGCACCTCCTCTTAAAGTATTCGACCGACTGCAACCAAACTCGGTACACCTACTGCTTACTATCAGGCGAACAACCGCTGTCATGAATTAAACACCTACCACTCACGCTACAGGAGACACGAAGTCGTAAACTACGATATTCTTGAATTACTGCAAAACAATGCGAGCCATCTTCCTGCACCTCTCCCTTAAGTAGTGGACCGACTGCAACCAAACTCGGTACACATACTGCTTACTATCACGCGAACAACCGCTGTCTTGAATCAAACACCTACCACTTACACTAAAGGAGACATGAAGTCGTAAACTACGATATTCTTGTACTACTGCAAAACAATGCGAGCCATCTTCCTGCACCTCTTCCTTAAGTAGTGGACCGACTGCAACCAAACTCGGTACACATACTGCTTACTATCAGGCAAACAACCGCTGTCTTGAATTAAACACCTACCACTCACGCTACAAGAGACACGAAGTCGTAAACTACGATGTTCTTTAATTACTGCAAAACCATGCGAGCCATCTTCCTGCACCTCCCCCTAAAGTAGTGGACCGACTGCAACCAAACTCGCTACACATACTGCTTACTATCAGCCGAACAACCGCTGTCATGAATTAAACACCTACAACTCACGCTACAAGAGACACGAAGTCGTAAACTACGATATTCTTGAATTACTGCAAAACCATTCGAGCCATCTTCCAGCACCTCCTCTTAAAGTAGTCGACCGACTGCAACCAAACTCGGTACACATACTGCTTACTATCAGGCGAACAACCGCTGTCATGAATTAAACACCTACCACTCACGCTACAGGAAACACGAAGTCGTAAACTTCCGATATTCTTGAATTACTGCAAAACCATGAGAGGCATCTTCCTGCACCTCCTCTTAAAGTAGTGGACCGACTGCAACCAAACTCGGTACACATACTGCTTACTATCTGGCTAACATACGCTGTCATGAATTAAACACCTACCACTCACGCTACAGGAGACACGAAGTCGTAAACTACGATATTCTTGAATTACTGCAAAACCAAGCGAGCCATCTTCCTGCACCTCCTCCTAAAGTAGTGGACCGACTGCAACCAAACTCAGTACACATACTGCATACTATCAGGCGAACAAACGCTGTCATGAATTAAACACCTACCACTCACGCTACAGGAGTCACGAAGTCGTAAACTACGATATTCTTGAATTACTGCAAAACCATGCGAGCCATCTTCCTGCACCTCCTCCTAAAGTAGTGGACCGACTGCAACCAAACTCGGTACACATCCTGCTTACTATCAGGCGAACAACCGCTGTCATGAATTAAACACCTACCACTCACGCTACGGGAGACACGAAGTCGTTAACTACAATATTCTTGAATTACTGCAAAACCAGGCGAGCCATCTTCCTGCACCTCCTCCTCCAGCAGTGGACCGACTGCAACCAAACTCGGTACACATACTGCTTACTATCACGCGAACAACCGCTGTCATGAATCAAACACCTACCACTCACGCTACAGGAGACATGAAGTCGTAAACTACGATATTCTTGTATTACTGCAAAACCATGCGAGCCATCTTCCTGCACCTCTCCCTTAAGTAGTGGACTGACTGCAACCAAACTCAGTACACATACTGCTTACTATCAGGCAAACAACCGCTGTCTTGAATTAAACACCTACCACTCACACTACAGGAGACACGAAGTCGTAAACTACGATATTCTTGAATTACTGCAAAACCATGCAAGCCTTCTACATGCACCTCTTCCTAAAGTAGTGGACCGACTGCAACCAAACTCGGTACACATACTGCTTACTATCAGGCAAACAACCGCTGTCATGAATGAAACACCTACCACTCACGCCACAATAGGTACGAAGTCGTAAACTACGATATTCTTGAATTACTGCAAAAACCAGGCGAGCCATCTTCCTGCACCCCCTCCTCCAGCAGTGGACCGACTGCAATCAAACTCGGTACACATACTGCTTACTATCTGGCTAACATACGCTGTCATGAATTAAACACCTACCACTCACGCTACAGGAGATACGAAGTCGTAAACTACGATATTCTTGAATTACTGCAAAACCAAGCGAGCCATCTTCCTGCACCTCCTCCTAAAGTAGTGGACCGACTGCATCCAAACTCAGTACAAATACTGCTTACTATCAGGCGAACAACCGCTGTCATGAATTAAACACCTACCACTAACGCTACAGGAGACACGAAGTCGTAAACTACGATATTCTTGAATTACTGCAAAACCATGCGAGCCATCTTCCTGCACCTCCTCCTAAAGTGGTGGACCCACTGCAACCAAACTCGGTACACATACTGCTTACTATCAGGCGAACAACCGCTGTCATGAATTAAACACCTACCACTCACGCTACAGGAGACACGAAGTCGTAAACTACGATATTCTTGAATTACTGCAAAACAATGCGAGCCATCTTCCTGCACCTCTCCCTTAAGTAGTGGACCGACTGCAACCAAACTCGGTACACATACTGCTTACTATCACGCGAACAACCGCTGTCTTGAATCAAACACCTACCACTTACACTACAGGAGACATGAAGTCGTAAACTACGATATTCTTGTACTACTGCAAAACAATGCGAGCCATCTTCCTGCACCTCTTCCTTAAGTAGTGGACCGACTGCAACCAAACTCGGTACACATACTGCTTACTATCAGGCAAACAACCGCTGTCTTGAATTAAACACCTACCACTCACGCTACAAGAGACACGAAGTCGTAAACTACGATGTTCTTTAATTACTGCAAAACCATGCGAGCCATCTTCCTGCACCTCCCCCTAAAGTAGTGGACCGACTGCAACCAAACTCGCTACACATACTGCTTACTATCAGCCGAACAACCGCTGTCATGAATTAAACACCTACAACTCACGCTACAAGAGACACGAAGTCGTAAACTACGATATTCTTGAATTACTGCAAAACCATTCGAGCCATCTTCCAGCACCTCCTCTTAAAGTAGTCGACCGACTGCAACCAAACTCGGTACACATACTGCTTACTATCAGGCGAACAACCGCTGTCATGAATTAAACACCTACCACTCACGCTACAGGAAACACGAAGTCGTAAACTTCCGATATTCTTGAATTACTGCAAAACCATGAGAGGCATCTTCCTGCACCTCCTCTTAAAGTAGTGGACCGACTGCAACCAAACTCGGTACACATACTGCTTACTATCTGGCTAACATACGCTGTCATGAATTAAACACCTACCACTCACGCTACAGGAGACACGAAGTCGTAAACTACGATATTCTTGAATTACTGCAAAACCAAGCGAGCCATCTTCCTGCACCTCCTCCTAAAGTAGTGGACCGACTGCAACCAAACTCGGTACACATACTGCTTACTATCTGGCTAACATACGCTGTCATGAATTAAACACCTACCACTCACGCTACAGGAAACACGAAGTCGTAAACTACGATATTCTTGAATTACTGCAAAACCATGAGAACCATCTTCCTGCACCTCCTCTTAAAGTAGTGGACCGACTGCAACCAAACACGGTACACATACTGCTTACTATCTGGCTAACATACGCTGTCATGAATTAAACACCTACCACTCACGCTACAGGAGACACGAAGTCGTAAACTACGATATTCTTGAATTACTGCAAAACCAAGCAAACAATCTTCCTGCACCTCCTCCTAAAGTAGTGGACCGACTGCAACCAAACTCAGTACACATACTGCTTACTATCAGGCGAACAACTGCTGTCATGAATTAAACACCTACCACTCACGCTACAGGAGACACGAAGTCGTAAACTACGATATTCTTGAATTACTGCAAAACCATGCGAGCAATCTTCATGCACCTCCTCCTAAAGTACTGGACCGACTGCAACCAAACTCGGTACACATACTGCTTACTATCAGGCGAACAACCGCTGTCAGGAATTAAACACCTACCACTCACGCTACGGGAGACACGAAGTCGATAACTACAATATTCTTGAATTACTGCAAAACCAGGCGAGCCATCTTCCTGCACCTCCTCCTCCAGCAGTAGACCGACTGCAACCAAACTCGGTACACATACTGCTTACTATCACGGGAACAACCGCTGTCATGATTCAAACACCTACCACTCACGCTACAGGAGACATGAAGTCGTAAACTACGATATTCTTGTATTACTGCAAAACCATGCGAGCCATCTTCCTGCACCTCTTCCTTAAGTAGTGGACCGACTGCAACCAAACTCAGTACACATACTGCTTACTATCAGGCAAACAACCGCTGTCTTGAATTAAACACCTACCACTCACGCTACAGGAGACACGAAGTCGTAAACTACGATATTCTTGAATTACTGCAAAACCATGCAAGCCTTCTACATGCACCTCTTCCTAAAGTAGTGGACCGACTGCAACTAAACTCGGTACACATACTGCTTACTATCACGGGAACAACCGCTGTCATGATTCAAACACCTACCACTCACGCTACAGGAGACATGAAGTCGTAAACTACGATATTCTTGTATTACTGCAAAACCATGCGAGCCATCTTCCTGCACCTCTTCCTTAAGTAGTGGACCGACTGCAACCAAACTCAGTACACATACTGCTTACTATCTGGCTAACATACGCTGTCATGAATTAAACACCTACCACTCACGCTACAGGGGACACGAAGTCGTAAACTACGATATTCTTGAATTACTGCAAAACCAAGCGAGCCATCTTCCTGCACCTCCTCCTAAAGTAGTGGACCGACTGCATCCAAACTCAGTACAAATACTGCTTACTATCAGGCGAACAACCGCTGTCATGAATTAAACACCTACCACTAACGCTACAGGAGACACGAAGTCGTAAACTACGATATTCTTGAATTACTGCAAAACCAAGCGAGCCATCTACCGGCACCTCCTCCTAAAGTAGTGGACCGACTGCAACCAAACTCGGTACACAAACTGCTTACTATCAGGCGAACAACCGCTGTCATGAATTAAACACCTACCACTCACGCTACGGGAGTCACGAAGTCGTAAACTACGATATTGTTGAATTATTGCAAAACCAGGCGAGCCATCTTCCTGCACCTCCTCCTCCAGCAGTGGACCGACTGCAACCAAACTCGGTACACATACTGCTTACTATCAGGCGAACAACCGCTGTCATTAATAAAACACCTACCACTCACGCTACAGGAGACACGAAGTCGTAAACTACGATATTCTTGAATTACTGCAAAACCATGCCAGCCATCTACCGGCACCTCCTCCTAAAGTAGTGGACCGACTGCAACCGAACTCGGTACACATACTGCTTACTATCAGGCAAACAACCGCTGTCTTGAATTAAACACCTACCACTCACGCTACAGGAGATACGAAGTCGTAAACTACGATATTCTTGAATTACTGCAAAATCATGAGAGCCATCTTGCTGCACCTCTTCCTAAAGTAGTGGACCGACTGCAACCAAACTCGGTACACATACTGCTTACAATCAGGCGAACAACCGCTTTCATGAATGAAACACCTACCACTCACGCTACAGGAGGCACGAAGTCGTAAACTATGATATTCTTGAATTACTGCAAAACCATTCAAGCCATCTTCCTGCACCTCCTCTTAAAGTATTCGACCGACTGCAACCAAACTCGGTACACCTACTGCTTACTATCAGGCGAACAACCGCTGTCATGAATTAAACACCTACCACTCACGCTACAGGAGACACGAAGTCGTAAACTACGATATTCTTGAATTACTGCAAAACAATGCGAGCCATCTTCCTGCACCTCTCCCTTAAGTAGTGGACCGACTGCAACCAAACTCGGTACACATACTGCTTACTATCACGCGAACAACCGCTGTCTTGAATCAAACACCTACCACTTACACTACAGGAGACATGAAGTCGTAAACTACGATATTCTTGTACTACTGCAAAACAATGCGAGCCATCTTCCTGCACCTCTTCCTTAAGTAGTGGACCGACTGCAACCAAACTCGGTACACATACTGCTTACTATCAGGCAAACAACCGCTGCCTTGAATTAAACACCTACCACTCACGCTACAAGAGACACGAAGTCGTAAACTACGATGTTCTTTAATTACTGCAAAACCATGCGAGCCATCTTCCTGCACCTCCCCCTAAAGTAGTGGACCGACTGCAACCAAACTCGCTACACATACTGCTTACTATCAGCCGAACAACCGCTGTCATGAATTAAACACCTACAACTCACGCTACAAGAGACACGAAGTCGTAAACTACGATATTCTTGAATTACTGCAAAACCATTCGAGCCATCTTCCAGCACCTCCTCTTAAAGTAGTCGACCGACTGCAACCAAACTCGGTACACATACTGCTTACTATCAGGCGAACAACCGCTGTCATGAATTAAACACCTACCACTCACGCTACAGGAAACACGAAGTCGTAAACTTCCGATATTCTTGAATTACTGCAAAACCATGAGAGGCATCTTCCTGCACCTCCTCTTAAAGTAGTGGACCGACTGCAACCAAACTCGGTACACATACTGCTTACTATCAGGCTAACATACGCTGTCATGAATTAAACACCTACCACTCACGCTACAGGAGACACGAAGTCGTAAACTACGATATTCTTGAATTACTGCAAAACCAAGCGAGCAATCTTCCTGCACCTCCTCCTAAAGTAGTGGACCGACTGCAACCAAACTCAGTACACATACTGCATACTATCAGGCGAACAAACGCTGTCATGAATTAAACACCTACCACTCACGCTACAGGAGTCACGAAGTCGTAAACTACGATATTCTTGAATTACTGCAAAACCATGCGAGCCATCTTCCTGCACCTCCTCCTAAAGTAGTGGACCGACTGCAACCAAACTCGGTACACATCCTGCTTACTATCAGGCGAACAACCGCTGTCATGAATTAAACACCTACCACTCACGCTACGGGAGACACGAAGTCGTTAACTACAATATTCTTGAATTACTGCAAAACCAGGCGAGCCATCTTCCTGCACCTCCTCCTCCAGCAGTGGACCGACTGCAACCAAACTCGGTACACATACTGCTTACTATCACGCGAACAACCGCTGTCATGAATCAAACACCTACCACTCACGCTACAGGAGACATGAAGTCGTAAACTACGATATTCTTGTATTACTGCAAAACCATGCGAGCCATCTTCCTGCACCTCTCCCTTAAGTAGTGGACTGACTGCAACCAAACTCAGTACACATACTGCTTACTATCAGGCAAACAACCGCTGTCTTGAATTAAACACCTACCACTCACACTACAGGAGACACGAAGTCGTAAACTACGATATTCTTGAATTACTGCAAAACCATGCAAGCCTTCTACATGCACCCCTTCCTAAAGTAGTGGACCGACTGCAACCAAACTCGGTACACATACTGCTTACTATCAGGCAAACAACCGCTGTCATGAATGAAACACCTACCACTCACGCCACAATAGGTACGAAGTCGTAAACTACGATATTCTTGAATTACTGCAAAACCAGGCGAGCCATCTTCCTGCACCCCCTCCTCCAGCAGTGGACCGACTGCAATCAAACTCGGTACACATACTGCTTACTATCTGGCTAACATACGCTGTCATGAATTAAACACCTACCACTCACGCTACAGGAGACACGAAGTCGTAAACTACGATATTCTTGAATTACTGCAAAACCAAGCGAGCCATCTTCCTGCACCTCCTCCTAAAGTAGTGGACCGACTGCATCCAAACTCAGTACAAATACTGCTTACTATCAGGCGAACAACCGCTGTCATGAATTAAACACCTACCACTAACGCTACAGGAGACACGAAGTCGTAAACTACGATATTCTTGAATTACTGCAAAACCATGCGAGCCATCTTCCTGCACCTCCTCCTAAAGTGTGGACCCACTGCAACCAAACTCGGTACACATACTGCTTACTATCAGGCGAACAATCGCTGTCATGAATTAAACAACTACCACTCACGCTACGGGAGACACGAAGTCGTAAACTACGATATTGTTGAATTACTGCAAAACCAGGCGAGCCATCTTCCTGCACCTCTTCCTTAAGTAGTGGACCGACTGCAACCAAACTCAGTACACATACTGCTTACTATCAGGCAAACAACCGCTGTCTTGAATTAAACACCTACCACTCACGCTACAGGAGACACGAAGTCGTAAACTACGATATTCTTGAATTACTGCAAAACCATGCAAGCCTTCTACATGCACCTCTTCCTAAAGTAGTGGACCGACTGCAACCAAACTCGGTACACATACTGCTTACTATCAGGCGAACAACCGCTGTCATGAATTAAACACCTACCACTCACGCTACGGGAGACACGAAGTCGTTAACTACAATATTCTTGAATTACTGCAAAACCAGGCGAGCCATCTTCCTGCACCTCCTCCTCCAGCAGTGGACCGACTGCAACCAAACTCGGTACACATACTGCTTACTATCACGCGAACAACCGCTGTCATGAATCAAACACCTACCACTCACGCTACAGGAGACATGAAGTCGTAAACTACGATATTCTTGTATTACTGCAAAACCATGCGAACCATCTTCCTGCACCTCTCCCTTAAGTAGTGGACCGACTGCAACTTAACTCAGTACACATACTGCTTACTATCAGGCAAACAACCGCTGTCTTGAATTAAACATCTACCACTCACGCTACAGGAGACACGAAGTCGTAAACTACGATATTCTTGAATTACTGCAAAACCATACAAGTCTTCTACATGCACCTCTTCCTAAAGTAGTGGACCGACAGCAACCAAACTCGGTACACATACTGCTTACTATCAGGCGAACAACCGCTGTCATGAATGAAACACCTACCACTCACGCCACAATAGGTACGAAGTCGTAAACTACGATATTCTTGAATTACTGCAAAACCAGGCGAGCCATCTTCCTGCACCCCCTCCTCCAGCAGTGGACCGACTGCAATCAAACTCGGTACACATACTGCTTACTATCTGGCTAACATACGCTGTCATGAATTAAACACCTACCACTCACGCTACAGGAGACACGAAGTCGTAAACTACGATATTCTTGAATTACTGCAAAACCAAGCGAGCCATCTTCCTGCACCTCCTCCTAAAGTAGTGGACCGACTGCATCCAAACTCAGTACAAATACTGCTTACTATCAGGCGAACAACCGCTGTCATGAATTAAACACCTACCACTAACGCTACAGGAGACACGAAGTCGTAAACTACGATATTCTTGAATTACTGCAAAACCATGCGAGCCATCTTCCTGCACCTCCTCCTAAAGTGGTGGACCGACTGCAACCAAACTCGGTACACATACTGCTTACTATCTGGCTAACATACGCTGTCATTAATTAAACACCTACCACTCACGCTACAGGAGACACGAAGTCGTAAACTACGATATTCTTGAATTACTGCAAAACCAAGCGAGCCATCTTCCTGCACCTCCTCCTAAAGTAGTGGACCGACTGCAACCAAACTCAGTACACATACTGCTTACTATCAGGCGAACAAACGCTGTCATGAATTAAACACCTACCACTCACGCTACAGGAGACACGAAGTCGTAAACTACGATATTCTTGAATTATTGCAAAACCATGCGAGCCATCTTCCTGCACCTCCTCCTAAAGTAGTGGACCGACTGCAACCTAACTCGGTACACATCCTGCTTACTATCAGGCGAACAACCGCTGTCATGAATTAAACACCTACCACTCACACTACGGGAGACACGAAGTCGTTAACTACAATATTCTTGAATTACTGCAAAACCAGGCGAGCCATCTTCCTGCACCTCCTCCTCCAGCAGTGGACCGACTGCAACCAAACTCGGTACACATACTGCTTACTATCACGCGAACAACCGCTGTCATGAATCAAACACCTACCACTCACGCTACAGGAGACATGGAGTTGTCAACTACGATATTCTTGTATTACTGCAAAACCATGCGAGCCATCTTCCTGCACCTCTCCCTTAAGTAGTGGACCGACTGCAACCAAACTCAGTACACATACTGCTTACTATCAGGCAAACAACCGCTGTCTTCAGATAAACACCTACCACTCACGCTACAGGAGACACGAAGTCGTAAACTACGATATTCTTGAATTACTGCAAAACCATACAAGCCTTCTACATGCACCTCTTCCTAAAGTAGTGGACCGACTGCAACCAAACTCGGTACACATACTGCTTACTATCAGGCGAACAACCGCTGTCATGAATGAAACACCTACCACTCACGCCACAATAGGTACGAAGTCGTAAACTACGATATTCTTGAATTACTGCAAAACCAGGCGAGCCATCTTCCTGCACCCCCTCCTCCAGCAGTGGACCGACTGCAATCAAACTCGGTACACATACTGCTTACTATCTGGATAACATACGCTGTCATGAATTAAACACCTACCACTCACGCTACAGGAGACACGAAGCCGTAAACTACGATATTCTTGAATTACTGCAAAACCATGCGAGCCATCTTCCTGCACCTCCTCCTAAAGTGGTGGACCGACTGCAACCAAACTCGGTACACATACTGCTTACTATCAGGCGAACAATCGCTGTCATGAATTAAACAACTACCACTCACGCTACGGGAGACACGAAGTCGTAAACTACGATATTGTTGAATTACTGCAAAACCAGGCGAGCCATCTTCCTGCACCTCTTCCTTAAGTAGTGGACCGACTGCAACCAAACTCAGAACACATAATGCTTACTATCAGGCGAACAAACGCTGTCATGAATTAAACACCTACCACTCACGCTACAGGAGACACGAAGTCGTAAACTACGATATTCTTGAATTACTGCAAAACCATGCGAGCCATCTTCCTGCACCTCTCCCTTAAGTAGTGGACCGACTGCAACCAAACTCAGTACACATACTGCTTACTATCAGGCAAACAACCGCTGTCTTGAATTAAACACCTACCACTCACGCTACAGGAGACACGAAGTCGTAAACTACGATATTCTTGAATTACTGCAAAACCATGCAAGCCTTCTACATGCACCTCTTCCTAAAGTAGTGGACCGACTGCAACCAAACTCGGTACACATACTGCTTACTATCAGGCGAACAACCGCTGTCATGAATGAAACACCTACCACTCACGCCACAATAGGTACGAAGTCGTAAACTACGATATTCTTGAATTACTGCAAAACCAGGCGAGCCATCTTCCTGCACCCCCTCCTCCAGCAGTGGACCGACTGCAATCAAACTCGGTACACATACTGCTTACTATCTGGCTAACATACGCTGTCATGAATTAAACACCTACCACTCACGCTACAGGAGACACGAAGTCGTAAACTACGATATTCTTGAATTACTGCAAAACCAGGCGAGCCATCTTCCTGCACCTCCTCCTAAAGTGGTGGACCGACTGCATCCAGACTCAGTACAAATACTGCTTACTATCAGGCGAACAACCGCTGTCATGAATTAAACACCTACCACTAACGCTACAGGAGACACGAAGTCGTAAACTACGATATTCTTGAATTACTGCAAAACCATGCGAGCCATCTTCCTGCACCTCCTCCTAAAGTGGTGGACCGACTGCAACCAAACTCGGTACACATACTGCTTACTATCTGGCTAACATACGCTGTCATGAATTAAACACCTACCACTCACGCTACAGGAGACACGAAGTCGTAAACTACGATATTCTTGAATTACTGCAAAACCAAGCGAGCCATCTTCCTGCACCTCCTCCTAAAGTAGTGGACCGACTGCAACCAAACTCAGTACACATACTGCTTACTATCAGGCGAACAAACGCTGTCATGAATTAAACACCTACCACTCACGCTACAGGAGACACGAAGTCGTAAACTACGATAATCTTGAATTACTGCAAAACCATGCGAGCCATCTTCCTGCACCTCCTCCTAAAGTGGTGGACCGACTGCAACCAAACTCAGTACACATACTGCTTACTATCAGGCAAACAACCGCTGTCTTGAATTAAACACCTACCACTCACGCTACAGGAGACCCGAAGTCGTAAACTACGATATTCTTGAATTACTGCAAAACCATGCAAGCCTTCTACATGCACCTCTTCCTAAAGTAGTGGACCGACTGCAACCAAACTCGGTACACATACTGCTTACTATCAGGCGAACAACCGCTGTCATGAATTAAACACCTACCACTCACGCTACGGGAGACACGAAGTCGTTAACTACAATATTCTTGAATTACTGCAAAACCAGGCGAGCCATCTTCCTGCACCTCCTCCTCCAGCAGTGGACCGACTGCAACCAAACTCGCTACACATACTGCTTACTATCACGCGAACAACCGCTGTCATGAATCAAACACCTACCACTCACGCTACAGGAGACATGAAGTCGTAAACTACGATATTCTTGTATTACTGCAAAACCATGCGAGCCATCTTCCTGCACCTCTCCCTTAAGTAGTGGACCGACTGCAACCAAACTCAGTACACATACTGCTTACTAGCAGGCAAACAACTGCTGTCTTGAATTAAACACCTACCACTCACGCTACAGGAGACA
The DNA here is from genome assembly GCA_026315105.1 of Locusta migratoria. Lineage (NCBI taxonomy): Eukaryota > Metazoa > Arthropoda > Insecta > Orthoptera > Acrididae > Locusta > Locusta migratoria. The sequence continues at coordinate 17,087,568 of CM048753.1, read as the reverse complement.
CGAAGTCGTAAACTACGATATTCTTGAATTACTGCAAAACCATGCAAGCCTTCTACATGCACCTCTTCCTAAAGTAGTGGACCGACTGCAACCAAACTCGGTACACATACTGCTTACTATCAGGCGAACAACCGCTGTCATGAATGAAACACCTACCACTCACGCCACAATAGGTACGAAGTCGTAAACTACGATATTCTTGAATTACTGCAAAACCAGGCGAGCCATCTTCCTGCACCCCCCCTCCAGCAGTGGACCGACTGCAATCAAACTCGGTACACATACTGCTTACTATCAGGCGAACAACCGCTGTCATGAATTTAACACCTACCACTAACGCTACAGGAGACACGAAGTCGTAAACTACGATATTCTTGAATTACTGCAAAACCATGCGAGCCATCTTCCTGCACCTCCTCCTAAAGTGGTGGACCGACTGCAACCAAACTCGGTACACATACTGCTTACTATCAGGCGAACAATCGCTGTCTTGAATTAAACAACTACCACTCACGCTACGGGAGACACGAAGTCGTAAACTACAATATTGTTGAATTACAGCAAAACAAGGCGAGCCATCTTCCTGCACCTCTTCCTTAAGTAGTGGACCGACTGCAACCAAACTCAGTACACATACTGCTTACTATCAGGCAAACAACCGCTGTCTTGAATTAAACACCTACCACTCACGCTACAGGAGACACGAAGTCGTAAACTACGATATTCTTGAATTACTGCAAAACCATGCAAGCCTTCTACATGCACCTCTTCCTAAAGTAGTGGACCGACTGCAACCAAACTCGGTACACATACTGCTTACTATCAGGCGAACAACCGCTGTCATGAATGAAACACCTACCACTCACGCTACAGGAGGTACGAAGTTGTAAACTACGATATTCTTGAATTACTGCAAAACCAGGCGAGCCATCTTCTTGCACCTCCTTCTCCAGCAGTGGACCGACTGCAACCAAACTCGGTACACATACGGCTTACTATCTGGCTAACATACGCTGTCATGAATTAAACAGCTACCACTCACGCTACAGGAGACACGAAGTCGTAAACTACGATATTCTTGAATTACTGCAAAACCAAGCGAGCCATCTACCGGCACCTCCTCCTAAAGTAGTGGACCGACTGCAACCAAACTCGGTACACAAACTGCTTACTATCGGGCGAACAACCGCTGTCATGTATTAAACACCTACCACTCACGCTACGGGAGTCACGAAGTCGTAAACTACGATATTGTTGAATTACTGCAAAACCAGGCGAGCCATCTTCCTGCACCTCCTCCTCCAGCAGTGGACCGACTGCAACAAACTCGGTACACATACTGCTTACTATCAGGCAGCCAACCGCTGTCTTGAATTAAACACCTACCACTCACGCTACAGGAGACACGAAGTCGTAAACTACGATATTCTTGAATTACTGCAAAACCATGCGGGCCATCTTCCTGCACCTCCTTCTAAACTAGTGGACCGACTGCAACTAAACTCGGTACACATACTGCTTACTATCACGCGAACAACCGCTGTCATGAATCAAACACCTACCACTCACGCTACAGGAGACATGATGTCGTAAACTACGATATTCTTGAATTACTGCAAAACCATTCGAGCCATCTTCCTGCACCTCCTCTTAAAGTAGTCGACCGACTGCAACCAAACTCGGTACACATACTGCTTACTATCAGGCAAACAACCGCTGTCTCTAATTAAACACCTACCACTCACGCTACAGGAGACACGAAGTCGTAAACTACGATATTCTTGAATTACTGCAAAACCATGCAAGCCATCTTCCTGCACCTCCTCCTAAAGTAGTAGACCGACTGCAACCAAACTCGGTACACAAACTGCTTACTATCAGGCGAACAACCGCTGTCATCAATTAAACACCTACCACTCACGCTACGGGAGTCACGAAGTCGTAAACTACGATATTGTTGAATTACTGCAAAACCAGGCGAGGCATCTTCCTGCACCTCCTCCTCCAGCAGTGGACCGACTGCAACCAAACTCGGTACACATACTGCTTACTATCAGGCGAACAACTGCTGTCATTAATAAAACACCTACTACTCACGCTACAGGAGACACGAAGTCGTAAACTACGATATTCTTGAATTACTGCAAAACCATGCGAGCCATCTACCGGCACCTCCTCCTAAAGTAGTGGACCGACTGCAACCAAACTCGGTACACATACAGCCTACTATCACGCGAACAACCGCTGTCATGAATAAAACACCTACCACTCACGCTACAGGCGACATGAAGTCGTAAACTACGATATTCTTGTATTACTACAAAACCATGCGAGGCATCTTCCAGCACCTCTTCCTTAAGTAGTGGACCGACTGCAACCAAACTCGGTACACATACTGCTTACTATCAGGCAAACAACCGCTGTCTTGAATTAAACACCAACCACTCACGCTACAGGAGATACGAAGTCGTAAACTACGATATTCTTGAATTACTGCAAAACCATTAAAGCCTTCTTCCTGCACCTCTTCCTAAAGTAATGGACCGACTGCAACCAAACTCGGTACACATACTGCTTACTATCAGGTGATCAACCGCTGTCATGAATGAAACACCTACATCTCACGCTACAGGAGGTACGAATTCGTAAACTACGATATTCTTGAATTACTGGAAAACAATTCGAGCCATTTCCTGCACCTCCTCCTTAAGTAGTCGACCGACTGCAACCAAACTCGGTACACATACTGCTTACTATCAGGCGAACAACCGCTGTCATGAATTAAAAACCTACCACTCACGCTACAGGAGACACGAAGTCGTAAACTACGATATTCTTGAATTACTGCAAAACCATGCGAGCCATCTACCGGCACCTCCTCCTAAAGTAGTGGACCGACAGCAACCAAACTCGGTACACATACTGCTTACTATCAAACAAACAACCGCTGTCTTGAATTAAACACCTACCACTCACGCTACAGGAGACACGAAGTCGTAAACTACGATATTCTTGAATTACTGCAAAACCATGCGAGCCATCTTCCTGCACCTCCTTCTAAAGTAGTGGACCGACTGCAACCAAACTCGGTACACATACTGCTTACTATCACGCGAACAAGCGCTGTCATGTATCAAACACCTACCACTCACGCTACAGGAGACATGATGTCGTAAACTACGATATTCTTAAATTACTGCAAAACCATTCGAGCCATCTTCCTGCACCTCCTCTTAAAGTAGTCGACCGACTGCAACCAAACTAGGTACACATACTGCTTACTACCAGGCAAACAACCGCTGTCATGAATCAAACACCTACCACTCACGCTACAGGAGACATGAATTCGTAAACGACGATATTCTTGTATTACTGCAAAACCATGCGAGCCATCTTCCTGCACCTCTTACTTAAGTAGTGGACCGACTGCAACCAAACTCGGTACACATACTGCTTACTATCAGGCAAACAACCGCTGTCTTGAATTAAACACCTACCACTCACGCTACAGGAGACACGAAGTCGTAAACTACGATATTCTTGAATTACTGCAAAACCATGCGAGCCATCTTCCTGCATCTCCTCCTAAAGTAGTTGACCGACTGCAACCAAACTCGGTACACATACTGCTTACTATCAGGCGAACAACCGCTGTCATGAATTAAACACCTACCACTCACGCTACGGGAGACACGAAGTCGTAAACTACGACATTGTTGAATTACTTCAAAACCAGGCGAGGCATCTTCCTGCACCTCCTCCTCCAGCAGCGGACCGACTGCAACCAAACTCGGTACACATACTGCTTGCTATCAGGCGAACAACCGCTGTCATTAATGAAACACCTACCACTCACGCTACGGGAGACACGAAGTCGTAAACTACGATATTCTTGAATTACTGCAAAACCATGCGAGCCATCTACCGGCACCTCCTCCTAAAGTAGTGGACCGACTGCAACCAAACTCGATACACATACTGCTTACTATGACGCGAACAACCGCTGTCATGAATCAAACACCTACCACTCACGCTACATGCGACATGAAGTCGTAACCTACGATATTCTTGTATTACTACAAAACCATGCGACCCATCTTCCTGCACCTCTTCCTTAAGTAGAGGACCGACTGCAACCAAACTCGGTACACATACTGCTTACTATCAGGCAAACAACCGCTGTTTTGAATTAAACACCTACCACTCACGCTACAGGAGATACGAAGTCGTAAACTACGATATTCTTGAATTACTGCAAAACCATGAGAGCCATCTTGCTGCACCTCTTCCTAAAGTAATGGACCGACTGCAACCAAACTCGGTACACATACTGCGTACTATCAGGCGAACATCCGCTTTCATGAATGAAACACCTACCACACACGCTACAGGAGGCACGAAGTCGTAAACTATGATATTCTTGAATTACTGCAAAACCATTCGAGCCATCTTCCTGCACCTCCTCTTAAAGTATTCGACCGACTGCAACCAATCTCGGTACACCTACTGCTTACTATCAGGCGAACAACCGCTGTCATGAATTAAACACCTACCACTCACGCTACAGGAGACACGAAGTCGTAAACTACGATATTCTTGAATTACTGCAAAACCATGCGAGCCATCTTCCTGCACCTCCTCCTAATGTAGTGGACCGACTGCAACCAAACTCGGTACACATACTGCTTACTATCACGCGAACAACCGCTGTCATGAATCAAACACCTACCACTTACGCTACAGGAGACATGAAGTCGTAAACTACGATAATCTTGTATTACTGCAAAACCATGCGAGCCATCTTCCTGCACCTCTTCCTTAAGTAGTGGACTGACTGCAACCAAACTCGGTACACATACTGCTTACTATCAGCAAACAACCGCTGTCTTGAATTAAACACCTACCACTCACGCTACAGGAAACACGAAGTCGTAAACTACGATATTCTTGAATTACTGCAAAACCATGAGAGCCATCTTCCTGCACCTCCTCTTAAAGTAGTGGACCGACTGCAACCAAACTCGGTACACATACTGCTTACTATCTGGCTAACATACGCTGTCATGAATTAAACACCTACCACTCACGCTACAGGAGACACGAAGTCGTAAACTACGATATTCTTGAATTACTGCAAAACCAAGCGAGCCATCTTCCTGCACCTCCTCCTACAGTAGTGGACCGACTGCAACCAAACTCTGTACACATACTGCTTACTATCAGGCGAACAACCGCTGTCATGAATTAAACACCTACCACTCACGCTACAGGAGACACGAAGTCGTAAACTACGATATTCTTGAATTACTGCAAAACAATGCGAGCCATCTTCCTGCACCTCCTCCTAAAGTAGTGGACCGACTGCAACCAAACTGAGTACACATACTGCTTACTATCAGGCGAAAAACCGCTGTCATGAATTAAACACCTACCACTCACGCTACGGGAGACACGAAGTCGTTAACTACAATATTCTTGAATTACTGCAAAACAGGCGAGCCATCTTCCTGCACCTCCTCCTCCAGCAGTGGACCGACTGCAACCAAACTCGGTACACATACTGCTTACTATCACGCGAACAACCGCTGTCATGAATCAAACACCTACCACTCACGCTACAGGAGACATGAAGTCGTAAACTACGATATTCTTGTATTACTGCAAAACCATGCGAGCCATCTTCCTGCACCTCTTCCTTAAGTAGTGGACCGACTGCAACCAAACTCAGTACACATACTGCTTACTATCAGGCAAACAACCGCTGTCTTGAATTAAACACCTACCACTCACGCTACAGGAGACACGAAGTCGTAAACTACGATATTCTTGAATTACTGCAAAACCATGCAAGCCTTCTACATGCACCTCTTCCTAAAGTAGTGCACCGACTGCAACCAAACTCGGTACACATACTGCTTACTATGACGCGAACAACCGCTGTCATGAATGAAACACCTACCACTCACGCCACAATAGGTACGAAGTCGTAAACTACGATATTCTTGAATTACTGCAAAACCAGGCGAGCCATCTTCCTGCACCCCCTCCTCCAGCAGTGGACCGACTGCAACCAAACTCGGTACACATACTGCTTACTATCTGGGTAACATACGCTGTCATGAATTAAACACCTACCACTCACGCTACAGGAGACACGAAGTCGTAAACTACGATATTCTTGAATTACTGCAAAACCAAGCGAGCCATCTTCCTGCACCTCCTCCTAAAGTAGTGGACCGACTGCATCCAAACTCAGTACAAATACTGCTTACTATCAGGCGAACAACCGGTGTCATGAATTAAACACCTACCACTAACGCTACAGGAGACACGAAGTCGTAAACTACGATATTCTTGAATTACTGCAAAACCATGAGAGCGATCTTCCTGCACCTCCTCCTAAAGTGGTGGACCGACTGCAACCAAACTCGGTACACATACTGCTTACTATCAGGCAAACAACCGCTGTCATGAATTAAACAACTACCACTCACGCTACGGGAGACACGAAGTCGTTAACTACGATATTCTTGAATTACTGCAAAACCAGGCGAGCCATCGTCCTGCACCTCCTCCTCCAGCAGTGGACCGACTGCAAGCAAACACGGTAGACATACTGCTTACCATCACGCGAACAACCGCTGTCATGAATCAAACACCTACCATTCACGCTACAGGAGACATGAAGTCGTATACTACGATATTCTTGTATTACTGCAAAACCATGCGAGCCATCTTCCTGCACCTCTTCCTTAAGTAGTGGACCGACTGCAACCAAACTCGGTACACATACTGCTTACTATCAGGCAAACAACCGCTGTCTTGAATTAAACACCTACCACTCACGCTACAGGAGACACGAAGTCGTAAACTACGATATTCTTGAATTACTGCAAAACCATGCAAGCCTTCTTCATGCACCTCTTCCTAAAGTAGTGGACCGACTGCAACCAAACTCGGTACACATACTGCTTACTATCAGGCGAACAACCGCTGTCATGAATGAAACACCTACCACTCACGCTACAGGAGGTACGAAGTTGTAAACTACGATATTCTTGAATTACTGCAAAACCAGGCGAGCAATCTTCCTGCACCTCCTTCTCCAGCAGTGGACCGACTGCAACCAAACTCGGTACACATACTGCTTACTATCTGGCAAACATACGCTGTCATGAATTAAACACCTACTACTCACGCTACAGGAGACACGATGTCGTAAACTACGATATTCTTGAATTATTGCAAAAGCAAGCGAGCCATCTACCGGCACCTCCTCCTAAAGTAGTGGACCGACTGCAACCAAACTCGGTACACAAACTGCTTACTATCAGGCGAACAACCGCTGTCATCAATTAAACACCTACCACTCACGCTACGGGAGTCACGAAGTCGTAAACTACGATATTGTTGAATTACTGCAAAACCAGGCGAGCCATCTTCCTGCACCTCCTCCTCCAGCAGTGGACCGACTGCAACCAAACTCGGTACACATACTGCTTACTATCAGGCGAACAACCGCTGTCATTAATAAAACACCTACCACTCACGCTACAGGAGACACGAAGTCGTAAACTACGATATTCTTGAATTACTGCAAAAACCATGCGAGCCATCTACCGGCATCGCCTCCTAAAGTAGTGGACCGACTACAACCAAACTCGGTACACATACTGCTTACTTTCACGCGAACAACCGCTGTCATGAATCAAACACCTACCACTCACGCTACAGGACATGAAGTCGTAAATTACGATATTCTTGTATTACTACAAAACCATGCGAGGCATCTTCCTGCACCTCTTCCTTAAGTAGTGGACCGACGGCAACCAAACTCGGTACACATACTGCTTACTATCAGGCAAACAACCGCTGTCTTGAATTAAACACCTACCACTCACGCTACAGGAGATACGAAGTCGTAAACTACGATATTCTTGAATTACTGCAAAACCGTTAAAGACTTCTTCCTGCACCTCTTCCTAAAGTAATGGACCGACTGCAACCAAACTCGGTACACATACTGCTTACCATCAGGCGAACAACCGCTGTCATGAATGAAACACCTACCACTCACGCTACAGGAGGTACGAAGTCGTAAACTACGATATTCTTGAATTACTGCAAAACCATTCGAGCAATCTTCATAGACCTCCTCCTTAAGTAGTCGACCGACTGCAACCAAACTCGGTACACATACTGCTTACTATCAGGCGAACAACCGCTGTCATGAATTAAAAACCTACCACTCACGCTACAGGAGACACGAAGTCGTAAACTACGATATTCTTGAATTACTGCAAAACCATGCGAGCCATCTACCGGCACCTCCTCCTAAAGTAGTGGACCGACTGCAACCAAACTCGGTACACATACTGTTTACTATCAGGCAAACAACCGCTGTCTTGAATTAAACACCTACCACTCACGCTACAGGAGACACGAAGTCGTAAACTACGATATTCTTGAATTACTGCAAAACCATGCGAGCCATCTTCCTGCACCTCCTTCTAAAGTAGTGGACCGACTGCAACCAAACTCGGTACACATACTGCTTACTATCACGCGAACAAGCGCTGTCATGTATCAAACACCTACCACTCACGCTACAGGAGACATGATGTCGTAAACTACGATATTCTTGAATCACTGCAAAACAATTCGAGCCATCTTCCTGCACCTCCTCTTAAAGTAGTCGACCGACTGCAACCAAACTCGGTACACATACTGCTTACTACCAGGCAAACAACCACTGTAATGAATCAAACACCTACCACTCACGCTACAGGAGACATGAATTCGTAAACTACGATATTCTTGTATTACTGCAAAACCATGCGAGCCATCTTCCTGCACCTCTTACTTAAGTAGTGGACCGACTGCAACCAAACTCGGTACACATACTGCCTACTATCAGGCAAACAACCGCTGTCTTGAATTAAACACCTACCACTCACGCTACAGGAGACACGACGTCGTAAACTACGATATTCTTGAATAACTGCAAAACCATGCGAGCCTTCTTCCTGCACCTCCTCCTAAAGTAGTTGACCGGCTGCAACCAAACTCGGTACACATACTGCTTACTATCAGGTGAACAACCGCTGTCATGAATTAAACACCTACCACTCACGCTACGGGAGACACGAAGTCGTAAACTACGATATTCTTGAATTACTGCAAAACCATGAGAGCCATCTTGCTGCACCTCTTCCTAAAGTAGTGGACCGACTGCAACCAAACTCGGTACATATACTGCTTACTATCAGGCGAACAACCGCTTTCATGAATGAAACACCTACCACTCACGCTACAGGAGGCACGAAGTCGTAAACTATGATATTCTTGAATTACTGCAAAACCATTCGAGCCATCTTCCTGCACCACCTCTTAAAGTATTCCACCGACTGCAACCAATCTCGGTACACCTACTGCTTACTATCAGGCGAACAACCGCTGTCATGAATTAAACACCTACCACTCACGCTACAGGAGACACGAAGTCGTAAACTACGATATTCTTGAATTACTGCCAAACCATGCGAGCCATCTTCCTGCACGTCCTCCTAAAGTAGTGGACCGACTGCAACCAAACTCGGTACACATACTGCTTACTATCTCGCGAACAACCGCTGTCATGAATCAGACACCTACCACTTACGCTACAGGAGACATGATGTCGTAAACTAAGATATTCTTGTATTACTGCAAAACCATGCGAGCCATCTTCCTGCACCTCTTCCTTAAGTAGTGGACCGACTGCAACCAAACTCGGTACACATACTGCTTACCATCAGGCAAACAACCGCTGTCTTGAATTAAACACCTACCACTCACGCTACAAGAGACACGAAGTCGTAAACTACGATATTCTTTAATTACTGCAAAACCATGCGAGCCATCTTCCTGCACCTCCCCCTAAAGTAGTGGACCGACTGCAACCAAACTCGCTACACATACTGCTTACTATCAGCCGAACAACCGCTGTCATGAATTAAACACCTACAACTCACGCTACAAGAGACACGAAGTCGTAAACTACGATATTCTTGAATTACTGCAAAACCATTCGAGCCATTTTCCAGCACCTCCTCTTAAAGTAGTTGACAGACTGCAACCAAACTCGGTACACATACTGCTTACTATCAGGCGAACAACCGCTGTCATGAATTAAACACCTACCACTCACGCTACAGGAAACACGAAGTCGTAAACTACGATATTCTTGAATTACTGCAAAACCATGAGAGCCATCTTCCTGCACCTCCTCTTAAAGTAGTGGACCGACTGCAAACAATCTCGGTACACATACTGCTTACTATCAGGCGAACAGCCGCTGTCATGAATTAAACACCTACCACTCACGCTACGGGAGACACGAAGTCGTTAACTACAATATTCTTGAATTACTGCAAAACCAGGCGAGCCATCTTCCTGCACCTCCTCCTCCAGCAGTGGACCGACTGCAACCAAACTCGGTACACATACTGCTTACTGTCACGCGAACAACCGCAGTCATGAAACAAACACCTACCACTCACGCTACAGGAGACATGAAGTCGTAAACTACGATATTCTTGTATTACTGCAAAACCATGCGAGCCATCATCCTGCACCTCTTCCTTAAGTAGTGGACCGACTGCAACCAAACTCAGTACACATACTGCTTACTATCAGGCAAACAACCGCTGTCTTGAATTAAACACCTACCACTCACGCTACAGGAGACACGAAGTCGTAAACTACGATATTCTTGAATTACTGCAAAACCATGCAAGCCTTCTTCATGCACCTCTTCCTAAAGTAGTGGACCGACTGCAACCAAACTCGGTACACATACTGCTTACTATCAGGCGAACAACCGCTGTCATGAATGAAACTCCTACCACTCACGCCACAATAGGTACGAAGTCGTAAACTACGATATTCTTGAATTACTGCAAAAGCAGGCGAGCCATCTTCCTGCACCTCCTCCTCCAGCAGTGGACCGACTGCAACCAAACTCGGTACACATACTGCTTACTATCTGGCTAACATACGCTGTCATGAATTAAACACCTACCACTCACGCTACAGGAGACACGAAGTCGTAAACTACGATATTCTTGAAATACTGCAAAACCAAGCGAGACATCTTCCTGCACCTCCTCCTAAAGTAGTGGACCGACTACATCCAAACTCAGTACAAATACTGCTTACTATCAGGCGAACAACCGCTGTCATGAATTAAACACCTACCACTAACGCTACAGGAGACACGAAATCGTAAACTACGATATTCTTTAATTACTGCAAAACCATGCGAGCCATCTTCCTGCACCTCCTCCTAAAGTGGTGGACCGACTGCAACCAAACTCGGTACACATACTGCTTACTATCAGGCGAACAACCGCTGTCATGAATTAAACACCTACCACTCACGCTACGGGAGACACGATGTCGTAAACTACGATATTCTTGTTCAAAAGTTCAAATGTTTGTACAACTTATGGGACTTAACTACGGGGTCATCAGTCCCTAAGCTTACAAACTACTTATCAACTAGCTAAGACTAAAGACGGCACAAATATCCAAGCCCGAGGGGGGATTCGAACCCCCGACCGTAGTGGCCGTGCTGACCGTGACTGGAGCGCCTCAGTCACCTCGGCCACCGCGGCCGGCACGATATTCTTGAATTACTGCAAAACCAGGCGAGCCATCTTCCTGCACCTCCTCCTCCAGCAGTGGACCGACTGCAACCAATCACGGTAGACATACTGCTTACCATCACGCGAACAACCGCTGTCATGAATCAAACACCTACCATTCACGCTACAGGAGACATGAAGTCGTATACTACGATATTCTTGTATTACTGCAAAACCATGCGAGCCATCTTCCTGCACCTCTTCCTTAAGTAGTGGACCGACTGCAACCAAACTCGGTACACATACTGCTTACTATCAGGCGAACAACCGCTGTCATGAATTAAACACCTACCACTAACGCTACAGGAGACACGAAATCGTAAACTACGATATTCTTGTATTACTGCAAAACCATGCGAGCCATCTTCCTGCACCTCTTCCTTAAGTAGTGGACCGACTGCAACCAAACTCGGTACACATACTGGTTACTATCAGGCAAACAACCGCTGTCTTGAATTAAACACCTACCACTCACGCTACAGGAGACACGAAGTCGTAAACTACGATATTCTTGAATTACTGCAAAACCATGCAAGCCTTCTTCATGCACCTCTTCCTAAAGTAGTGGACCGACTGCAACCAAACTCGGTACACATACTGCTTACTATCAGGCGAACAACCGCTGTCATGAATGAAACACCTACCACTCACGCTACAGGAGGTACGAAGTTGTAAACTACGATATTCTTGAATTACTGCAAAACCAGGCGAGCCATCTTTCTGCACCTCCTCCTCCAGCAGTGGACCGACTGCAACCAAACTCGGTACACATACTGCTTACTATCTGGCTAGCACACGCTGTCATGAATTAAACACCTACCACTCACGCTACAGGAGGTACGAAGTCGTAAACTACGATACTCTTGAATTACTGCAAAACCAGGCGAGCCATCTTCCTGCACCTCTTCCTCCAGCAGTGGACCGACTGCAACCAAACTCGGTACACATACTGCTTACTATCAGGCGAACAACCGCTGTCATTATTAAAACACCTACCACTCACGCTACAAGAGACACGAAGTCGTTAACTACGATATACTTGATTTACTGCAAAACCATGCGAGCCATCTACCGGCACCTCCTCCTAAAGTAGTGGACCGACTGCAACCAAACTCGGTACACATACTGCTTACTATCAGGCAAACAACCGCTGTCTTGAATTAAACACCTACCACTCACGATACAGGAGATACGAAGTCGTAAACTACGATATTCTTGAATTATTGCAAAACCCTGCAAGCATTCTTCCTACACCTCTTCCTAAAGTATTGGACCGACTGCAACCAAACTCGGTACACATACTGCTTACCATCAGGCGAACAACCGCTGTCATGAATGAAACACCTACCACTCACGCTACAGGAGGCACGAAGTCGTAGACTACGATATTCTTGAATTACTGCAAAACCATTCGAGCCATCGTCCTGCACCTCTTCTTAAAGTACTCGACCGACTGCAACCAAACTCGGTACACATACTGCTTACTATCAGGCGAACAACTGCTGTCATGAATTAAACACCTACCACTCACGCTACAGGAGACACGAAGTCGTAAACTACGATATTCTTGAATTACTGCAAAACCATGCGAGACATCTTCCTGCACCTCCTCCAAAAGTAGTGGACCGACTGCAAATAAACTCGGTACACATACTGCATACTATCGTGCGAACAACCGCTGTCATGAATCAAACACCTACCACTCCCGCTACAGGAGGCATGAAGTCGTAAACTACGATATTCTTGTATTACTGCAAAACCATGCGAGCCATCTTCCTGCACCTCTTCCTTAAGTAGAGGACCGACTGCAACCAAACTCGGTACACATACTGCTTACTATCAGGCAAACATCCGCTGTCTTGGATTAAACACCGACCACTCACGCTACAGGAGACACGAAGTCGTAAACTACGATATTCTTGAATTACTGCAAAACCATGCGAGCCATCTTCCTGCACCTCCTCCTAAAGTAGTGGACCGACTGCAACCAAACTCGGTAGACATACTGCTTACTATAACGCGAAGAACCGCTGTCATGAATCAAACAACTACCACTCACGCTACAGGAGACAGGAAGTCGTAAACTACGATATTCTTGAATTACTGCAAAACCATTCGAGCAATCTTAGTGCACCTCCCCTTAAAGTAGTCGACCGACTGCAACCAAACTCGGTACACATACTGCTTACTATCAGGCGAACAACTGCTATCATGAATTTAACACCTACCACTCACGCTACAGGAGACACGAAGTCGTAAACTACGATATTCTTGAATTACTGCAAAACCATACGAGCCATCTTCCTGCACCTTCTCCTAAAGTAGTGGACCGACTGCAACCACACTCGGTATACATACTGCTTACTATCACGCGAACAACCGCTGTCATGAATCAAACACCTACCACTCACGCTACAGGAGACATGAAGTCGTAAACTACGATATTCTTGTATTACTGCAAAACCATGCGAGCCATCTTCCTGCACCTCTTCCTTAAGTAAAGGCCCGACTGCACCCAAACTCGGTACACATACTGCTTACTATCAGGCAAATAACCGCTGTCTTGAATTAAACACCTACCACTCATGTTACAGGAGACACAAAGTCGTAAACTACCATATTCTTGAATTACTGCAAAACAATTCGACCCATCTTTCAGTACCTCCTCTTAAAGTTGTCGACCGACTGCAACCAAACTCGGTACACGTACTGCTTACTATCAGGCGAACAACCGCTGTCATTAATTAAACACCTACCACTCACGCTACAGGAGACACGAAGTCGTAAACTACGATATTCTTGAATTACTGCAAAACCATGCGAGCCATCTTCCTGCACCTCCTCCTAAAGTAGTGGACCGACTGCAACCAAACTCGGTACACATACTGCTTACTATCACGCGAACAACCGCTGTCATGAATCAAAATACTACCACTCACGATACAGGAGAAATGAAGTCGTAAACTACGATATTCTTGTATTACTGAAAAACCATGCGAACAATCTTCCTGCACCTCTTCCTTAAATAGTGGACCGACTGCAACCAAACTCGGTACACATACTGCTTACTATCAGGCAAACAACCGCTGTCTTGAATTAAACACCTACCACTCTCGCTACAGGAGACACGAAGTCGTAAACTACGATATTCTTGAATTACTGCAAAACCATGCAAGCTTTCTTCCAGCACTTCCTCCTAAAGTAGTGGACCGACTGCAACCAAACTCGTTACACATACTGCTTACTATCACGCGAACAACCGCTGTCATGAATCAAACACCTACCACTCACGTACAGGAGACAGGAAGTAGTAAACTACGATATTCTTGAATTACTGCAAAACCATGCATGCCATCTTCCTGCACCTCCTCCTAAAGTAGTGGACCGACTGCAACCAAACTCGGTACACATACTGCTTTCTATCAGGCGAACAACCGCTGTCATGAATTAAACACCTACCACTCACGCTACAGGATACACGAAGTCGTAAACTACGATATTCTTGAATTACTGCAAAACCATGCGAGCCATCTTCCTGCACCTCCTCCTAAAGTAGTGGAACGACTGCAACCAAACTCGGTACACATACTGCTTACTATCAGGCGAACAACTGCTATCATGAAATTAACACCTACCACTCACGCTACAGGAGACACGAAGTCGTAAACTACGATATACTTGAATTACTGCAAAACCATACGAGCCATCTTCCTGCACCTCCTCCTAAAGTAGTGGACCGACTGCAACCAATCTCGGTACACATACTGCTTACTATCAGGCGAACAACCGCTGTCATCAATTTAACACCTACCACTCACGCTACAGGAGACACGAAATCGTAAACTACCATATTCTTGAATTACTGCAAAACCATGCGAGCCGTCTTCCTGCACCTCCTCCTAAAGTAGTGGACCGACTGCAACCAAACTCGGTACACATACTGCTTACTATCACGCGAACAACCGCTGTCATGAATCAAACACCTACCACTCACGCTACAGGAGACATGAAGGCGTAAACTACGATATTCTTGTATTACTGCACAACCATGCGAGCCATCTTCCTGCACCTCTTCCTTAAGTAATGGGCCGACTGCACCCAAACTCGGTACACATACTGCTTACTATCAGGCAAACAACCGCTGTCTTGAATTAAACACCTACCACTCACGGTACAGGAGACACGAAGCCGTAAACTACCATATTCTTGAATTACTGCAAAACAATTCGAGCCATCTTTCAGTACCTCCTCTTAAAGTTGTCGACCGACTGCAACCAAACTCGGTACACATACTGCTTACTATCAGGCGAAACACCGCTGTCATGAATTAAACACCTACCACTCACGCTACAGGAGACACAAAGTCGTAAACTACGATATTCTTGAATTACTGCAAAACCAGGCGAGCCACCTTCCTGCACCTCCTCCTCCAGCAGTGGACCGACTGCAACCAAAATCGGTACACATACTGGTTACTATCAGGCGAACAACCACTGTCATTAATAAAACACCTGCCACTCACGCTACAGGAAGCACGAAGTCGTAAACTACGATATTCTTGAATTACTGCAAAACCAAGCGAGCCATCTTCCTGCACCTCCTCCTAAAGTAGTGGACCGACTGCAACCAAACTCGGTACACATACTGCTTACTATCACGCGAACAACCGTTGTAATGAATCAAACACCTACCACTCACGCTACAGGAGACATGAAGTCGTAAACTACGATATTCTTGTATTACTGCAAAACCATGCGAGGCATCTTCCTGCACCTCTTCCTTATGTAGAGGACGGACTGCAACCAAACTCGGTACACATACTGCTTACTATAAGGCAAACAACCGCTGTCTTGAATTAAACACCTACCACTCACGCTACAGGGGACACGAAGTCGTAAACTACGATATTCTTGAATTACTGCAAAACCATGCAGGATTTCTTCCTGCACCTCCTCCTAAAGTACTGGACCGACTGAAACCAAACTCGGTACACATACTGCTTACTATCAGGCGAAACACCGCTGTCATGAATTAAACACCTACCACTCACGCTACTGGAGACACGAAGTCGTAAACTACGATATTCTTGAATTACTGCAAAACCATGCGA
Source organism: Locusta migratoria (assembly GCA_026315105.1). NCBI lineage: Eukaryota > Metazoa > Arthropoda > Insecta > Orthoptera > Acrididae > Locusta > Locusta migratoria. The sequence continues at coordinate 17,070,771 of CM048753.1, read as the reverse complement.
GCCATCTTCCTGCACGTCCTCCTAAAGTGGTTGACCGACTGCAACCAAAGTCGGTACACATACTGCTTACTATCAGGCAAACAAATGCTGTCATGAATTAAACACCTACTACTCACGCTACGGGAGACACGAAGTCGTAAACTACGATATTCTTGAATTACTGCAAAACCAGGCGAGCCACCTTCCTGCACGTCCTCCTAAAGTGGTGGACCGACTGCAACCAAACTCGGTACACATACTGCTTACTATCAGGCGAACAACTGCTATCATGAATTTAACACCTACCACTCACGCTACGGGAGACACGAAGTCGTAAACTACGATATTCTTGAATTACTGCAAAACCAAGCGAGACACCTTCCTGCACCTCCTCGTCAAGTACTGTACCGACTGCAACCAAACTCGTTACACATACTGCTTACTATCAGGCGAACAATCGCTGTCATGAATTAAACACCTACCACTCACGCTACAGGATACACGAAGACGTAAACTACGATATTCTTGAATTACTGCAAAACCATGCGAGCCATCTTCCTGCACCTCCTCCTAAAGTAGTGGACCGACTGCAACCAAACTCGGTACACATACTGCTTACTATAAGGCGAACAACTGCCATCATGAATTTAACACCTACCACTCACGCTACAGGAGACACGAAGTCGTAAACTACGATATTCTTGAATTACTGCAAAACCATACGAGCCATCTTCCTGCACCTCCTCCTAAACTATTGGACCGACTGCAACCAAACTCGGTACACATACTGCGTACTATCAGGCGAACAACCGCTATCATGAATTTAACACCTACCACTCACGCTACAGGAGACACGAAATCGTAAACTACCATATTCTTGAATTACTGCAAAACCATGCGAGCCATCTTCCTGCACCTCCTCCTAAAGTAGTGGACCGACTGCAACCAAACTCGGTACACATACTGCTTACTATCACGCGAACACCCGCTGTCATGAATCAAAATCCTACCACTCACGATGCAGGAGACATGAAGTCGTAAACTACGATATTCTTGTATTACTGCAAAACCATGCGAACCATCTTCCTGCACCTCTTCCTTTAATAGTGGACCGACTGCAACCAAAGTCGGTACACATACTGCTTACTATCAGGCAAACAACCGCTGTCATGAATTAAACACCTACCACTCACGCTACGGGAGACACGAAGTCGTAAACTACGATATTCTTGAATTACTGCAAAACCATGCGAGCCATCTTCCTGCACCTCCTCCTCCAGCAGTGGACCGACTGCAACCAAACTCGGTACACGTACTGCTTACTATCAGGCGAACAACCGCTGTGATGAATTAAACACCTACCACTCACGCTACAGGAGACACGAAGTCGTAAACTACGATATTCTTGAATTACTACAAAACAATGCGAGCCATCTTCCTGCACCTCCTCCTAAAGTAGTGGACCGACTGCAACCAAACTCGGTACACATACTGCTTACTATCACGCGAACAACCGTTGTTATGAATCAAACACCTACCACTCACGCTACAGGAGACATGAAGTCGTAAACTACGATATTCTTGTATTACTGCAAAACCATGCGAGGCATCTTCCTGCACCTCTTCCTTATGTAGAGGACGGACTGCAACCAAACTCGGTACACATACTGCTTACTATAACGCAAACAACCGCTGTCTTGAATTAAACACCTACCACTCACGCTACAGGAGACACGAAGTCGTAAACTACGATATTCTTGAATTACTGCAAAACCATGCAGGATTTCTTCCTGCACCTCCACCTAAAGTACTGGACCGACTGAAACCAAACTCGGTACACATACTGCTTACTATCAGGCGAACAACCGCTGTCATGAATTAAAACATCTACCACTCACGCTACAGGATACACGAAGTCGTAAACTACGATATTCTTGAATTACTGCAAAACCATGCGAGCCATCCTCCTGCACCTCCTCCTAAAGTAATGGACCGACTGCAACCAAACTCGGTACACATACTGCTTACTATCAGGCGAACAACTGCTATCATGAATTAAAACATCTACCGCTCACGCTACAGGAGACACGAAGTCGTAAACTACGATATTCTTGAATTACTGCAAAACCATACGAGCCATCTTCCTGCACCTCCTCCTAAAGTAGTGGACCGACTTCAACCACACTCGGTATACATACTGCTTACTATCACGCGAACAACCGCTGTCATGAATCAAACACCTACCACTCACGCTACAGGAGACATGAAGTCGTAAACTACGATATTCTTGTATTACTGCAAAACCATGCGAGCCATCTTCCTGCACCTCTTCCTTAAGTAAAGGACCGACTGCACCCAAACTCGGTACACATACTGCTTACTATCAGGCAAACAACCGCTGTCTTGAATTAAACACCTACCACTCATGGTACAGGAGACACAAAGTCGTAAACTACCATATTCTTGAATTACTGCAAAACCATTCGACCCATCTTTCAGTACCTCCTCTTAAAGTTGTCGACCGACTGCAACCAAACTCGGTACACGTACTGCTTACTATCAGGCGAACAACCGCTGTCATTAATTAAACACCTACCACTCACGCTACAGGAGACACGAAGTCGTAAACTACGATTTTCTTGAATTACTGCAAAACCATGCGAGCCATCTTCCTGCACCTCCTCCTAAAGTAGTGGACCGACTGCAACCAAACTCGGTACACATACTGCTTACTATCACGCGAACAACCGCTGTCATGAATCAAAATCCTACCACTCACGATACAGGAGAAATGAAGTCGTAAACTATGATATTCTTGTATTACTGAAAAACCATGCGAACAATCTTCCTGCACCTCTTCCTTAAATAGTGGACCGACTGCAACCAAACTCGGTACACATACTGCTTACTATCACGCGAACAACCGCTGTCATGAATCAAACACCTACCACTCACGTACAGGAGACAGGAAGTAGTAAACTACGATATTCTTGAATTACTGCAAAACCATGCATGCCATCTTCCTGCACCTCCTCCTAAAGTAGTGGACCGACTGCAACCAAACTCGGTACACATACTGCTTTCTATCAGGCGAACAACCGCTGTCATGAATTAAACACCTACCACTCACGCTACAGGATACACGAAGTCGTAAACTACGATATTCTTGAATTACTGCAAAACCATGCGAGCCATCTTCCTGCACCTCCTCCTAAAGTAGTGGAACGACTGCAACCAAACTCGGTACACATACTGCTTACTATCAGGCGAACAACTGCTATCATGAATTTAACACCTACCACTCACGCTACAGGAGACACGAAGTCGTTAACTACGATATTCTTGAATTACTGCAAAACCATACGAGCCATCTTTCTGCACCTCCTCCTAAAGTAGTGGACCGACTGCAACCAAACTCGGTACACATACTGCTTACTATCAGGCGAACAACCGCTATCATGAATTTAACACCTACCACTCACGCTACAGGAGACACGAAATCGTAAACTACCATATTCTTGAATTACTGCAAAACCATGCGAGCCGTCTTCCTGCACCTCCTCCTAAAGTAGTGGACCGACTGCAACCAAACTCGGTACACATACTGCTTACTATCACGCGAACAAGCGCTGTCATGAATCAAACACCTACCACTCACGCTACAGGAGACATGAAGGCGTAAACTACGATATTCTTGTATTACTGCACAACCATGCGAGCCATCTCCCTGCACCTCTTCCTTAAGTAATGGACCGACTGCACCCAAACTCGGTACACATACTGCTTACTATCAGGCAAACAACCGCTGTCTTGAAATAAACACCTACCACTCACGGTACAGGAGACACGAAGCCGTAAACTACCATATTCTTGAATTACTGCAAAACAATTCGAGCCATCTTTCAGTACCTCCTCTTAAAGTTGTCGACCGACTGCAACCAAACTCGGTACACATACTGCTTACTATCAGGCGAAACACCGCTGTCATGAATTAAACACCTACCACTCACGCTACAGGAGACACAAAGTCGTAAACTACGATATTCTTGAATTACTGCAAAACCAAGCGAGCCATCTTCCTGCACCTCCTCCTCCAGCAGTGGACCGACTGCAACCAAAATCGGTACACATACTGGTTACTATCAGGCGAACAACCACTGTCATTAATAAAATACCTGCCACTCACGCTACAGGAAGCACGAAGTCGTAAACTACGATATTCTTGAATTACTGCAAAACCAAGCGAGCCATCTTCCTGCACCTCCTCCTAAAGTAGTGGACCGACTGCAACCAAACTCGGTACACATACTGCTTACTATCACGCGAACAACCGTTGTTATGAATCAAACACCTACCACTCACGCTACAGGAGACATGAAGTCGTAAACTACGATATTCTTGTATTACTGCAAAACCATGCGAGGCATCTTCCTGCACCTCTTCCTTATGTAGAGGACGGGCTGCAACCAAACTCGGTACACATACTGCTTACTATAAGGCAAACAACCGCTGTCTTGAATTAAACACCTACCACTCACGCTACAGGAGACACGAAGTCGTAAACTACGATATTCTTGAATTACTGCAAAACCATGCAGGATTTCTTCCTGCACCTCCTCCTAAAGTACTGGACCGACTGAAACCAAACTCGGTACACATACTGCTTACTATCAGGCGAACAACCGCTGTCATGAATTAAACACCTACCACTCACGCTACAGGATACACGATGTCGTAAACTACGATATTCTTGAATTACTGCAAAACCATGCGAGCCATCTTCCTGCACCTCCTCCTAAAGTAGTGGACCGACTGCAACCAAACTCGGTACACATACTGCTTACTATCAGGCGAACAACTGCTATCATGAATTTAACACCTACCACTCACGCTACAGGAGACTCGAAGTCGTAAACTACGATATTCTTGAATTACTGCAAAACCATACGAGACTTCTTCCTGCACCTCCTCCTAAAGTCGTGGACCGACTGCAACCAAACTCGGTACACATACTGCTTACTATCACGCGAACACCCGCTGTCATGAATCAAAATCCTACCACTCACGATGCAGGAGACATGAAGTCGTAAACTACGATATTCTTGTATTACTGCAAAACCATGCGAACCATCTTCCTGCACCTCTTCCTTTAATAGTGGACCGACTGCAACCAAAGTCGGTACACATACTGCTTACTATCAGGCAAACAACCGCTGTCATGAATTAAACACCTACCACTCACGCTACGGGAGACACGAAGTCGTAAACTACGATATTCTTGAATTACTGCAAAACCATGCGAGCCATCTTCCTGCACCTCCTCCTCCAGCAGTGGACCGACTGCAACCAAACTCGGTACACGTACTGCTTACTATCAGGCGAACAACCGCTGTGATGAATTAAACACCTACCACTCACGCTACAGGAGACACGAAGTCGTAAACTACGATATTCTTGAATTACTACAAAACAATGCGAGCCATCTTCCTGCACCTCCTCCTAAAGTAGTGGACCGACTGCAACCAAACTCGGTACACATACTGCTTACTATCACGCGAACAACCGTTGTTATGAATCAAACACCTACCACTCACGCTACAGGAGACATGAAGTCGTAAACTACGATATTCTTGTATTACTGCAAAACCATGCGAGGCATCTTCCTGCACCTCTTCCTTATGTAGAGGACGGACTGCAACCAAACTCGGTACACATACTGCTTACTATAACGCAAACAACCGCTGTCTTGAATTAAACACCTACCACTCACGCTACAGGAGACACGAAGTCGTAAACTACGATATTCTTGAATTACTGCAAAACCATGCAGGATTTCTTCCTGCACCTCCACCTAAAGTACTGGACCGACTGAAACCAAACTCGGTACACATACTGCTTACTATCAGGCGAACAACCGCTGTCATGAATTAAAACATCTACCACTCACGCTACAGGATACACGAAGTCGTAAACTACGATATTCTTGAATTACTGCAAAACCATGCGAGCCATCCTCCTGCACCTCCTCCTAAAGTAATGGACCGACTGCAACCAAACTCGGTACACATACTGCTTACTATCAGGCGAACAACTGCTATCATGAATTTAACACCTACCGCTCACGCTACAGGAGACACGAAGTCGTAAACTACGATATTCTTGAATTACTGCAAAACCATACGAGCCATCTTCCTGCACCTCCTCCTAAAGTAGTGGACCGACTTCAACCACACTCGGTATACATACTGCTTACTATCACGCGAACAACCGCTGTCATGAATCAAACACCTACCACTCACGCTACAGGAGACATGAAGTCGTAAACTACGATATTCTTGTATTACTGCAAAACCATGCGAGCCATCTTCCTGCACCTCTTCCTTAAGTAAAGGACCGACTGCACCCAAACTCGGTACACATACTGCTTACTATCAGGCAAACAACCGCTGTCTTGAATTAAACACCTACCACTCATGGTACAGGAGACACAAAGTCGTAAACTACCATATTCTTGAATTACTGCAAAACCATTCGACCCATCTTTCAGTACCTCCTCTTAAAGTTGTCGACCGACTGCAACCAAACTCGGTACACGTACTGCTTACTATCAGGCGAACAACCGCTGTCATTAATTAAACACCTACCACTCACGCTACAGGAGACACGAAGTCGTAAACTACGATTTTCTTGAATTACTGCAAAACCATGCGAGCCATCTTCCTGCACCTCCTCCTAAAGTAGTGGACCGACTGCAACCAAACTCGGTACACATACTGCTTACTATCACGCGAACAACCGCTGTCATGAATCAAAATCCTACCACTCACGATACAGGAGAAATGAAGTCGTAAACTATGATATTCTTGTATTACTGAAAAACCATGCGAACAATCTTCCTGCACCTCTTCCTTAAATAGTGGACCGACTGCAACCAAACTCGGTACACATACTGCTTACTATCACGCGAACAACCGCTGTCATGAATCAAACACCTACCACTCACGTACAGGAGACAGGAAGTAGTAAACTACGATATTCTTGAATTACTGCAAAACCATGCATGCCATCTTCCTGCACCTCCTCCTAAAGTAGTGGACCGACTGCAACCAAACTCGGTACACATACTGCTTTCTATCAGGCGAACAACCGCTGTCATGAATTAAACACCTACCACTCACGCTACAGGATACACGAAGTCGTAAACTACGATATTCTTGAATTACTGCAAAACCATGCGAGCCATCTTCCTGCACCTCCTCCTAAAGTAGTGGAACGACTGCAACCAAACTCGGTACACATACTGCTTACTATCAGGCGAACAACTGCTATCATGAATTTAACACCTACCACTCACGCTACAGGAGACACGAAGTCGTTAACTACGATATTCTTGAATTACTGCAAAACCATACGAGCCATCTTTCTGCACCTCCTCCTAAAGTAGTGGACCGACTGCAACCAAACTCGGTACACATACTGCTTACTATCAGGCGAACAACCGCTATCATGAATTTAACACCTACCACTCACGCTACAGGAGACACGAAATCGTAAACTACCATATTCTTGAATTACTGCAAAACCATGCGAGCCGTCTTCCTGCACCTCCTCCTAAAGTAGTGGACCGACTGCAACCAAACTCGGTACACATACTGCTTACTATCACGCGAACAACCGCTGTCATGAATCAAACACCTACCACTCACGCTACAGGAGACATGAAGGCGTAAACTACGATATTCTTGTATTACTGCACAACCATGCGAGCCATCTCCCTGCACCTCTTCCTTAAGTAATGGACCGACTGCACCCAAACTCGGTACACATACTGCTTACTATCAGGCAAACAACCGCTGTCTTGAAATAAACACCTACCACTCACGGTACAGGAGACACGAAGCCGTAAACTACCATATTCTTGAATTACTGCAAAACAATTCGAGCCATCTTTCAGTACCTCCTCTTAAAGTTGTCGACCGACTGCAACCAAACTCGGTACACATACTGCTTACTATCAGGCGAAACACCGCTGTCATGAATTAAACACCTACCACTCACGCTACAGGAGACACAAAGTCGTAAACTACGATATTCTTGAATTACTGCAAAACCAAGCGAGCCATCTTCCTGCACCTCCTCCTCCAGCAGTGGACCGACTGCAACCAAAATCGGTACACATACTGGTTACTATCAGGCGAACAACCACTGTCATTAATAAAATACCTGCCACTCACGCTACAGGAAGCACGAAGTCGTAAACTACGATATTCTTGAATTACTGCAAAACCAAGCGAGCCATCTTCCTGCACCTCCTCCTAAAGTAGTGGACCGACTGCAACCAAACTCGGTACACATACTGCTTACTATCACGCGAACAACCGTTGTTATGAATCAAACACCTACCACTCACGCTACAGGAGACATGAAGTCGTAAACTACGATATTCTTGTATTACTGCAAAACCATGCGAGGCATCTTCCTGCACCTCTTCCTTATGTAGAGGACGGGCTGCAACCAAACTCGGTACACATACTGCTTACTATAAGGCAAACAACCGCTGTCTTGAATTAAACACCTACCACTCACGCTACAGGAGACACGAAGTCGTAAACTACGATATTCTTGAATTACTGCAAAACCATGCAGGATTTCTTCCTGCACCTCCTCCTAAAGTACTGGACCGACTGAAACCAAACTCGGTACACATACTGCTTACTATCAGGCGAACAACCGCTGTCATGAATTAAACACCTACCACTCACGCTACAGGATACACGATGTCGTAAACTACGATATTCTTGAATTACTGCAAAACCATGCGAGCCATCTTCCTGCACCTCCTCCTAAAGTAGTGGACCGACTGCAACCAAACTCGGTACACATACTGCTTACTATCAGGCGAACAACTGCTATCATGAATTTAACACCTACCACTCACGCTACAGGAGACACGAAGTCGTAAACTACGATATTCTTGAATTACTGCAAAACCATACGAGACTTCTTCCTGCACCTCCTCCTAAAGTCGTGGACCGACTGCAACCAAACTCGGTATACATACTGCTTACTATCACGCGAACAACCGCTGTCATGAATCAAACACCTACCACTCACGCTACAGGAGACATGAAGTCGTAAACTACGATATTCTTGTATTACTGCAAAACCATGCGAGCCATCTTCCTGCACCTCTTCCTTAAGTAAAGGACCGACTGCACCCAAACTCGGTACACATACTGCTTACTATCAGGCAAACAACCGCTGTCTTGAATTAAACACCTACCACTCATGGTACAGGAGACACAAAGTCGTAAACTACCATATTCTTGAATTACTGCAAAACCATTCGACCCATCTTTCAGTACCTCCTCTTAAAGTTGTCGACCGACTGCAACAAAACTCGGTACACATACTGCTTACTATCAGGCGAAACACCGCTGTCATGAATTAAACACCTACCACTCACGCTACTGGAGACACGAAGTCGTAAACTACGATATTCTTGAATTACTGCAAAACCATGCGAGCCAACTTCCTGCACGTCCTCCTAAAGTGGTTGACCGACTGCAACCAAAGTCGGTACACATACTGCTTACTATCAGGCAAACAAATGCTGTCATGAATTAAACACCTACCACTCACGCTACGGGAGACACGAAGTCGTAAACCACGATATTCTTGAATTACTGCAAAACCAAGCGAGCAACCTTCCTGCACGTCCTCCTAAAGTGGTGGACCGACTGCAACCAAACTCGGTACACATACTGCTTACTATCTGGCGAACAACTGCTATCATGAATTTAACACCTACCACTCACGCTACGGGAGACACGAAGTCGTAAACTACGATATTCTTGAATTACTGCAAAACCATGCGAGCCATCTTCCTGCACCTCCTCCTAAAGTAGTGGACCGACTGCAACCAAACTCGGTACACATACTGCTTACTATAAGGCGAACAACTGCTATCATGAATTTAACACCTACCACTCACGCTACAGGAGACACGAAGTCGTAAACTACGATATTCTTGAATTACTGCAAAACCATACGAGCCATCTTCCTGTACCTCCTCCTAAACTATTGGACCGACTGCAACCAAACTCGGTACACATACTGCTTACTATCACGCGAACAACCGCTGTCATTAATCAAAATCCAACCACTCACGATACAGGAGACATGAAGTCGTAAACTACGATATTCTTGTATTACTGCAAAACCATGCGAACAATCTTCCTGCACCTCTTCCTTAAATAGTGGACCGACTGCAACCAAAGTCGGTACACATACTGCTTACTATCAGGCAAACAACCGCTGTCATGAATTACACACCTACCACTCACGCTACGGGAGACACGAAGTCGTAAACTACGATATTCTTGAATTACTGCAAAACCATGCGAGCCATCTTCCTGCACCTCCTCCTCCAGCAGTGGACCGACTGCAACCAAACTCGGTACACGTACTGCTTACTATCAGGCGAACAACCGCTGTCATTAATTAAACACCTACCACTCACGCTACAGGAGACACGAAGTCGTAAACTACGATATTCTTGAATTACTGCAAAATCATGCGAGCCATCTTCCTGCACCTCCTCCTAAAGTAGTGGACCGACTGCAACCAAACTCGGTACACATACTGCTTACTATCACGCGAACAACCGCTGTCATGAATCAAAATCCTACCACTCACGATACAGGAGAAATGAAGTCGTAAACTACGATATTCTTGTATTACTGAAAAACCATGCGAACAATCTTCCTGCACCTCTTCCTTAAATAGTGGACCGACTGCAACCAAACTCGGTACACATACTGCTTACTATCAGGCAAACAACCGCTGTCTTGAATTAAACACCTACCACTCTCGCTACAGGAGACACGAAGTCGTAAACTACGATATTCTTGAATTACTGCAAAACCATGCAAGCTTTCTTCCAGCACTTCCTCCTAAAGCAGTGGACCGACTGCAACCAAACTCGGTACACATACTGCTTACTATCACGCGAACAACCGCTGTCATGAATCAAACACCTACCACTCACGTACAGGAGACAGGAAGTAGTAAACTACGATATTCTTGAATTACTGCAAAACCATGCATGCCATCTTCCTGCACCTCCTCCTAAAGTAGTGGACCGACTGCAACCAAACTCGGTACACATACTGCTTTCTATCAGGCGAACAACCGCTGTCATGAATTATACACCTACCACTCACGCTACAGGATACACGAAGTCGTAAACTACGATATTCTTGAATTACTGCAAAACCATGCGAGCCATCTTCCTGCACCTCCTCCTAAAGTAGTGGAACGACTGCAACCAAACTCGGTACACATACTGCTTACTATCAGGCGAACAACTGCTATCATGAATTTAACACCTACCACTCACGCTACAGGAGACACGAAGTCGTAAACTACGATATTCTTGAATTACTGCAAAACCATACGAGCCATCTTCCTGCACCTCCTCCTAAAGTAGTGGACCGACTGCAACCAAACTCGGTACACATACTGCTTACTATCAGGCGAACAACCGCTATCATGAATTTAACACCTACCACTCACGCTACAGGAGACACGAAATCGTAAACTACCATATTCTTGAATTACTGCAAAACCATTCGAGCCATCTTTCAGTACCTCCTCTTAAAGTTGTCGACCGACTGCAACCAAACTCGGTACACATACTGCTTACTATCAGGCGAAACACCGCTGTCATGAATTAAACACCTACCACTCACGCTACAGGAGACACGAAGTCGTAAACTACGATATTCTTGAATTACTGCAAAACCATGCGAGCCATCTTCCTGCACGTCCTCCTAAAGTGGTGGACCGACTGCAACCAAACTCGGTACACATACTGCTTACTATCAGGCAAACAACCGCTGTCATGAATTAAACACCTACCACTCACGCTACGGGAGACACGAAGTCGTAAACTACCATATTCTTGAATTACTGCAAAACCAGGCGAGCCACCTTCCTGCACCTCCTCCTCCAGCAGTGGACCGACTGCAACCAAAATCGGTACACATACTGGTTACTATCAGGCGAACAACCACTGTCATTAATAAAACACCTGCCACTCACGCTACAGGAAGCACGAAGTCGTAAACTACGATATTCTTGAATTACTGCAAAACCAAGCGAGCCATCTTCCTGCACCTCCTCCTAAAGTAGTGGACCGACTGCAACCAAACTCGGTACACATACTGCTTACTATCACGCGAACAACCGCTGTCATGAATCAAAATCCTACCACTCACGATACAGGAGAAATGAAGTCGTAAACTACGATATTCTTGTATTACTGCAAAACCATGCGAACAATCTTCCTGCACCTCTTCCTTAAATAGTGGACCGACTGCAACCAAACTCGGTACACATACTGCTTACTATCAGGCAAACAACCGCTGTCTTGATTTAAATACCTACCACTCACGCTACAGGAGACACGAAGTCGTAAACTACGATATTCTTGAATTACTGCAAAACCATGCGAGCCATCTTCCTGCACGTCCTCCTAAAGTGGTGGACCGACTGCAACCAAACTCGGTACACATACTGCTTACTATCACGCGGACAACCGCTGTCAAGAATCAAACACTTACCACTCACGATACAGGAGACATAAAGTCGTAAACTACGATATTCTTGTATTACTGCAAAACCATGCGAATCATCTTCCTGCACCTCTTCCTTAAATAGTGGACCGACTGCAACCAAACTCGGTACACATACTGCTTACTATCAGGCAAACAAACATACTGCTTACTATCAGGCGAACAACCGCTGTCATGAATGAAACACCTACCACTCACACTACAGGAGGCACGAATTCGTAAACTACGATATTCTTGAATTACTGCAAAACCATGAGAGCCATCTTCCTGCACCTCCTCCTAAAGTAGTGGACCGACTGCAACCAAACTCCTTAACATACTGCTTACTATCTGGCTAACAAACGCTGTCATGAATTAAACACCTACCACTCACGCTACAGGAGACACGTAGTCGTAAACTACGATATTCTTGAATTACGGCAACACCATGCGAGCAATCTTCCTGCACCTCTTCCTTAAGTAATGGACCGACTGCAACCAAATTCAGTACATATACAGCTAACTATCACACGAACAACCGCTGTCATGAATTAAACACCTACCACACATGCTACAGGAGACAAGAAGTCGTAAACTACGATATTCTTGCATTACTGCAAAACCATGCGAGCCATCTTCCTGCACCTCCTCCTAAAGTAGTGATCCGACTGCAACCAAACTCGGTAGACATACTGTTAGTATCAGGCGAATAACCGCTGTCATGAATTAAACACCTACCACTCACGCTACGGGAGACACGAAGTCGTAAACTACGATATTCTTGAATTACTGCAAAACCAGGCGAGTCATCTTCCTGCACCTCCTCCTCCAGCAGTGGACCGACTGCAACCAAACTCGGTACACATACTGCTTACTATCAGGCGACCAACCGCAGTCATGAATTTAACACCTACCACTCACGCTACAGGAGACATGAAGTCGTAAAATACGATATTCTTGAATTACTGCAAAACCATGCGAGCCATCTTCCTGCACCTCCTCCTAAAGTAGTGGACCGACTGCAACCAAACTCGGTACACATACTGCTTACTATCACGCGAACAACGGCTGTCATGAATCAAACACCTACCACTCACGCTACAGGAGACATGAAGTCGTAAACTACGATATTCTTGTATTACTGCAAAACCATGCGAGCCATCTTCCTGCACCTCTTCCTTAAGTAATGGACCGACTGCAACCAAACTCGGTACACATACTGCTTACTATCAGGCAAACAACCGCTGTCTTGAATTAAACACCTACCACTCACGGTACAGGAGACACGAAGTCGTAAACTAACATATTCTTGAATTACTGCAAAACCATGCGAGCAATCTTCCTGCACCTCCTCCTCCAGCAGTGGATCGACTGCAACCAAACTCGGTACACATACTGGTTACTATCAGGCGAACAATCACTGTCATTAATAAAACATCTACCAATCACGCTACAGGAGACACGAAGTTGTAAACTACGATGTTCTGAATTACTGCAAAACCATGCGAGCCATCTTCCTGCACCTCCTCCTAAAGTAGTGGACCGACTGCAACCAAACTCGGTACACATACTGCTTACTATCAGGCGAACAACCGCTATCATGAATTTAACACCTACCACTCACGCTACAGGAGACACGAAATCGTAAACTACCATATTCTTGAATTACTGCAAAACCATGCGAGCCATCTCCCTGCACCTCCTCCTAAAGTAGTGGACCGACTGCAACCAAACTCCTTAACATACTGCTTACTATCTGGCTAACGAACGCTGTCATGAATTAAACACCTACCACTCACGCTACAGGAGACACGAAAACGTAAACTACGATATTCTTGAATTACTGCAAAACCAAGCGAGCCATCTTCCTGCACCACCTCCTAAATTAGTGGGCCGACTGCAACCAAACTCAGTACATATACAGCTAACTATCACGCGAACAAACGCTGTCATTAATTAAACACCTACCACACACGCTACAGGAGACAAGAAGTCGTAAACCACGATATTCTTGCATTACTGCAAAACCATGCGAGCCATCTTCCTGCACCTCCTCCTAAAGTAGTGGACCGACTGCAACCAAACTCGGTAGACATACTGTTAGTATCAGGCGAACAACCGCTGTCATGAAATTAACACCTACCACTCACGCTACAGGAGACACGAAGTCGTAAACTACGATATTCTTGAATTACTGCAAAACCATGCGAGCCATCTTCCTGCACCTCCTCCTAAAGTAGTGGACCGACTGCAAACAAACTCGGTACACATACTGCTTACTATCACGCGAACAACCGCTGTCATGAATCAAACACCTACCACTCACGCTACAGGAGACATGAAGTCGTAAACTACGATATTCTTGTATTACTGCAAAACCATGCGAGCCATCTTCCTGCACCTCTTCCTTAAGTAATGGACCGACTGCAACCAAACTCGGTACACATACTGCTTACTATCAGGCAAACAACCGCTGTTTTGAATTAAACACCTACCACTCACGGTACAGGAGACACGAAGTCGTAAACTAACATATTCTTGAATTACTGCAAAACCATGCGACCCATCTTCCTGCACCTCCTCCTGAAGTAGTATACCGACTGCAACCAAACTCGGTACACATACTGCTTACTATCAGACGAAAAACCGCAGTCATGAATTAAACACCTACCACTCATGCTACAGGAGTCCCGAAGTCGTAAACTACGATATTCTTGAATTACTGCAAAACCATGCGATTCGTCTTCCTGCACCTCCTCCTAAAGTATAGACCGACTGCAACCAAACTCAATACACATTCTGCTTATTATCAGGCGAACAACCGCTGTCATGAATTAAACACCTACCACTCACGCTATGGGAGACACGAAGTCGTAAACTAAGATATCCTTAAATTACTGCAAAACCAGGCGAGCCGTCTTCCTGCACCTCCTCCTCCAGCAGTGGACCGACTGCAACCAAACTCGGTACACATACTAGTTACTATCAGGCGAACAACCGCTATCATGAATTTAACACCTACCACTCACGCTACAGGAGACACGAAGTCGTAAACTACGATATTCTTGAATTACTGACAACCATGCAGGATTTCTACCTGCACCTCCTCCTAAAGTACTGGACCGACTGAAACCAAACTCGGTACACATACTGCTTACTATCACGCGAACAACCGCTGTCATGAATTAAACACCTACCACACACGCTACAGGATAAACGAAGTCGTAAACTACGATATTCTTGAATTACTGCAAAACCATGCGAACCATCTTCCTGCACCTCCTCCTAAAGTAGAGGACCGACTGCAACCAAACTCGGTACACATACTGGTTACTATCAGGCGAACAACCGCTATCATGAATTTAACACCTACCACTCACGGTACAGGAGACACGAAGTCGTAAACTACCATATTCTTGAATTACTGCAAAACCATTCGAGCCATCTTTCAGTACCTCCTCTTAAAGTTGTCGACCGACTGCAACCAAACTCGGTACACATACTGTTTACTATCAGGCGAAACACGGCTGTCATGAATTAAACACCTACCACTCACGCTACAGGAGACACGAAATCGTAAACTACGATATTCTTGAATTACTGCAAAACCATGCGAACCATCTTCCTGCACCTCTTCCTTAAAAATTGGACCGACTGCAACCAAACTCGGTACACATACTGCTTACTATCAGGCAAACAAACATACTGCTTACTATCAGGCGAAGAACCGCTGTCATGAATGAAACACCTACCACTCACACTACAGGAGGCACGAATTCGTAAACTACGATATTCTTGAATTACTGCAAAACCATGAGAGCCATCTTCCTGCACCTCCTCTTAAAGTAGTGGACCGACTGCAACCAAACTCCTTAACATACTGCTTACTATCTGGCTAACAAACGCTATCATGAATTAAACACCTACCACTCACGCTACAGGAGACACGAAGTCGTAAACTACGATATTCTTGAATTACTGCAAAACCAAGCGAGCCATCTTCCTGCACCACCTCCTAAATTAGTGGGCCGACTGCAACCAAACTCAGTACATATACAGCTAACTATCACGCGAACAACCGCTGTCATTAATTAAACACTTACCACACACGCTACAGTAGACAAGAAGTCGTAAACCACGATATTCTTGCATTACTGCAAAACCATGCGAGCCATCTTCCTGCACCTCCTCCTGAAGTAGTGGACCGACTGCAACCAAACTCGGTAGCCATACTGTTAGTATCAGGCGAACAACCGCTGTCATGAATTAAAAACCTACCACTCACGCTACAGGAGACACGAAGTCGTAAACTACGATATTCTTGAATTACTGCAAAACCAGGCGAGTAATCTTCCTGCACCTCCTCCTCCAGCAGTGGACCGACTGCAACCAAACTCGGTACACATACTGCTTACTATCAGGCGAACAACCGCAGTCATGAATTTAACACCTACCACTCACGCTACAGGAGACATGAAGTCGTAAAATACGATATTCTTGAATTACTGCAAAACCATGCGAGCCATCTTCCTGCACCTCCTCCTAAAGTAGTGGACCGACTGCAACCAAACTCGGTACACATACTGCTTACTATCACGCGAACAACCGCTGTCATGAATCAAACACCTACCACTCACGCTACAGGAGACATGAAGTCGTAAACTACGATATTCTTGTATTACTGCAAAACCATGCGAGCCATCTTCCTGCACCTCTTCCTTAAGTAATGGACCGACTGCAACCAAACTCGGTACACATACTGCTTACTATCAGGCAAACTACCGCTGTCTTGAATTAAACACCTACCACTCACGGTACAGGAGACACGAAGTCGTAAACTACGATATTCTTGAATTACTGCAAAACCATGCGAGCCATCTTCCTGCACCTCCTCCTAAAGTAGTATACCGACTGCAACCAAATTCGGTACACATACTGCTTACTATCAGACGAAAAACCGCAGTCATGAATTAAACACCTACCACTCATGCTACAGGAGTCCCGAAGTCGTAAACTACGATATTCTTGAATTACTGCAAAACCATGCGATTCGTCTTCCTGCACCTCCTCCTAAAGTAGTAGACCGACTGCAACCAAACTCAATACACATTCTGCTTATTATCAGGCGAACAACCGCTGTCATGAATTAAACACCTACCACTCTCGCTATGGGAGACACTAAGTCGTAAACTACGATATTCTTAAATTACTGCGAAACCAGGCGAGCAACCTTCCTGCACCTCCTCCTCCAGCAGTGGACCGACTGCAACCAAACTCAGTACACATACTGGTTACTATCAGGCGAACAATCCCTGTCATTAATAAAACATCTACCATTCACGCTACAGGAGACACGAAGTTGTAAACTACGATATTCTGAATTACTGCAAAACCATGCGAGCCATCTTCCTGCACCTCCTCCTAAAGTAATGGACCGACTGCAACCAAACTCGGTACACATACTGCTTACTATCACGCGAACAACCGCTGTCATGAATTATACTCCTACCACTCACGCTACAGGATAAACGAAGTCGTAAACTACGATATTCTTGAATTACTGCAATACCATGCGAACCATCTTCCTGCACCTCCTCCTAAAGTAGTGGACCGACTGCAACCAAACTCTGTACACATACTGCTTACTATCAGGCGAACAACTGCTATCATGAATTTAACACCTACCACTCACGCTACAGGAGACACGAAGTCGTAAACTACGATATTCTTGAATTAGTGCAAAACCATACGAGCCATCTTCCAGCACCTCCTCCTAAAGTAGTGGACCGACTGCAACCAAACTCGGTACACATACTGCTTACTATCAGGCGAACAACCGCTATCATGAATTTAACACCTACCACTCACGCTACAGGAGACACGAAATCGTAAACTACCATATTCTTGAATTACTGCAAAACCATGCGACCCATCTTCCTGCACCTCCTCCTAAAGTAGTGGACCGACTGCAACCAAACTCGGTACACATACTGCTTACTATCACGCGAACAACCGCTGTCATGAATCAAACACCTACCACTCACGGTACAGGAGACGTGAAGTCGTAAACTACGATATTCTTGTATTACTGCAAAACCATGCGAGATATCTTCCTGCACCTCTTCCTTTAGTAGTGGACCGACTGCAACCAAACTCGGTACACATACTGCTTACTATCAGGCAAACAACCGCTGTCTTCAATTAAACACCTACCACTCACGCTAAAGGAGACACCAAGTCGTAAACTACCATATTCTTGAATTACTGCAAAACCATTCGAGCCATCTTCCAGCACCTCCTATTATAGTTGTCGACCGACTGCAACCAAACTCGGTACACATACTGCTTACTATCAGGCGAAACACCTCTGTAATGAATTAAACACCTACCACTCACGCTACAGGAGACACGAAGTCGTAAACTACGCTATTCTTGAATTACTGCAAAACCATGCGAGCCATCTTCCTGCACCTCCTCCTAAAGTGTTCTACCGACTGCAACCAAAGTCGGTACACATACTGCTTACATTTAGGCTAACAAACGCTGTCATGAATTAAACACCTACCACTCACGCTACGGGAGACACGAAGTCGTAAACTACGATATTCTTGAATTACTGCAAAACCATGCGAGTCATCTAACTGCACTACCTCCTCCAGCAGTGGACCGACTGCAACCAAACTCGGTACACGTACTGCTTACTATCAGGCGAACAACCGCTGTCATTAATTAAACACCTACCACTCACGCTACAGGAGACACGAAGTCGTAAACTACGATATTCTTGAATTACTGCAAAACCATGCGAGCCATCTTCCTGCACCTCCTCCTAAAGTAGTGGACCGACTGCAACCAAACTCGGTACACATACTGCTTACTATCACGCGAACAACCGCTGTCATGAATCAAAATCCTACCACTCACGATACAGGAGACATGAAGTCGTAAACTACGATATTCTTGTATTACTGCAAAACCATGCGAACCATCTTCCTGCACCTCTTCCTTAAATAGTGGACCGACTGCAACCAAACTCGGTACACATACTGCTTACTATCAGGCAAACAACCGCTGTCTTGAATTAAACACCTACCACTCACGCTACAGGAGACACGAAGTCGTAAACTACGATATTCTTGAATTACTGCAAAACCATGCAAGCTTTCTTCCTGCACCTCCTCCTAAAGTAGTGGACCGACTGCAACCAAACTCGGTACACATACTGCTTACTATCACGCGAACAACCGCTGTGATGAATCAAACACCTACCACTCACGCTACAGGAGACATGAAGTCGTAATCTACGATATTCTTGTATTACTGCAAAACCATGCGAGGCATCTTCCTGCACCCCTTCCTTATGTAGTGGACCGACTGCAACCAAACTCG
Source organism: Locusta migratoria (assembly GCA_026315105.1). Classification (NCBI taxonomy): domain Eukaryota; kingdom Metazoa; phylum Arthropoda; class Insecta; order Orthoptera; family Acrididae; genus Locusta; species Locusta migratoria. The sequence continues at coordinate 17,050,786 of CM048753.1, read as the reverse complement.
GTACACATACTGCTTTCTATCAGGCAAACAACCGCTGTCTTGAATTATACACCTACCACTCACGCTACAGGAGACACGAAGTCGTAAACTACGATATTCTTGAATTACTGCAAAACCATGCAGGATTTCTACCTGCACCTCCTCCTAAAGTACTGGACCGACTGAAACCAAACTCGGTACACATACTGCTTACTATCAGGCGAACAACCGCTGTCATGAATTAAACACCTACCACTCACGCTACAGGATACACGAAGTCGTAAACTACGATATTCTTGAATTACTGCAAAACCATGCGAGCCATCTTCCTGCACCTCCTCCTAAAGTAGTGGACCGACTGCAACCAAACTCGGTACACATACTGCTTACTATCAGGCGAAACACTGCTATCATGAATTTAACACCTACCACTCACGCTACAGGAGACACAAAGTCGTAAACTACGATATTCTTGAATTACTGCAAAACCATACGAGCCATCTTCCTGCACCTCCTCCTAAAGTAGTGGACCGACTGCAACCAAACTCGGTACACATACTGCTTACTATCAGGCGAACAACCGCTATCATGAATTTAACACCTACCACTCACGCTACAGGAGACACGAAATCGTAAACTACCATATTCTTGAATTACTGCAAAACCATGCGAGCCATCTTCCTGCACCTCCTCCTAAAGTAGTGGACCGACTGCAACCAAACTCGGTACACATACTGCTTACTATCACGCGAACAACCGCTGTCATGAATCAAACACCTACCACTCACGCTACAGGAGACATGAAGTCGTAAACTACGATATTCTTGTATTACTGCAAAACCATACGAGCCATCTTCCTGCACCTCTTCCTTAAGTAGTGGACCGACTGCAACCAAACTCGGTACACATACTGCTTACTATCAGGCAAACAACCGCTGTCTTCAATTAAACACCTACCACTCACGCTACAGGAGACACGAAATCGTAAACTACCATATTCTTGAATTACTGCAAAACCATGCGAGCCATCTTCCTGCACCTCCTCCTAAAGTAGTGGACCGACTGCAACCAAACTCTGTACACATACTGCTTACAATCAGGCAAACAACCGCTGTCATGAATTAAACACCTACCACTCACGCTACGGGAGACACGAAGTCGTAAACTACGATATTCTTGAATTACTGCAAAACCATACGAGCCATCTTCCTGCACCTCCTCCTCCAGCAGTGCACCGACTGCAACCAAACTCGGTACACGTACTGCTTACTATCAGGCGAACAACCGCTGTCATTAATTAAACACCTACCACTCACGCTACAGGAGACACGAAGTCGTAAACTACGATATTCTTCAATTACTGCAAAACCATGCGGGCCATCTTCCTGCACCTCCTCCTAAAGTAGTGGACCGACTGCAACCAAACTCGGTACACATACTGCTTACTATCAGGCGAAACACGGCTGTCATGAATTAAACACCTACCACTCACGCTACAGGAGACACGAAGTCGTAAACTACGATATTCTTGAATTACTGCAAAACCAAGCGAGCCATCTTCCTGCACCACCTCCTAAATTAGTGGGCCGACTGCAACCAAACTCAGTACATATACAGCTAACTATCACGCGAACAACCGCTGTCATTAATTAAACACTTACCACACACGCTACAGTAGACAAGAAGTCGTAAACCACGATATTCTTGCATTACTGCAAAACCATGCGAGCCATCTTCCTGCACCTCCTCCTGAAGTAGTGGACCGACTGCAACCAAACTCGGTAGCCATACTGTTAGTATCAGGCGAACAACCGCTGTCATGAATTAAAAACCTACCACTCACGCTACAGGAGACACGAAGTCGTAAACTACGATATTCTTGAATTACTGCAAAACCATGCGAGCCATCTTCCTGCACGTCCTCCTAAAGTGGTGGACCGACTGCAACCAAACTCGGTACACATACTGCTTACTATCAGGCGAACAACCGCAGTCATGAATTTAACACCTACCACTCACGCTACAGGAGACATGAAGTCGTAAAATACGATATTCTTGAATTACTGCAAAACCATGCGAGCCATCTTCCTGCACCTCCTCCTAAAGTAGTGGACCGACTGCAACCAAACTCGGTACACATACTGCTTACTATCACGCGAACAACCGCTGTCATGAATCAAACACCTACCACTCACGCTACAGGAGACATGAAGTCGTAAACTACGATATTCTTGTATTACTGCAAAACCATGCGAGCCATCTTCCTGCACCTCTTCCTTAAGTAATGGACCGACTGCAACCAAACTCGGTACACATACTGCTTACTATCAGGCAAACTACCGCTGTCTTGAATTAAACACCTACCACTCACGGTACAGGAGACACGAAGTCGTAAACTAACATATTCTTGAATTACTGCAAAACCATGCGAGCCATCTTCCTGCACCTCCTCCTAAAGTAGTATACCGACTGCAACCAAATTCGGTACACATACTGCTTACTATCAGACGAAAAACCGCAGTCATGAATTAAACACCTACCACTCATGCTACAGGAGTCCCGAAGTCGTAAACTACGATATTCTTGAATTACTGCAAAACCATGCGATTCGTCTTCCTGCACCTCCTCCTAAAGTAGTAGACCGACTGCAACCAAACTCAATACACATTCTGCTTATTATCAGGTGAACAACCGCTGTCATGAATTAAACACCTACCACTCTCGCTATGGGAGACACTAAGTCGTAAACTACGATATTCTTAAATTACTGCGAAACCAGGCGAGCCACCTTCCTGCACCTCCTCCTCCAGCAGTGGACCGACTGCAACCAAACTCAGTACACATACTGGTTACTATCAGGCGAACAATCACTGTCATTAATAAAACATCTACCATTCACGCTACAGGAGACACGAAGTTGTAAACTACGATATTCTGAATTACTGCAAAACCATGCGAGCCATCTTCCTGCACCTCCTCCTAAAGTAATGGACCGACTGCAACCAAACTCGGTACACATACTGCTTACTATCACGCGAACAACCGCTGTCATGAATTAAACTCCTACCACTCACGCTACAGGATAAACGAAGTCGTAAACTACGATATTCTTGAATTACTGCAAAACCATGCGAACCATCTTCCTGCACCTCCTCCTAAAGTAGTGGACCGACTGCAACCAAACTCTGTACACATACTGCTTACTATCAGGCGAACAACTGCTATCATGAATTTAACACCTACCACTCACGCTACAGGAGACACGAAGTCGTAAACTACGATATTCTTGAATTAGTGCAAAACCATACGAGCCATCTTCCAGCACCTCCTCCTAAAGTAGTGGACCGACTGCAACCAAACTCGGTACACATACTGCTTACTATCAGGCGAACAACCGCTATCATGAATTTAACACCTACCACTCACGCTACAGGAGACACGAAATCGTAAACTACCATATTCTTGAATTACTGCAAAACCATGCGACCCATCTTCCTGCACCTCCTCCTAAAGTAGTGGACCGACTGCAACCAAACTCAGTACACATACTGCTTACTATCACGCGAACAACCGCTGTCATGAATCAAACACCTACCACTCACGGTACAGGAGACGTGAAGTCGTAAACTACGATATTCTTGTATTACTGCAAAACCATGCGAGACATCTTCCTGCACCTCTTCCTTTAGTAGTGGACCGACTGCAACCAAACTCGGTACACATACTGCTTACTATTAGGCAAACAACCGCTGTCTTCAATTAAACACCTACCACTCACGCTAAAGGAGACACCAAGTCGTAAACTACCATATTCTTGAATTACTGCAAAACCATTCGAGCCATCTTCCAGCACCTCCTATTACAGTTGTCGACCGACTGCAACCAAACTCGGTACACATACTGCTTACTATCAGGCGAAACACCTCTGTAATGAATTAAACACCTACCACTCACGCTACAGGAGACACGAAGTCGTAAACTACGATATTCTTGAATTACTGCAAAACCATGCGAGCCATCTTCCTGCACCTCCTCCTAAAGTGGTCTACCGACTGCAACCAAAGTCGGTACACATACTGCTTACAATTAGGCTAACAAACGCTGTCATGAATTAAACACCTACCACTCACGCTACGGGAGACACGAAGTCGTAAACTACGATATTCTTGAATTACTGCAAAACCATGCGAGTCATCTAACTGCACTACCTCCTCCAGCAGTGGACCGACTGCAACCAAACTCGGTACACGTACTGCTTTCTATCAGGCGAACAACCGCTGTCATTAATTAAACACCTACCACTCACGCTACAGGAGACACGAAGTCGTAAACTACGATATTCTTGAATTACTGCAAAACCATGCGAGCCATCTTCTTACACCTCCTCCTAAAGTAGTGGACCGACTGCAACCAAACTCGGTACACATACTGCTTACTATCACGCGAACAACCGCTGTCATGAATCAAAATCCTACCACTCACGATACAGGAGACATGAAGTCGTAAACTACGATACTCTTGTATTACTGCAAAACCATGCGAACCATCTTCCTGCACCTCTTCCTTAAATAGTGGACCGACTGCAACCAAACTCGGTACACATACTGCTTACTATCAGGCAAACAACCGCTGTCTTGAATTAAACACCTACCACTCACGCTACAGGAGACACGAAGTCGTAAACTACGATATTCTTGAATTACTGCAAAACCATGCAAGCTTTCTTCCTGCACCTCCTCCTAAAGTAGTGGACCGACTGCAACCAAACTCGGTACACATACTGCTTACTATCACGCGAACAACCTCTGTCATGAATCAAACACCTACCACTCACGCTACAGGAGACATGAAGTCGTAATCTACGATATTCTTGTATTACTGCAAAACCATGCGAGGCATCTTCCTGCACCTCTTCCTTATGTAGTGGACCGACTGCAACCAAACTCGGTACACATACTGCTTTCTATCAGGCAAACAACCGCTGTCTTGAATTAAACACCTACCACTCACGCTACAGGAGACACGAAGTCGTAAACTACGATATTCTTGAATTACTGCAAAACCATGCAGGATTTCTACCTGCACCTCCTCCTAAAGTACTGGACCGACTGAAACCAAACTCGGTACACATACTGCTTACTATCAGGCGAACAACCGCTGTCATGAATTAAACACCTACCACTCACGCTACAGGATACACGAAGTCGTAAACTACGATATTCTTGAATTACTGCAAAACCATGCGAGCCATCTTCCTGCACCTCCTCCTAAAGTAGTGGACCGACTGCAACCAAACTCGGTACACATACTGCTTACTATCAGGCGAAACACTGCTATCATGAATTTAACACCTACCACTCACGCTACAGGAGACACAAAAATCGTAAACTACGATATTCTTGAATTACTGCAAAACCATACGAGCCATCTTCCTGCACCTCCTCCTAAAGTAGTGGACCGACTGCAACCAAACTCGGTACACATACTGCTTACTATCAGGCGAACAACCGCTATCATGAATTTAACACCTACCACTCACGCTACAGGAGACACGAAATCGTAAACTACCATATTCTTGAATTACTGCAAAACCATGCGAGCCATCTTCCTGCACCTCCTCCTAAAGTAGTGGACCGACTGCAACCAAACTCGGTACACATACTGCTTACTATCACGCGAACCACCGCTGTCATGAATCAAACACCTACCACTCACGCTACAGGAGACATGAAGTCGTAAACTACGATATTCTTGTATTACTGCAAAACCATACGAGCCATCTTCCTGCACCTCTTCCTTAAGTAGTGGACCGACTGCAACCAAACTCGGTACACATACTGCTTACTATCAGGCAAACAACCGCTGTCTTCAATTAAACACCTACCACTCACGCTAAAGGAGACACGAAGTCGTAAACTACCATATTCTTGAATTACTGCAAAACCATTCGAGCCATTTTCCAGCACCTCCTCTTAAAGTTGTCGACCGACTGCAACCAAACTCGGTACACATACTGCTTACTATCAGCCGAAACACCTCTGTAATGAATTAAACACCCACCACTCACGCTACAGGAGACACGAAGTCGTAAACTACGATATTCTTGAATTACTGCAAAACCATGCGAGCCACCTTCCTGCACCTCCTCCTAAAGTGGTGGACCGACTGCAACCAAAGTCGGTACAAATACTGCTTACTATCAGGCAACCAACCGCTGTCATGAATTAAACACCTACCACTCACGCTACGGGAGACACGAAGTCGTAAACTACGATATTTTTGAATTACTGCAAAACCTTGCGAGCCATCTTCCTGCACCTCCTCCTCCAGCAGTGGACCGACTGCAACCAAACTCGGTACACGTACTGCTTACTATCAGGCGAACAACCGCTGTCATTAATTAAACACCTACCACTCACGCTACAGGAGACACGAAGTCGTAAACTACGATATTCTTCAATTACTGCAAAACCATGCGGGCCATCTTCCTGCACCTCCTCCTAAAGTAGTGGACCGACTGCAACCAAACTCGGTACACATACTGCTTACTATCAGGCGAAACACGGCTGTCATGAATTAAACACCTACCACTCACGCTACAGGAGACACGAAGTCGTAAACTACGATATTCTTGAATTACTGCAAAACCATGCGAGGGATCTTCCTGCACGTCCTCCTAAAGTGGTGGACCGACTGCAACCAAACTCGATACACATACTGCTTACTATCACACGAACAACCGCTGTCAAGAATCAAACACTTACCACTCACGATACAGGAGACATGAAGTCGTAAACTACGATATTCTTGTATTACTGCAAAACCATGCGAACCATCTTCCTGCACATCTTCCTTAAATAGTGGACCGACTGCAACCAAACTCGGTACACATACTGCTTACTATCAGGCAAACAAACATACTGCTTACTATCAGGCGAACAACCGCTGTCATGAATAAAACACCTACCACTCACACTACAGGAGGCACGAATTCGTAAACTATGATATTCTTGAATTACTGCAAAACCATGAGAGCCATCTTCCTGCACCTCCTCCTAAAGTAGTGGACCGACTGCAACCAAACTCCGTAACATACTGCTTACTATCTGGCTAACAAACGCTGTCATGAATTAAACACCTACCACTCACGCTACAGGAGACACGAAGTCGTAAACTACGACATTCTTGAATTACTGCAAAACCAAGCGAGCCATCTTCCTGCACCACCTCCTAAAGTAGTGGACCGACTGCAACCAAACTCAGTACACATACAGCTAACTATCACGCGAACAACCGCTGTCATGAATTAAAAACCTACCACACACGCTACAGGGGACAAGAAGTCGTAAACTACGATATTCGTGCATTACTGCAAAAACATGCGAGCGATCTTCCTGCACCTCCTCCTAAAGTGGTGGACCGACTGCAACCAAAGTCGGTACACATACTGCTTACTATCAGGCGAAACACCGCTGTCATGAAATAAACACCTACCACTCACGCTACAGGAGACACGAAGTCGTAAACTACGATATTCTTGAATTACTGCAAAACCATGCGAGCCATCTTCCTGCACGTCCTCCTAAAGTGGTGGACCGACTGCAACCAAAGTCGGTACACATACTGCTTACTATCAGGCAATCAACCGCTGTCATGAATTAAACACCTACCACTCACGCTACGGGAGACACGAAGTCGTAAACTACGATATTCTTAAATTACTGCAAAACCAGGCGAGCCACCTTCCTGCACCTCCTCCTCCAGCAGTGAACCGACTGCAACCAAACTCGGTACACATACTGGTTACTATCAGGCGAACAATCACTGTCATTAATAAAACACCTACCACTCACGCTACAGGAGACACGAAGTTGTAAACTACGATATTCTGAATTACTGCAAAACCATGCGAGCCATCTTTCTGCACCTCCTCCTAAAGTATTGGACCGACTGCAACCAAACTCGGTACACATACTGTCTACTATCACGCGAACAACCGCTGTCACGAATCAAACACTTACCACTCACGATACAGGAGACATGAAGTCGTAAACTACGATATTCTTGTATTACTGCAAAACCATACGAACCATCTTCCTGCACCTCTTCCTTAAATAGTGGACCGACTGCAACCAAACTCGGTACACATACTGCTTACTATCAGGCAAACAAACATACTGCTTACTATCAGGCGAACAACCGCTGCCTTGAATTAAACACCTACCACTCACGCTACAGGAGACACGAAGTCGTAAACTACGATATTCTTGAATTACTGCAAACCATGCAGGATTTCTACCTGCACCTCCTCCTAATGTACTGGACCGACTGAAACCAAACTCGGTACACATACTGCTTACTATCACGCGAACAACCGCTGTCATGAATTAAACACCTACCACTCACGCTACAGGATAAGCGAAGTCGTAAACTACGATATTCTTGAATTACTGCAAAACCATGCGAGCCATCTTCCTGCACCTCCTCCTAAAGTAGTGGACCGACTGCAACCAAACTCGGTACACATACTGCTTACTATCACGCGAACAACCGCTGTCATGAATCAAACACCTACCACTCACGCTACAGGAGACGTGAAGTCGTAAACTACGATATTCTTGTATTACTGCAAAACCATGCGAGCCATCTTCCTGCACCTCTTCCTTTAGTAGTGGACCGACTGCAACCAAACTCGGTACACATACTGCTTACTATCAGGCAAACAACCGCTGTCTTCAATTAAACACCTACCACTCACGCTAATGGAGGCACGAAGTCGTAAACTTCCATATTCTTGAATTACTGCAAAACCATTCGAGCCATCTTCCAGCACCTCCTCTTAAAGTTGTCGACCGACTGCAACCAAACTCGGTACACATACTGCTTACTATCAGGCGAAACACCTCTGTAATGAATTAAACACCTACCACTCACGCTACAGGAGACACGAAGTCGTAAACTACGATATTCTTGAATTACAGCAAAACCATGCGAGCCATCTTCCTGCACCTCCTCCTAAAGTGGTAGACCGACTGCAACCAAAGTCGGTACACATACTGCTTACTATCAGGCAAACAACCGCTGTCATGAATTAAGCACCTACCACTCACGCTACGGGACACACGAAGTCGTAAACTACGATATTCTTGAAATACTGCAAAACCATGCGAGCCATCTAACTGCACTACCTCCTCCAGCAGTGGACCGACTGCAACCAAACTCGGTACACATACTGCTTACTATCAGGCGAACAACTTCAATCGTGAATTTAACACCTACCACTCCCGCTACAGGAGACACGAAATCGTAAACTACGATATTCTTGAATTACTGCAAAACCATACGAGCCATCTTCCTGCACCTCCTCCTAAAGTAGTGGACCGACTGCAACCAAACTCGGTACACATACTGCTTACTATCAGGCGAACAACCGCTATCATGAATTTAACACCTACCACTCACGCTACAGGAGACACGAAATCGTAAACTACGATATTCTTGAATTACTGCATAACCATGCGAGCCATCTTCCTGCACCTCCTCCTAAAGTAGTGGACCGACTGCAACCAAACTCGGTACACATACTGCTTACTATCACGCGAACAACCGCTGTCATGAATCAAACACCTACCACTCACGCTACAGGAGACATGAAGTCGTAAACTACGATATTCTTGTATTACTGCATAACCATGCGAGCCATCTTCCTGCACCTCTTCCTTAAGTAGTGGACCGACTGCAACCAAACTCGGTACACATACTGCTTACTATCAGGCAAACAACCGCTGTCTTCAATTAAACAATTACCACTCACGCTAAAGGAGACACGAAGTCGTAAACTACCATATTCTTGAATTACTGCAAAACCATTCGAGCCATCTTCCAGCACCTCCTCTTAAAGTTGTCGACCGACTGCAACCAAACTCGGTACACATACTGCTTACTATCAGGCGAAACACCTCTGTAATCAATTAAACACCCACTACTCACGCTACAGGAGACACGAAGTCGTAAACTACGATATTCTTGAATTACTGCAAAACCATGCGAGCCATCTTCCTGCACCTCCTCCTAAAGTGGTGGACCGACTGCAACCAAAGTCGGTACAAATACTGCTTACTATCAGGCAAACAACCGCTGTCATGAATTAAACACCTACCACTCACGCTACGGGAGACACGAAGTCGTAAACTACGATATTCTTGAATTACTGCAAAACCATGCGAGCCATCTTCCTGCACCTCCTCCTCCAGCAGTGGACCGACTGCAACCAAACTCGGTACACGTACTGCTTACTATCAGGCGAACAACCGCTGTCATGAATTAAACACCTACCACTCACGCTACAGGAGACACGAAGTCGTAAACTACGATATTCTTCAATTACTGCAAAACCATGCGAGCCACCTTCCTGCACCTCCTCCTAAATTAGTGGACCGACTGCAACCAAACTCGGTACACATACTGCTTACTATCACGTGAACAACCGCTGTCATGAATCAAACACCTACCACTCACGCTACAGGAGACGTGAAGTCGTAAACTACGATATTCTTGTATTACTGCAAAACCATGCGAGCAATCTTCCTGCACCTCTTCCTTTAGTAGTGGACCGACTGCAACCAAACTCGGTACACATACTGCTTACTATCAGGCAAACAACCGCTGTCTTCAATTAAACACCTACCACTCACGCTAAAGGAGACACGAAGTCGTAAACTTCCATATTCTTGAATTACTGCAAAACCATTCGAGCCATCTTCCAGCACCTCCTCTTAAAGTTGTCGACCGACTGCAACCAAACTCGGTACACATACGGCTTACTATCAGGCGAAACACCTCTGTAATGAATTAAACACCTACCACTCACGCTACAGGAGACACGAAGTCGTAAACTACGATATTCTTGAATTACAGCAAAACCATGCGAGCCATCTTCCTGCACCTCCTCCTAAAGTGGTAGACCGACTGCAACCAAAGTCGGTACACATACTGCTTACTATCAGGCAAACAACCGCTGTCATGAATTAAGCACCTACCACTCACGCTACGGGACACACGAAGTCGTAAACTACGATATTCTTGAAATACTGCAAAACCATGCGAGCCATCTAACTGCACTACCTCCTCCAGCAGTGGACCGACTGCAACCAAACTCGGTACACGTACTGCTTACTATCAGGCGAACAACCGCTGTCATTAATTAAACACCTACCACTCACGCTACAGGAGACACGAAGTCGTAAACTACGATATTCTTGAATTACTGCAAAAACATGCGAGCCATCTTCCTGCACCTCCTGCTAAAGTAGTGGACCGACTGCAACCAAACTCGGTACATATACTGCTTACTATCAGGCGAACAACTTCAATCATGAATTTAACACCTACCACTCCCGCTACAGGAGACACGAAATCGTAAACTACGATATTCTTGAATTACTGCAAAACCATACGAGCTATCTTCCTGCACCTCCTCCTAAAGTAGTGGACCGACTGCAACCAAACTCGGTACACATACTGCTTACTATCAGGCGAACAACCGCTATCATGAATTTAACACCTACCACTCACGCTACAGGAGACACGAAATCGTAAACTACGATATTCTTGAATTACTGCATAACCATGCGAGCCATCTTCCTGCACCTCCTCCTAAAGTAGTGGACCGACTGCAACCAAACTCGGTACACATACTGCTTACTATCACGCGAACAACCGCTGTCATGAATCAAACACCTACCACTCACGCTACAGGAGACATGAAGTCGTAAACTACGATATTCTTGTATTACTGCATAACCATGCGAGCCATCTTCCTGCACCTCTTCCTTAAGTAGTGGACCGACTGCAACCAAACTCGGTACACATACTGCTTACTATCAGGCAAACAACCGCTGTCTTCAATTAAACAATTACCACTCACGCTAAAGGAGACACGAAGTCGTAAACTACCATATTCTTGAATTACTGCAAAACCATTCGAGACATCTTCCAGCACCTCCTCTTAAAGTTGTCGACCGACTGCAACCAAACTCGGTACACATACTGCTTACTATCAGGCGAAACACCTCTGTAATGAATTAAACACCCACCACTCACGCTACAGGAGACACGAAGTCGTAAACTACGATATTCTTGAATTACTGCAAAACCATGCGAGCCATCTTCCTGCACCTCCTCCTAAAGTGGTGGACCGACTGCAACCAAAGTCGGTACAAATACTGCTTACTATCAGGCAAACAACCGCTGTCATGAATTAAACACCTACCACTCACGCTACGGGAGACACGAAGTCGTAAACTACGATATTCTTGAATTACTGCAAAACCATGCGAGCCATCTTCCTGCACCTCCTCCTCCAGCAGTGGACCGACTGCAACCAAACTCGGTACACGTACTGCTTACTATCAGACGAACAACCGCTGTCATTAATTAAACACCTACCACTCACGCTACAGGAGACACGAAGTCATAAACTACGATATTCTTCAATTACTGCAAAACCATGCGAGCCATCTTCCTGCACCTCTTCCTTAAGTAGTGGACCGACTGCAACCAAACTCGGTACATATACTGCTTACTATCAGGCAAACAACCGCTGTCTTGAATTAAACACCTACCACTCACGCTACAGGAGACACGAGGTCGTAAACTACGATATTCTTGAATTACTGCAAAACCATGCAAGCTTTCTTCCTGCACCTCCTCCTAAAGTATGGACCGACTGCAACCAAACTCGGTACACATACTGCTTACAATCAGGCGAACAACCGCTGTCATGAATGAATCACCTACCACTCACGCTACAGGAGTCACGAATTCGTAAACTACGATATTCTTGAATTACTGCAAAAACCTGAGAGACATCTTCCTGCACCTCCTCCTAAAGTAGAGGACCGAGTGCAACCAAACTCGGTACACATACTGCTTACTATCTGGCTAACAAACGCTGTCCTGAATTAAACAACTACCACTCACACTACAGGAGACACAAAGTCGTAAACTACGATATTCTTGAATTACAGCAAAACCAAGCGAGCCATCTTCCTGCACCTCCTCCTAAAGTAGTGGACCGACTGCAACCAAACTCAGTACACATACTGCTTACTATCACGCGAACAACCGCTGTCATGAATTAAACACCTACCACTCACGCTACAAGTGACACGAAGTCGTAAACTACGATATTCTTGAATTACTGCAAAACCATGCGAGCCATCTTCCTGCACCTCCTCCTAAAGTAGTGGACCGACTGCAACCAAACTCGGTACACATACTGCTTACTATCAGGCAAACAACCTCTGTCATGAATTAAACACCTACCACTCACGCTACGGGAGACACGAAGTCGTAAACTACGATATTCTTGATTTACTGCAAAACCAGGCGAGCCATCTACCTGCACCTCCTCCTCCAGCAGTGGACCGACTGCAACCAAACTCGTTACACATACTGCTTACTATCAGGCGAACAACCGCAGTCATGAATTTAACACCTACCACTCACGCTACAGGAGACATGAAATCGTAAACTACGATATTCTTGAATTACTGCAAAACCATGCGAGCCATCTTCCGGCACCTCCTCCTCCAGTAGTGGACCGACTGCAACCAAACTCGGTACACATACTGCTTACTATCAGGCAAACAACCGCTGTCTTCAATTAATAACCTACCACTCACGCTAAAGGAGACACGAAGTCGTAAACTTCCATATTCTTGAATTACTGCAAAACCATTCGAGCCATCTTCCAGCACCTCCTCTTAAAGTTGTCGACCGACTGCAACCAAACTCGGTACACATACTGCTTCCTATCAGGCGAAACACCTCTGTAATCAATTAAACACCTACCACTCACGCTACAGGAGACACGAAGTCGTAAACTACGATATTCTTGAATTACAGCAAAACCATGCGAGCCATCTTCTTGCACCTCCTCCTAAAGTGGTAGACCGACTGCAACCAAAGTCGGTACACATACTGCTTACTATCAGGCAAACAACCGCTGTCATGAATTAAGCACCTACCACTCACGCTACGGGAGACACGAAGTCGTAAACTACGATATTCTTGAAATACTGCAAAACCATGCGAGCCATTTAACTGCACTACCTCCTCCAGCAGTGGACCGACTGCAACCAAAGTCGGTACACGTACTGCTTACTATCAGGCGAACAACCGCTGTCATTAATTAAACACCTACCACTCACGCTACAGGAGACACGAAGTCGTAAACTACGATATTCTTGAATTACTGCAAAACCATGCGAGCCATCTTTCTGCACCTCCTCCTAAAGTAGTGGACCGACTGCAACCAAACTCGGTACACATACTGCTTACTATCAGGCGAACAACTTCTATCATGAATTTAACACCTACCACTCCCGCTACAGGAGACACGAAATCGTAAACTACGATATTCTTGAATAACTGCAAAACCATGCGAGCCATCTTCCTGCACCTCCTGCTAAAGTAGTGGACCGACTGCAACCAAACTCGGTACATATACTGCTTACTATCAGGCGAACAACTTCAATCATGAATTTAACACCTACCACTCCCGCTACAGGAGACACGAAATCGTAAACTACGATATTCTTGAATTACTGCATAACCATGCGAGCCATCTTCCTGCACCTCCTCCTAAAGTAGTGGACCGACTGCAACCAAACTCGGTACACATACTGCTTACTATCACGCGAACAACCGCTGTCATGAATCAAACACCTACCACTCACGCTACAGGAGACATGAAGTCGTAGACTACGATATTCTTGTATTACTGCATAACCATGCGAGCCATCTTCCTGCACCTCTTCCTTAAGTAGTGGACCGACTGCAACCAAACTCGGTACACATACTGCTTACTATCAGGCAAACAACCGCTGTCTTCAATTAAACAATTACCACTCACGCTAAAGGAGACACGAAGTCGTAAACTACCATATTCTTGAATTACTGCAAAATCATTCGAGCCATCTTCCAGCACCTCCTCTTAAAGTTGTCGACCGACTGCAACCAAACTCGGTACACATACTGCTTACTATCAGGCGAAACACCTCTGTAATGAATTAAACACCCACCACTCACGCTACAGGAGACACGAAGTCGTAAACTACGATATTCTTGAATTACTGCAAAACCATGCGAGCCATCTTCCTGCACCTCCTCCTAAAGTGGTGGACCGACTGCAACCAAAGTCGGTACAAATACTGCTTACTATCAGGCAAACAACCGCTGTCATGAATTAAACACCTACCACTCACGCTACGGGAGACACGAAGTCGTAAACTACGATATTCTTGAATTACTGCAAAACCATGCGAGCCATCTTCCTGCACCTCCTCCTCCAGCAGTGGACCGACTGCAACCAAACTCGGTACACGTACTGCTTACTATCAGGCGAACAACCGCTGTCATTAATTAAACACCTACCACTCACGCTACAGGAGACAAGAAGTCGTAAACTACGATATTCTTCAATTACTGCAAAACCATGCGAGCCATCTTCCTGCACCTCCTCCTAAAGTAGTGGGCCGACCGCAACCAAACTCGGTACACATACTGCTTACTATCACGCGAACAACCGCTGTCATGAATCAAAATCCTACCACTCACGCTACAGGAGACACGAAGTCGTAAACTACGATATTCTTCAATTACTGCAAAACCATGCGAGCCATCTTCCTGCACCTCCTCCTAAAGTAGTGGACCGACCGCAACCAAACTCGGTACACATACTGCTTACAATCAGGCGAACAACCGCTGTCATGAATGAAACACCTACCACTCACGCTACAGGAGTCACGAATTCGTAAACTACGATATTCTTGAATTACTGCAAAACAATGAGAGCCATCTTCCTGCACCTCCTCCTAAAGTAGAGGACCGACTGCAACCAAACTCGGTACACATACTGCTTACTATCTGGCTAACAAACGCTGTCCTGAATTAAACACCTACCACTCACCCTACAGGAGACACAAAGTCGTAAACTACGATAATCTTGAATTACAGCAAAACCAAGCGAGCCATCTTCCTGCACCTCCTCCTAAAGTAGTGGACCGACTGCAACCAAACTCAGTACACATAATGCTTACTATCAGGCGAACAACCGCTGTCATGAATTAAACACCTACCACTCACGCTACAGGAGACACGAAGTCGTAAACTACGATATTCTTGAATTACTGCAAAACCATGCGAGCCATCTTCCGGCACCTCCTCCTCCAGTAGTGGACCGACTGCAACCAAACTCGGTACACATACTGCTTACTATCACGCGAACAACCGCTGTCATGAATCAAACACCTACCACTCACGCTACAGGAGACATGAAGTCGTAAACTACGATATTCTTGTATTACTGGAAAACCATGCGAGGCATCTTCCTGCACCTCTTCCTTATGTAGTGGACCAACTGCAACCAAACTCGGTACACATTCTGCTTACTATCAGGCAAACAACCGCTGTCTTGAATTAAACACCTACCACTCACGCTACAGGAGACACGAAGTCGTAAACTACGATATTCTTGAATTACTGCAAAATCATGCAAGACTTCTTCCTGCTCCTTTTCCTAAAGTAGTGGACCGACTGCAACCAAACCCGGTACACATACTGCTAACTGTCAGGCGAACAACCGCTTTCATGAATGTAACACCTACCACTCACGCTACAGGAGGCAGGAACTCGTAAAATACGATATTCTTGAATTACTGCAAAACCATTCGAGCCATCATCCTGAACCTCCTCTTAAAGTAGTCGACCGACTGCAACCAAACTCGGTACACATACTGCTTGCTATCTGGCTAACAAACGCTGTCATGAATTAAACACCTACCACTCACGATACAGGAGACACGAAGTCGTAAACTACGATATTCTTGAATTACTGCAAATCCAAGCGAGCCATCTTCCGGCACCTCCTCCTCCAGTAGTGGACCGACTGCAACCAAACTCGGTACACATACTGCTTACTATCAGGCGAACTACCGCTATCATGAATTTAACACCTACCACTCACGCTACAGGAGACACGAAGTCGTAAACTACCATATTCTTGAAATACCGCAAAACCATGCGAGCCATCTTCCTGCACCTCCTCGTAAAGTAGTGGACCGTCCGCAACCAAACTCGGTACACATACTGCCTACCATCAGGCGAACAACCGCTGTCATGAATTAAACACCTACCACTCATGCTACAGGAGACACGAAGTCGTAAATTACGATATTCTTGAATTACTGCAAACCCATGCGAGAAATCTTCCTGCACCTCCTCCTCCAGTAGTGGGCCGACTGCAACCAAACTCGGTACACATACTGCTTACTATCAGGCGAACAACCGCTGTCATGAATTAAACACCTACCACTCAAGCTACAGGAGACACGAAGTCGTAAACTACAATATTCTTGAATTACTGCAAAACCATGCGAGCCATCTCCCTGCACCTCCTCCTAAAGTAGTGGACCGACAGCAACCAAACTCGGTACACATACTCCATACTATCAGGCGAACAATCGCTGTCATGAATTAAACTTCTTCCACTCACGCTACAGGAGACACGAAGTCGTAAACTACGATATTCTTGATTTACTGCAAAACCATGCGAGCCATCTTCCTGCACCTCCTCCTACAGTAGTGGTCCGACTGCAACCAAACTCGGTACACATACTGCTTACTATCACGCGAACAACCGCTGTCCTGAATCAAACACCTACCACTCACGCTACAGGAGACATGAAGTCGTAAACTACGATATTCTTGTATTACTGCAAAACCATGCGAGCCATCTTCCTGCACCTCTTCCTGAAGTAGTGGACCGACTGCAACCAAACTCGGTACACATTCTGCTTACTATCAGGCGAACAACCGCTGTCATGAATTAAACACCTACCACTCACGCTACAGGAGACACGAAGTCGTAAACTACGATATTATTGAATTACTGCAAAGCCATTCGAGCCATCTTCCAGCACCTCCTCTTAAAGTAGTCGACCGACTGCAACCAAACTCGGTACACATACTGCTTACTATCAGGCGAACTACCGCTGTCATGAATTAAACACCTACAACTCACGCTACAGGAGACACGAAGTCGTAAACTACGATATTCTTGAATTACTGCAAAACCATGTGAGCCGCCTTCCTGCACCTCCTCCTAAAGTAGTGGACCGACTGCAACCAAACTCGGTACACATTCTGCTTACTATCAGGCGATCAATCGCTGTCATGAATTAAACACCTACCACTCACGCTACAGGGGAACGAAGTCGTGAACTACGATATTCTTCAATTACTGCAAAACAATTCGAACCTCTTCCTGCACCTCCTCCTAAAGTAGTGGACCAACTGTAACCAAACTCGAAACACATACTGCTTCTATCAGGCAAACAATCGCTGTCATGAATTAAACACCTACCTCTCACGCTACAGGAGACTAGAACTCGTAAACTACGATAATCTTGAATTACTGCAAAACCATGTGAGCCGTCTTCCTGCACCGCCTCTTAAAGTAGTGGACCGACTGCAACCAAACTCGGTACACATACTGCTTACTATCAGGCGAACAACCGCTGTCATGAATTAAACATCTACCACTCACGCTACAGGAGACACGAAGGCGTAAACTACGATATTCTTGAATTACTGCAAAACCATGCGAGATATCTTCCTGCACCTCCTCCTAAAGTAGTGGACCGACTGCAACCAAACTCGGTACACATACTGCTTCCTATTAGGCAAACAACCGTTGTCTTGAATTAAACACCTACCACTGACGCTACAGGAGACACGAATTCGTAAACTACGATATTCTTGAATTACTGCAAAACAATGAGAGCCTTCTTCCTGCACCTCTTCCTAAAGTAGTGGAACGACTGCAACCATACTCGGTACATATACTGCTTACTATCAGGCGAACAACCGCTGTCATGAATTAAACACCTACCACTCACGCTACAGGAGACACGAAGTCGTAAACTACGATAATCTTGAATTACTGCAAAACCATTCGGGCCATCTTCCAGCACCTCCTCTTAAAGTAGTCAACCGACTGCAACCAAACTCGGTACACATACTGCTTACTATCAGGCGAACAACCGCTGTCATGAATTAAACACCTACCACTCACGCTACAGGAGACACGAAGTCGTAAACTACGATATGCTTAAATTACTGCACAACCATGCGAGCAGCCTTCCTGCGCCTCCTCCTAAAGTAGTGGATCGACTGCAACCAAACTCGGTACACATTCTGCTTACTATCAGGCGAACAATCGCTGTCATGAATTAAACACCAACCGCTCACGCTACAGGGGAAAGAAGTCCTGAACTACGATATTCTTCAATTACTGCAAAACAATTCTAGGCTTCTTCCTGCACCTCCTCCTAAAGTAGTGTACCAACTGCACCAAACTCGAAACACATACTGCTTCTATCAGGCAAACAATCGCTGTCATGAATTAAACACCTACCTCTCACGCTACAGGAGCTTAGAACTCGTAAACTACGATATTCATGAATTACTGCAAAACCATGCGAGCAATCATCCTGCACCGCCTCTTAAAGTAGTATACCGACTGCAACCAAACTCGGTACACATACTGCTTACTATCAGGCAAACAACCGCTGTCATGAATTAAACACCTACCACTCACGATACAGGAGACATGAAGGCGTAAACTACGATATTCTTGAATTACTGCAAAACTATGCGAGCAATCTTCCTGCACCTCCTCCTAAAGTAGTGGACCGACTGCAACCAAACTCGGTACACATACTGCTTACTATCAGTCGAACAACCGCTGTCATGAATTTAACACCTACCACTCACGCTACAGGAGACACGAAGTCGCAAACTACGATATTCTCGAAATACTGCAAAACCATGCGAGAAATCTTCCTGCACCTCCTCCTAAAGTATGGACCGACTGCAACCAAACTCGGTACACATACTGCTTACTATCAGGCGAACAACCGCTGTCGCGAATTAAACCCCTACCACTCACGCTACAGGAGACACGAAGTCGTAAACTACGATATTCTTGATTTACTGCAGAACCATGCGATTCGTCTTCCTGCACCTCCTCCTAAAGTAGTAGACCGACTGCAACCAAACTCAATACACATTCTGCTTACTATCAGGCGAACAACCGCTGTCATGAATTAAACACCTACCACTCACGC
The DNA here is from genome assembly GCA_026315105.1 of Locusta migratoria. Lineage (NCBI taxonomy): Eukaryota > Metazoa > Arthropoda > Insecta > Orthoptera > Acrididae > Locusta > Locusta migratoria. The sequence goes on along the minus strand of CM048753.1, from coordinate 17,030,615 downwards.
TACAGGAGACACGAAGTCGTAAACTACGATATGCTTAAATTACTGCACAACCATGCGAGCAGCCTTCCTGCGCCTCCTCCTAAAGTAGTGGATCGACTGCAACCAAACTCGGTACACATTCTGCTTACTATCAGGCGAACAATCGCTGTCATGAATTAAACACCAACCGCTCACGCTACAGGGGAAAGAAGTCCTGAACTACGATATTCTTCAATTACTGCAAAACAATTCTAGGCTTCTTCCTGCACCTCCTCCTAAAGTAGTGTACCAACTGCACCAAACTCGAAACACATACTGCTTCTATCAGGCAAACAATCGCTGTCATGAATTAAACACCTACCTCTCACGCTACAGGAGCTTAGAACTCGTAAACTACGATATTCATGAATTACTGCAAAACCATGCGAGCAATCATCCTGCACCGCCTCTTAAAGTAGTATACCGACTGCAACCAAACTCGGTACACATACTGCTTACTATCAGGCAAACAACCGCTGTCATGAATTAAACACCTACCACTCACGATACAGGAGACATGAAGGCGTAAACTACGATATTCTTGAATTACTGCAAAACTATGCGAGCAATCTTCCTGCACCTCCTCCTAAAGTAGTGGACCGACTGCAACCAAACTCGGTACACATACTGCTTACTATCAGGCAAACAACCGCTGTCATGAATTAAACACCTACCACTCACGATACAGGAGACATGAAGGCGTAAACTACGATATTCTTGAATTACTGCAAAACTATGCGAGCAATCTTCCTGCACCTCCTCCTAAAGTAGTGGACCGACTGAAACCAAACTCGGTACACATACTGCTTACTATCAGGCGAACAACCGCTGTCATGAGTTGAACACCTACCACTCACACTACAGGAGACACGAAGTCGTAAACTACGATATTCTTGAATTACTGCAAAACCATGCGAGCCATCTTCCTGCACCTCCTCCTAAAGTGGTGGACCGACTGCAACCAAAGTCGGTACAAATACTGCTTACTATCAGGCAAACAACCGCTGTCATGAATTAAACACCTACCACTCACGCTACGGGAGACACGAAGTCGTAAACTACGATATTCTTGAATTACTGCAAAACCATGCGAGCCATCTTCCTGCACCTCCTCCTCCAGCAGTGGACCGACTGCAACCAAACTCGGTACACGTACTGCTTACTATCAGGCGAACAACCGCTGTCATTAATTAAACACCTACCACTCACGCTACAGGAGACACGAAGTCGTAAACTACGATATTCTTCAATTACTGCAAAACCATGCGAGCCATCTTCCTGCACCTCCTCCTAAAGTAGTGGACCGACTGCAACCAAACTCGGTACACATACTGCTTACTATCACGCGAACAACCGCTGTCATGAATCAAACACCTACCACTCACGCTACAGGAGACATGAAGTCGTAAACTACGATATTCTTGTATTACTGCATAACCATGCGAGCCATCTTCCTGCACCTCTTCCTTAAGTAGTGGACCGACTGCAACCAAACTCGGTACACATACTGCTTACTATCAGGCAAACAACCGCTGTCTTCAATTAAACAATTACCACTCACGCTAAAGGAGACACGAAGTCGTAAACTACCATATTCTTGAATTACTGCAAAACCATTCGAGCCATCTTCCAGCACCTCCTCTTAAAGTTGTCGACCGACTGCAACCAAACTCGGTACACATACTGCTTACTATCAGGCGAAACACCTCTGTAATCAATTAAACACCCACTACTCACGCTACAGGAGACACGAAGTCGTAAACTACGATATTCTTGAATTACTGCAAAACCATGCGAGCCATCTTCCTGCACCTCCTCCTAAAGTGGTGGACCGACTGCAACCAAAGTCGGTACAAATACTGCTTACTATCAGGCAAACAACCGCTGTCATGAATTAAACACCTACCACTCACGCTACGGGAGACACGAAGTCGTAAACTACGATATTCTTGAATTACTGCAAAACCATGCGAGCCATCTTCCTGCACCTCCTCCTCCAGCAGTGGACCGACTGCAACCAAACTCGGTACACGTACTGCTTACTATCAGGCGAACAACCGCTGTCATTAATTAAACACCTACCACTCACGCTACAGGAGACACGAAGTCGTAAACTACGATATTCTTCAATTACTGCAAAACCATGCGAGCCACCTTCCTGCACCTCCTCCTAAATTAGTGGACCGACTGCAACCAAACTCGGTACACATACTGCTTACTATCACGTGAACAACCGCTGTCATGAATCAAACACCTACCACTCACGCTACAGGAGACGTGAAGTCGTAAACTACGATATTCTTGTATTACTGCAAAACCATGCGAGCAATCTTCCTGCACCTCTTCCTTTAGTAGTGGACCGACTGCAACCAAACTCGGTACACATACTGCTTACTATCAGGCAAACAACCGCTGTCTTCAATTAAACACCTACCACTCACGCTAAAGGAGACACGAAGTCGTAAACTTCCATATTCTTGAATTACTGCAAAACCATTCGAGCCATCTTCCAGCACCTCCTCTTAAAGTTGTCGACCGACTGCAACCAAACTCGGTACACATACGGCTTACTATCAGGCGAAACACCTCTGTAATGAATTAAACACCTACCACTCACGCTACAGGAGACACGAAGTCGTAAACTACGATATTCTTGAATTACAGCAAAACCATGCGAGCCATCTTCCTGCACCTCCTCCTAAAGTGGTAGACCGACTGCAACCAAAGTCGGTACACATACTGCTTACTATCAGGCAAACAACCGCTGTCATGAATTAAGCACCTACCACTCACGCTACGGGACACACGAAGTCGTAAACTACGATATTCTTGAAATACTGCAAAACCATGCGAGCCATCTAACTGCACTACCTCCTCCAGCAGTGGACCGACTGCAACCAAACTCGGTACACGTACTGCTTACTATCAGGCGAACAACCGCTGTCATTAATTAAACACCTACCACTCACGCTACAGGAGACACGAAGTCGTAAACTACGATATTCTTGAATTACTGCAAAAACATGCGAGCCATCTTCCTGCACCTCCTGCTAAAGTAGTGGACCGACTGCAACCAAACTCGGTACATATACTGCTTACTATCAGGCGAACAACTTCAATCATGAATTTAACACCTACCACTCCCGCTACAGGAGACACGAAATCGTAAACTACGATATTCTTGAATTACTGCAAAACCATACGAGCTATCTTCCTGCACCTCCTCCTAAAGTAGTGGACCGACTGCAACCAAACTCGGTACACATACTGCTTACTATCAGGCGAACAACCGCTATCATGAATTTAACACCTACCACTCACGCTACAGGAGACACGAAATCGTAAACTACGATATTCTTGAATTACTGCATAACCATGCGAGCCATCTTCCTGCACCTCCTCCTAAAGTAGTGGACCGACTGCAACCAAACTCGGTACACATACTGCTTACTATCACGCGAACAACCGCTGTCATGAATCAAACACCTACCACTCACGCTACAGGAGACATGAAGTCGTAAACTACGATATTCTTGTATTACTGCATAACCATGCGAGCCATCTTCCTGCACCTCTTCCTTAAGTAGTGGACCGACTGCAACCAAACTCGGTACACATACTGCTTACTATCAGGCAAACAACCGCTGTCTTCAATTAAACAATTACCACTCACGCTAAAGGAGACACGAAGTCGTAAACTACCATATTCTTGAATTACTGCAAAACCATTCGAGACATCTTCCAGCACCTCCTCTTAAAGTTGTCGACCGACTGCAACCAAACTCGGTACACATACTGCTTACTATCAGGCGAAACACCTCTGTAATGAATTAAACACCCACCACTCACGCTACAGGAGACACGAAGTCGTAAACTACGATATTCTTGAATTACTGCAAAACCATGCGAGCCATCTTCCTGCACCTCCTCCTAAAGTGGTGGACCGACTGCAACCAAAGTCGGTACAAATACTGCTTACTATCAGGCAAACAACCGCTGTCATGAATTAAACACCTACCACTCACGCTACGGGAGACACGAAGTCGTAAACTACGATATTCTTGAATTACTGCAAAACCATGCGAGCCATCTTCCTGCACCTCCTCCTCCAGCAGTGGACCGACTGCAACCAAACTCGGTACACGTACTGCTTACTATCAGACGAACAACCGCTGTCATTAATTAAACACCTACCACTCACGCTACAGGAGACACGAAGTCATAAACTACGATATTCTTCAATTACTGCAAAACCATGCGAGCCATCTTCCTGCACCTCTTCCTTAAGTAGTGGACCGACTGCAACCAAACTCGGTACATATACTGCTTACTATCAGGCAAACAACCGCTGTCTTGAATTAAACACCTACCACTCACGCTACAGGAGACACGAGGTCGTAAACTACGATATTCTTGAATTACTGCAAAACCATGCAAGCTTTCTTCCTGCACCTCCTCCTAAAGTATGGACCGACTGCAACCAAACTCGGTACACATACTGCTTACAATCAGGCGAACAACCGCTGTCATGAATGAAACACCTACCACTCACGCTACAGGAGTCACGAATTCGTAAACTACGATATTCTTGAATTACTGCAAAAACCTGAGAGACATCTTCCTGCACCTCCTCCTAAAGTAGAGGACCGAGTGCAACCAAACTCGGTACACATACTGCTTACTATCTGGCTAACAAACGCTGTCCTGAATTAAACAACTACCACTCACACTACAGGAGACACAAAGTCGTAAACTACGATATTCTTGAATTACAGCAAAACCAAGCGAGCCATCTTCCTGCACCTCCTCCTAAAGTAGTGGACCGACTGCAACCAAACTCAGTACACATACTGCTTACTATCACGCGAACAACCGCTGTCATGAATTAAACACCTACCACTCACGCTACAAGTGACACGAAGTCGTAAACTACGATATTCTTGAATTACTGCAAAACCATGCGAGCCATCTTCCTGCACCTCCTCCTAAAGTAGTGGACCGACTGCAACCAAACTCGGTACACATACTGCTTACTATCAGGCAAACAACCTCTGTCATGAATTAAACACCTACCACTCACGCTACGGGAGACACGAAGTCGTAAACTACGATATTCTTGATTTACTGCAAAACCAGGCGAGCCATCTACCTGCACCTCCTCCTCCAGCAGTGGACCGACTGCAACCAAACTCGTTACACATACTGCTTACTATCAGGCGAACAACCGCAGTCATGAATTTAACACCTACCACTCACGCTACAGGAGACATGAAATCGTAAACTACGATATTCTTGAATTACTGCAAAACCATGCGAGCCATCTTCCGGCACCTCCTCCTCCAGTAGTGGACCGACTGCAACCAAACTCGGTACACATACTGCTTACTATCAGGCAAACAACCGCTGTCTTCAATTAATAACCTACCACTCACGCTAAAGGAGACACGAAGTCGTAAACTTCCATATTCTTGAATTACTGCAAAACCATTCGAGCCATCTTCCAGCACCTCCTCTTAAAGTTGTCGACCGACTGCAACCAAACTCGGTACACATACTGCTTCCTATCAGGCGAAACACCTCTGTAATCAATTAAACACCTACCACTCACGCTACAGGAGACACGAAGTCGTAAACTACGATATTCTTGAATTACAGCAAAACCATGCGAGCCATCTTCTTGCACCTCCTCCTAAAGTGGTAGACCGACTGCAACCAAAGTCGGTACACATACTGCTTACTATCAGGCAAACAACCGCTGTCATGAATTAAGCACCTACCACTCACGCTACGGGAGACACGAAGTCGTAAACTACGATATTCTTGAAATACTGCAAAACCATGCGAGCCATTTAACTGCACTACCTCCTCCAGCAGTGGACCGACTGCAACCAAAGTCGGTACACGTACTGCTTACTATCAGGCGAACAACCGCTGTCATTAATTAAACACCTACCACTCACGCTACAGGAGACACGAAGTCGTAAACTACGATATTCTTGAATTACTGCAAAACCATGCGAGCCATCTTTCTGCACCTCCTCCTAAAGTAGTGGACCGACTGCAACCAAACTCGGTACACATACTGCTTACTATCAGGCGAACAACTTCTATCATGAATTTAACACCTACCACTCCCGCTACAGGAGACACGAAATCGTAAACTACGATATTCTTGAATAACTGCAAAACCATACGAGCCATCTTCCTGCACCTCCTCCTAAAGTAGTGGACCGACTGCAACCAAACTCGGTACACATACTGCTTACTATCAGGCGAACAACCGCTATCATGAATTTAACACCTACCACTCACGCTACAGGAGACACGAAATCGTAAACTACGATATTCTTGAATTACTGCATAACCATGCGAGCCATCTTCCTGCACCTCCTCCTAAAGTAGTGGACCGACTGCAACCAAACTCGGTACACATACTGCTTACTATCACGCGAACAACCGCTGTCATGAATCAAACACCTACCACTCACGCTACAGGAGACATGAAGTCGTAGACTACGATATTCTTGTATTACTGCATAACCATGCGAGCCATCTTCCTGCACCTCTTCCTTAAGTAGTGGACCGACTGCAACCAAACTCGGTACACATACTGCTTACTATCAGGCAAACAACCGCTGTCTTCAATTAAACAATTACCACTCACGCTAAAGGAGACACGAAGTCGTAAACTACCATATTCTTGAATTACTGCAAAATCATTCGAGCCATCTTCCAGCACCTCCTCTTAAAGTTGTCGACCGACTGCAACCAAACTCGGTACACATACTGCTTACTATCAGGCGAAACACCTCTGTAATGAATTAAACACCCACCACTCACGCTACAGGAGACACGAAGTCGTAAACTACGATATTCTTGAATTACTGCAAAACCATGCGAGCCATCTTCCTGCACCTCCTCCTAAAGTGGTGGACCGACTGCAACCAAAGTCGGTACAAATACTGCTTACTATCAGGCAAACAACCGCTGTCATGAATTAAACACCTACCACTCACGCTACGGGAGACACGAAGTCGTAAACTACGATATTCTTGAATTACTGCAAAACCATGCGAGCCATCTTCCTGCACCTCCTCCTCCAGCAGTGGACCGACTGCAACCAAACTCGGTACACGTACTGCTTACTATCAGGCGAACAACCGCTGTCATTAATTAAACACCTACCACTCACGCTACAGGAGACAAGAAGTCGTAAACTACGATATTCTTCAATTACTGCAAAACCATGCGAGCCATCTTCCTGCACCTCCTCCTAAAGTAGTGGGCCGACCGCAACCAAACTCGGTACACATACTGCTTACTATCACGCGAACAACCGCTGTCATGAATCAAAATCCTACCACTCACGCTACAGGAGACACGAAGTCGTAAACTACGATATTCTTCAATTACTGCAAAACCATGCGAGCCATCTTCCTGCACCTCCTCCTAAAGTAGTGGACCGACCGCAACCAAACTCGGTACACATACTGCTTACAATCAGGCGAACAACCGCTGTCATGAATGAAACACCTACCACTCACGCTACAGGAGTCACGAATTCGTAAACTACGATATTCTTGAATTACTGCAAAACAATGAGAGCCATCTTCCTGCACCTCCTCCTAAAGTAGAGGACCGACTGCAACCAAACTCGGTACACATACTGCTTACTATCTGGCTAACAAACGCTGTCCTGAATTAAACACCTACCACTCACCCTACAGGAGACACAAAGTCGTAAACTACGATAATCTTGAATTACAGCAAAACCAAGCGAGCCATCTTCCTGCACCTCCTCCTAAAGTAGTGGACCGACTGCAACCAAACTCAGTACACATAATGCTTACTATCAGGCGAACAACCGCTGTCATGAATTAAACACCTACCACTCACGCTACAGGAGACACGAAGTCGTAAACTACGATATTCTTGAATTACTGCAAAACCATGCGAGCCATCTTCCGGCACCTCCTCCTCCAGTAGTGGACCGACTGCAACCAAACTCGGTACACATACTGCTTACTATCACGCGAACAACCGCTGTCATGAATCAAACACCTACCACTCACGCTACAGGAGACATGAAGTCGTAAACTACGATATTCTTGTATTACTGGAAAACCATGCGAGGCATCTTCCTGCACCTCTTCCTTATGTAGTGGACCAACTGCAACCAAACTCGGTACACATTCTGCTTACTATCAGGCAAACAACCGCTGTCTTGAATTAAACACCTACCACTCACGCTACAGGAGACACGAAGTCGTAAACTACGATATTCTTGAATTACTGCAAAATCATGCAAGACTTCTTCCTGCTCCTTTTCCTAAAGTAGTGGACCGACTGCAACCAAACCCGGTACACATACTGCTAACTGTCAGGCGAACAACCGCTTTCATGAATGTAACACCTACCACTCACGCTACAGGAGGCAGGAACTCGTAAAATACGATATTCTTGAATTACTGCAAAACCATTCGAGCCATCATCCTGAACCTCCTCTTAAAGTAGTCGACCGACTGCAACCAAACTCGGTACACATACTGCTTGCTATCTGGCTAACAAACGCTGTCATGAATTAAACACCTACCACTCACGATACAGGAGACACGAAGTCGTAAACTACGATATTCTTGAATTACTGCAAATCCAAGCGAGCCATCTTCCGGCACCTCCTCCTCCAGTAGTGGACCGACTGCAACCAAACTCGGTACACATACTGCTTACTATCAGGCGAACTACCGCTATCATGAATTTAACACCTACCACTCACGCTACAGGAGACACGAAGTCGTAAACTACCATATTCTTGAAATACCGCAAAACCATGCGAGCCATCTTCCTGCACCTCCTCGTAAAGTAGTGGACCGTCCGCAACCAAACTCGGTACACATACTGCCTACCATCAGGCGAACAACCGCTGTCATGAATTAAACACCTACCACTCATGCTACAGGAGACACGAAGTCGTAAATTACGATATTCTTGAATTACTGCAAACCCATGCGAGAAATCTTCCTGCACCTCCTCCTCCAGTAGTGGGCCGACTGCAACCAAACTCGGTACACATACTGCTTACTATCAGGCGAACAACCGCTGTCATGAATTAAACACCTACCACTCAAGCTACAGGAGACACGAAGTCGTAAACTACAATATTCTTGAATTACTGCAAAACCATGCGAGCCATCTCCCTGCACCTCCTCCTAAAGTAGTGGACCGACAGCAACCAAACTCGGTACACATACTCCATACTATCAGGCGAACAATCGCTGTCATGAATTAAACTTCTTCCACTCACGCTACAGGAGACACGAAGTCGTAAACTACGATATTCTTGATTTACTGCAAAACCATGCGAGCCATCTTCCTGCACCTCCTCCTACAGTAGTGGTCCGACTGCAACCAAACTCGGTACACATACTGCTTACTATCACGCGAACAACCGCTGTCCTGAATCAAACACCTACCACTCACGCTACAGGAGACATGAAGTCGTAAACTACGATATTCTTGTATTACTGCAAAACCATGCGAGCCATCTTCCTGCACCTCTTCCTGAAGTAGTGGACCGACTGCAACCAAACTCGGTACACATTCTGCTTACTATCAGGCGAACAACCGCTGTCATGAATTAAACACCTACCACTCACGCTACAGGAGACACGAAGTCGTAAACTACGATATTATTGAATTACTGCAAAGCCATTCGAGCCATCTTCCAGCACCTCCTCTTAAAGTAGTCGACCGACTGCAACCAAACTCGGTACACATACTGCTTACTATCAGGCGAACTACCGCTGTCATGAATTAAACACCTACAACTCACGCTACAGGAGACACGAAGTCGTAAACTACGATATTCTTGAATTACTGCAAAACCATGTGAGCCGCCTTCCTGCACCTCCTCCTAAAGTAGTGGACCGACTGCAACCAAACTCGGTACACATTCTGCTTACTATCAGGCGATCAATCGCTGTCATGAATTAAACACCTACCACTCACGCTACAGGGGAACGAAGTCGTGAACTACGATATTCTTCAATTACTGCAAAACAATTCGAACCTCTTCCTGCACCTCCTCCTAAAGTAGTGGACCAACTGTAACCAAACTCGAAACACATACTGCTTCTATCAGGCAAACAATCGCTGTCATGAATTAAACACCTACCTCTCACGCTACAGGAGACTAGAACTCGTAAACTACGATAATCTTGAATTACTGCAAAACCATGTGAGCCGTCTTCCTGCACCGCCTCTTAAAGTAGTGGACCGACTGCAACCAAACTCGGTACACATACTGCTTACTATCAGGCGAACAACCGCTGTCATGAATTAAACATCTACCACTCACGCTACAGGAGACACGAAGGCGTAAACTACGATATTCTTGAATTACTGCAAAACCATGCGAGATATCTTCCTGCACCTCCTCCTAAAGTAGTGGACCGACTGCAACCAAACTCGGTACACATACTGCTTCCTATTAGGCAAACAACCGTTGTCTTGAATTAAACACCTACCACTGACGCTACAGGAGACACGAATTCGTAAACTACGATATTCTTGAATTACTGCAAAACAATGAGAGCCTTCTTCCTGCACCTCTTCCTAAAGTAGTGGAACGACTGCAACCATACTCGGTACATATACTGCTTACTATCAGGCGAACAACCGCTGTCATGAATTAAACACCTACCACTCACGCTACAGGAGACACGAAGTCGTAAACTACGATAATCTTGAATTACTGCAAAACCATTCGGGCCATCTTCCAGCACCTCCTCTTAAAGTAGTCAACCGACTGCAACCAAACTCGGTACACATACTGCTTACTATCAGGCGAACAACCGCTGTCATGAATTAAACACCTACCACTCACGCTACAGGAGACACGAAGTCGTAAACTACGATATGCTTAAATTACTGCACAACCATGCGAGCAGCCTTCCTGCGCCTCCTCCTAAAGTAGTGGATCGACTGCAACCAAACTCGGTACACATTCTGCTTACTATCAGGCGAACAATCGCTGTCATGAATTAAACACCAACCGCTCACGCTACAGGGGAAAGAAGTCCTGAACTACGATATTCTTCAATTACTGCAAAACAATTCTAGGCTTCTTCCTGCACCTCCTCCTAAAGTAGTGTACCAACTGCACCAAACTCGAAACACATACTGCTTCTATCAGGCAAACAATCGCTGTCATGAATTAAACACCTACCTCTCACGCTACAGGAGCTTAGAACTCGTAAACTACGATATTCATGAATTACTGCAAAACCATGCGAGCAATCATCCTGCACCGCCTCTTAAAGTAGTATACCGACTGCAACCAAACTCGGTACACATACTGCTTACTATCAGGCAAACAACCGCTGTCATGAATTAAACACCTACCACTCACGATACAGGAGACATGAAGGCGTAAACTACGATATTCTTGAATTACTGCAAAACTATGCGAGCAATCTTCCTGCACCTCCTCCTAAAGTAGTGGACCGACTGCAACCAAACTCGGTACACATACTGCTTACTATCAGTCGAACAACCGCTGTCATGAATTTAACACCTACCACTCACGCTACAGGAGACACGAAGTCGCAAACTACGATATTCTCGAAATACTGCAAAACCATGCGAGAAATCTTCCTGCACCTCCTCCTAAAGTATGGACCGACTGCAACCAAACTCGGTACACATACTGCTTACTATCAGGCGAACAACCGCTGTCGCGAATTAAACCCCTACCACTCACGCTACAGGAGACACGAAGTCGTAAACTACGATATTCTTGATTTACTGCAGAACCATGCGATTCGTCTTCCTGCACCTCCTCCTAAAGTAGTAGACCGACTGCAACCAAACTCAATACACATTCTGCTTACTATCAGGCGAACAACCGCTGTCATGAATTAAACACCTACCACTCACGCTACAGGAGACACGAAGTCGTAAACTACGATATGCTTAAATTACTGCACAACCATGCGAGCAGCCTTCCTGCGCCTCCTCCTAAAGTAGTGGATCGACTGCAACCAAACTCGGTACACATTCTGCTTACTATCAGGCGAACAATCGCTGTCATGAATTAAACACCAACCGCTCACGCTACAGGGGAAAGAAGTCCTGAACTACGATATTCTTCAATTACTGCAAAACAATTCTAGGCTTCTTCCTGCACCTCCTCCTAAAGTAGTGTACCAACTGCACCAAACTCGAAACACATACTGCTTCTATCAGGCAAACAATCGCTGTCATGAATTAAACACCTACCTCTCACGCTACAGGAGCTTAGAACTCGTAAACTACGATATTCATGAATTACTGCAAAACCATGCGAGCAATCATCCTGCACCGCCTCTTAAAGTAGTATACCGACTGCAACCAAACTCGGTACACATACTGCTTACTATCAGGCAAACAACCGCTGTCATGAATTAAACACCTACCACTCACGATACAGGAGACATGAAGGCGTAAACTACGATATTCTTGAATTACTGCAAAACTATGCGAGCAATCTTCCTGCACCTCCTCCTAAAGTAGTGGACCGACTGCAACCAAACTCGGTACACATACTGCTTACTATCAGGCAAACAACCGCTGTCATGAATTAAACACCTACCACTCACGATACAGGAGACATGAAGGCGTAAACTACGATATTCTTGAATTACTGCAAAACTATGCGAGCAATCTTCCTGCACCTCCTCCTAAAGTAGTGGACCGACTGAAACCAAACTCGGTACACATACTGCTTACTATCAGGCGAACAACCGCTGTCATGAGTTGAACACCTACCACTCACACTACAGGAGACACGAAGTCGTAAACTACGATATTCTTGAATTACTGCAAAACCATGCGAGCCATCTTCCTGCACCTCCTCCTAAAGTGGTGGACCGACTGCAACCAAAGTCGGTACAAATACTGCTTACTATCAGGCAAACAACCGCTGTCATGAATTAAACACCTACCACTCACGCTACGGGAGACACGAAGTCGTAAACTACGATATTCTTGAATTACTGCAAAACCATGCGAGCCATCTTCCTGCACCTCCTCCTCCAGCAGTGGACCGACTGCAACCAAACTCGGTACACGTACTGCTTACTATCAGGCGAACAACCGCTGTCATTAATTAAACACCTACCACTCACGCTACAGGAGACACGAAGTCGTAAACTACGATATTCTTCAATTACTGCAAAACCATGCGAGCCATCTTCCTGCACCTCCTCCTAAAGTAGTGGACCGACCGCAACCAAACTCGGTACACATACTGCTTACTATCACGCGAACAACCGCTGTCATGAATCAAAATCCTACCACTCACGATACAGGAGACATGAAGTCGTAAACTACGATATTCTTGTATTACTGCAAAACCATGCGAACCATCTTCCTGCACTTCTTCCTTAAATAGTGGACCGACTGCAACCAAACTCGGTACATATACTGCTTACTATCAGGCAAACAACCGCTGTCTTGAATTAAACACCTACCACTCACGCTACAGGAGACACGAGGTCGTAAACTACGATATTCTTGAATTACTGCAAAACCATGCAAGCTTTCTTCCTGCACCTCCTCCTAAAGTATGGACCGACTGCAACCAAACTCGGTACACATACTGCTTACAATCAGGCGAACAACCGCTGTCATGAATGAAACACCTACCACTCACGCTACAGGAGTCACGAATTCGTAAACTACGATATTCTTGAATTACTGCAAAACCATGAGAGCCATCTTCCTGCACCTCCTCCTAAAGTAGAGGACCGACTGCAACCAAACTCGGTACACATACTGCTTACTATCTGGCTAACAAACGCTGTCCTGAATTAAACACCTACCACTCACGCTACAGGAGACACAAAGTCGTAAACTACGATATTCTTGAATTACAGCAAAACCAAGCGAGCCATCTTCCTGCACCTCCTCCTAAAGTAGTGGACCGACTGCAACCAAACTCGGTACACATACTGCTTACTATCAGGCAAACAACCTCTGTCATTAATTAAACACCTACCACTCACGCTACGGGAGACACGAAGTCGTAAACTACGATATTCTTGAATTACTGCAAAACCAGGCGAGCCATCTACCTGCACCTCCTCCTCCAGCAGTGGACCGACTGCAACCAAACTCGGTACACATACTGCTTACTATCAGGCGAACAACCGCAGTCATGAATTTAACACCTACCACTCACGCTACAGGAGACATGATATCGTAAACTAAGATATTCTTGAATTACTGCAAAACCATGCGAGGCATCTTCCGGCACCTCCTCCTCCAGTAGTGGACCGACTGCAACCAAACTCGGTACACATACTGCTTACTATCACGCGAACAACCGCTGTCATGAATCAAACACCTACCACTCACGCTACAGGAGACATGAAGTCGTAAACTACGATATTCTTGTATTACTGCAAAACCATGCGAGGCATCTTCCTGCACCTCTTCCTTATGTAGTGGACCAACTGCAACCAAACTCGGTACACATTCTGCTTACTATCAGGCAAACAACCGCTGTCTTGAATTAAACACCTACCACTCACGCTACAGGAGACACGAAGTCGTAAACTACGATATTCTTGAATTACTGCAAAATCATGCAAGACTTCTTCCTGCTCCTTTTCCTAAAGTAGTGGACCGACTGCAACCAAACTCGGTACACATACTGCTAACTGTCAGGCGAACAACCGCTTTCATGAATGTAACACCTACCACTCACGCTACAGGAGGCAGGAACTCGTAAACTACGATATTCTTGAATTACTGCAAAACCATTCGAGCCATCTTCCTGAACCTCCTCTTAAAGTAGTCGACCGACTGCAACCAAACTCGGTACACATACTGCTTGCTATCTGGCGAACAACCTCTGTCATGAATTAAACACCTACCACTCACGATACAGGAGACACGAAGTCGTAAACTACGATATTCTTGAATTACTGCAAATCCAAGCGAGCCATCTTCCGGCACCTCCTCCTCCAGTAGTGGACCGACTGCAACCAAACTCGGTACACATACTGCTTACTATCAGGCGAACTACCGCTATCATGAATTTAACACCTACCACTCACGCTACAGGAGACACGAAGTCGTAAACTACCATATTCTTGAAATACCGCAAAACCATGCGAGCCATCTTCCTGCACCTCCTCGTAAAGTAGTGGACCGTCCGCAACCAAACTCGGTACACATACTGCTTACCATCAGGCGAACAACCGCTGTCATGAATTAAACACCTACCACTCATGCTACAGGAGACACGAAGTCGTAAATTACGATATTCTTGAATTACTGCAAACCCATGCGAGCAATCTTCCTGCACCTCCTCCTCCAGTAGAGGGCCGACTGCAACCAAACTCGGTACACATACTGCTTCTTATCAGGCGAACAACCGCTGTCATGAATTAAACACCTACCACTCAAGCTACAGGAGACACGAAGTCGTAAACTACAATATTCTTGAATTACTGCAAAACCATGCGAGCCATCTCCCTGCACCTCCTCCTAAAGTAGTGGACCGACAGCAACCAAACTCGGTACACATACTCCATACTATCAGGCGAACAATCGCTGTCATGAATTAAACTTCTTCCACTCACGCTACAGGAGACACGAAGTCGTAAACTACGATATTCTTGATTTACTGCAAAACCATGCGAGCCATCTTCCTGCACCTCCTCCTACAGTAGTGGACCGACTGCAACCAAACTCGGTACACATACTGCTTACTATCACGCGAACAACCGCTGTCCTGAATCAAACACCTACCACTCACGCTACAGGAGACATGAAGTCGTAAACTACGATATTCTTGTATTACTGCAAAACCATGCGAGCCATCTTCCTGCACCTCTTCCTGAAGTAGTGGACCGACTGCAACCAAACTCGGTACACATTCTGCTTACTATCAGGCGAACAACCGCTGTCATGAATTAAACACCTACCACTCACGCTACAGGAGACACGAAGTCGTAAACTACGATATTCTTGAATTACTGCAAAGCCATTCGAGCCATCTTCCAGCACCTCCTCTTAAAGTAGTCGACCGACTGCAGCCAAACTCGGTACACATACTGCTTACTATCAGGCGAACTACCGCTGTCATGAATTAAACACCTACCACTCACGCTACAGGAGACACGATGTCGTAAACTACGATATTCTTGAATTACTGCAAAACCATGCGAGCCGCCTTCCTGCACCTCCACCTAAAGTAGTGGACCGACTGCAACCAAACTCGGTACACATTCTGCTTACTATCAGGCGATCAATCGCTGTCATGAATTAAACACCTACCACACACGCTACAGGGGAACGAAGTCGTGAACTACGATATTCTTCAATTACTGCAAAACAATTCGAGACTTCTTCCTGCACCTCCTCCTAAAGTAGTGGACCAACTGTAACCAAACTCGAAACACATACTGCTTCTATCAGGCAAACAATCGCTGTCATGAATTAAATACCTACCTCTCACGCTACAGGAGACTAGAACTCGTAAACTACGATATTCTTGAATTACTGCAAAACCATGTGTGCCGTCTTCCTGCACCGCCTCTTAAAGTAGTGGACCGTCTGCAACCAAACTCGGTACACATACTGCTTACTATCAGACGAAAAACCGCTGTCATGATTTAAACACCTACCACTCACGATACAGGAGACACGAAGTCGTGAACTACGATATTCTTGAATTACGGCGAAACCATGCGAGCCATCTTCCTGCACCTCCTCCTAAAGTTGTAGACCGACTGCAACCAAACTCGGTACACATACTGCTTACTATCAGGCGAACAACCGCTGTCATGAATTAAACACCTACAACTCACGCTACAGGAGAAACGAATTCGTAAACTAACGATATTCTTGCATTACTGCAAAACCATGCGAGCTATCTTCCTGCACCTCCTCCTAAAGTAGTGGACCGACTGCAACCAAACTCGGTAGACATACTGCTTACTATCAGGCGAAGCACCGCTGTCATGAATTGAACACCTACCACTCACGCTACAGGAGACACGAAGTCGTAAACTACGGTATTCTTGAATTACTGCAAAACCATGCGAACCATCTTCCTGCACCTCCTCCTAAAGTAGTGGACCGACTGCAACCAAACTCGGTACACATACGGCTTACAATCTGGCTAACAAACGCTGTCATCAATTTAACACCCACCACTCACGCTACAGGAGACACGAAATCGTAAACTACGATACTCTTGAATTACTGCAAAACCATGCGAGCCATCTTCCTGCACCTCCTCTTAAAGTAGTGGACCGACTGCAACCAAACTCGGTACACATTCGGCTTACTATCAGGCGAACAACCGCTGTCATGAATTAAACACCTACCACTCACGCTACGGGGGATACGAAGTCGTGAACTACGATATTCTTGAATTACTGCTAAACCATGCGAGCCATCTTCCTGCACCTCCTCCTAAAGTAGTGGACCGACTGCAACCAAACTCGGTACAGATACTGCTTACAATCAGGCGAACAACCGCTGTCATGAAATAAACACCTACCACTCACGCTACAGGATACACGATGTCGTAAACTACGATATTCTTGAATTACTGGAAAACCATGCGAGCCATCTTCCTGCACCTCCTCCTAAAATAGTGGACCGACTGCAACCACACTCGGTACACATACTGCTTACTATCAGGCGAACAACCGCTGTCATGAATTAAACATCTACCACTCACGCTACAGGAGACACGAAGGCGTAAACTACGATATTCTTGTATTACTGCAAAACCATGCGAGCCATCTTCCTGCACCTCCTCCTAAAGTAGTGGACCGACTGCAACCAAACTCGGTACACATACTGCTTACTATCAGGCGAACAACCGCTGTCGCGAATTAAACCCCTACCACTCACGCTACAGGAGACACGAAGTCGTAAACTACGATATTCTTGATTTACTGCAGAACCATGCGATTCGTCTTCCTGCACCTCCTCCTAAAGTAGTAGACCGACTGCAACCAATCTCAATACACATTCTGCTTACTATCAGGCGAACAACCGCTGTCATGAATTAAACACCTACCACTCACGCTACAGGAGACAAGAAGTCGTAAACTACGATATTCTTGCATTATTGCAAAACCATGCGAGCTATCTTCCTGCACCTCCTCCTAAAGTAGTGGACCGACTGCAACCAAACTCGGTACACATACTGCTTACTATCAGGCGAACAACCGCTGTCATGAGTTGAACACCTACCACTCACGCTACAGGAGACACGAAGACGTAAACTACGTTATTCTTGAATTACTGCAAAACCATGCGAACCATCTTCCTGCACCTCCTCCTAAAGTAATGGACCGACTGCAACCAAACTCGGTACACATACTGCTTACAATCTGGCTAACAAACGCTGTCATCAATTTAACACCTACCACTCACGCTACAGGAGACACGAAATCGTAAACTACGATACTCTTGAATTACTGCAAAACCATGTGAGCCATCTTCCTGCACCTCCTCTTAAAGTAGTGGACCGACTGCAACCAAACTCGGTACACATTCTGCTTACTATCAGGCGAACAACCGCTGTCATGAATTAAACACCTACCACTCACGCTACGGGGGATACGAAGTCGTGAACTACGATATTCTTGAATTACTGCAAAACCAAGCGAGCCATCTTCCTGCACCGCCTCCTCCAGTAATGGACCGACTGCAACCAACCTCGGTACACATACTGCTTATTATCAGGCGAGCAACCGCTGTCATGAATTAAACACCTACCACTCACGCTACAGGATACACGATGTCGTAAACTACGATATTCTTGAATTACTGCAAAACCATGCGAGCCATCTTCCTGCACCTCCTCCCAAAGTAGTGGACCGACTGCAACCAAACTCGGTACACATACTGCTTACTATCAGACGAACAACCGCAGTCATGAATTAAACACCTACCACTCATGCTACAGGAGTCCCGAAGTCGAAAACTACGATATTCTTGAATTACTGCAAAACCATGCGATTCGTCTTCCTGCACCTCCTCGTAAAGTAGTAGACCGACTGCAACCAAACTCAATACACATTCTGCTTATTATCCGGCGAACAACAGCTTTCATGAATTAAACACCTACCACTCACGCTACAGGAGACAAGAAGTCGTAAACTACGATATTCTTGAATTACTGCAAATCCATGCGAGCCATCTTCCTACACGTCCTCCTAAAGTAATGAAACGACTGCAACCAAACTCGGTACATATACTGCTTACTAGCAGGCGAACAACCGCTGTCATGAATTAAACACCTACCACTCACGCTACAGGAGACACGAAGTCGTAAACTACGATATTCTTGAATTACTGCAAAACCATGCGAGCCATCTTCCTGCACCTACTCCTAAAGTGGTGGACCGACTGCAACCAAACTCGGTACACATACTGCTTACTATCAGACGAAAAACCGCTGTCATGATTTAAACACCTACCACTCACGATACAGGAGACACGAAGTCGTGAACTACGATATTCTTGAATTACGGCGAAACCATGCGAGCCATCTTCCTGCACCTCCTCCTAAAGTTGTAGACCGACTGCAACCAAACTCGGTACACATACTGCTTACTATCAGGCGAACAACCGCTGTCATGAATTAAACACCTACAACTCACGCTACAGGAGAAACGAATTCGTAAACTAACGATATTCTTGCATTACTGCAAAACCATGCGAGCTATCTTCCTGCACCTCCTCCTAAAGTAGTGGACCGACTGCAACCAAACTCGGTAGACATACTGCTTACTATCAGGCGAAGCACCGCTGTCATGAATTGAACACCTACCACTCACGCTACAGGAGACACGAAGTCGTAAACTACGGTATTCTTGAATTACTGCAAAACCATGCGAACCATCTTCCTGCACCTCCTCCTAAAGTAGTGGACCGACTGCAACCAAACTCGGTACACATACGGCTTACAATCTGGCTAACAAACGCTGTCATCAATTTAACACCCACCACTCACGCTACAGGAGACACGAAATCGTAAACTACGATACTCTTGAATTACTGCAAAACCATGCGAGCCATCTTCCTGCACCTCCTCTTAAAGTAGTGGACCGACTGCAACCAAACTCGGTACACATTCGGCTTACTATCAGGCGAACAACCGCTGTCATGAATTAAACACCTACCACTCACGCTACGGGGGATACGAAGTCGTGAACTACGATATTCTTGAATTACTGCTAAACCATGCGAGCCATCTTCCTGCACCTCCTCCTAAAGTAGTGGACCGACTGCAACCAAACTCGGTACAGATACTGCTTACAATCAGGCGAACAACCGCTGTCATGAAATAAACACCTACCACTCACGCTACAGGATACACGATGTCGTAAACTACGATATTCTTGAATTACTGGAAAACCATGCGAGCCATCTTCCTGCACCTCCTCCTAAAATAGTGGACCGACTGCAACCACACTCGGTACACATACTGCTTACTATCAGACGAACAACCGCTGTCATGAATTAAACACCTACCACTCATGCTACAGGATACACGATGTCGTAAACTACGATATTCTTGAATTACAGCAAAACCATGCGAGCGATTTTCCTGCACCTCCTCCTAAAGTAGTGGACCGACTGCAACCAAACTCTCTACACAGCCTTCTTACTATCAGGCGAACAACCGCTGTCATCAATTAAACACCTACCACTCACTCTACAGGAGACACGAAGTCGTAAACTACGATATTCTTGAATTACTGCAAAACCATGCGAGCCATCTTCCTGCACCTCCTCCTAAAGTAGTTTACCGACTGCAACCAAACTCGGTACACATACTGCTTACTATCAGGCGAACAACCGCTGTCATGAATTAAACACCTACCACTCACGCTACAGGAGACCCGAAGTCGTAAACTACGATAATCTTGAATTACTGCAAAACCATGCGAGCCATCTTCCTGCACGTCCTCCTAAAGTAATGAACCGACTGCAACCAAACTCGGTACACATACTGCTTACTATCAGGCGAACAACCGCTGTCATGAATTAAACACCTACCACTCCCGCTACAGGAGACACGAAGTCGTAAACTACGATATTCTTGAATTACAGCAAAACCATGCGAGCAATCTTCCTGCACCTCCTCCTAAAGTTGTGGACCGACTGCAACCAAACTCTGTACACATCCTGCTTACTATCAGGCGAACAACCGCTGTCATGAATTAAACACCTACCACTCACACTACAAAAGACACGAAGTCGTAAACTACGATATTCTTGAATTACTGCAAAACCATACGAGCTATCTTCCTGCATCTCCTCCTAAAGTAGTGGACCGACTGCAACCAAACTCGGTACACATACTACTTACTATCAGGCGAACAACCGCTGTCATGAATTAAACACCTACCACTCACGATACAGGAAACACTAAGTCGTGAACTACGATTTTCTTGAATTACTCCTAAAGCATTCAAGCCATCTTCCTGCACCTCCTCCTAAAGTAGTGGACTAACTGCAACCAAACCCGGTACACATACTGCTTACTATCAGTCGAACAACCGCTGTCATGAATTAAACACATACCACTCACGCTACAGGATACACGATGTCGTAAACTACGATATTCTTGAATTACGGCAAAACCATGCGAGCCATCTTCCTGCAGCTCCTCCTAAAGTTGTGGACCGTCTGCAACCAAACTCGGTACACATACTGCTTACTATCAGGCGAACTACCGCTGTCATGAATTAAACACCTACCACTCACGCTACAGGAGACACGATGTCGTAAACTACGATATTCTTGAATTACTGCAAAACCATGCGAGCCGCCTTCCTGCACCTCCACCTAAAGTAGTGGACCGACTGCAACCAAACTCGGTACACATTCTGCTTACTATCAGGCGATCAATCGCTGTCATGAATTAAACACCTACCACACACGCTACAGGGGAACGAAGTCGTGAACTACGATATTCTTCAATTACTGCAAAACAATTCGAGACTTCTTCCTGCACCTCCTCCTAAAGTAGTGGACCAACTGTAACCAAACTCGAAACACATACTGCTTCTATCAGGCAAACAATCGCTGTCATGAATTAAATACCTACCTCTCACGCTACAGGAGACTAGAACTCGTAAACTACGATATTCTTGAATTACTGCAAAACCATGTGTGCCGTCTTCCTGCACCGCCTCTTAAAGTAGTGGACCGTCTGCAACCAAACTCGGTACACATACTGCTTACTATCAGACGAAAAACCGCTGTCATGATTTAAACACCTACCACTCACGATACAGGAGACACGAAGTCGTGAACTACGATATTCTTGAATTACGGCGAAACCATGCGAGCCATCTTCCTGCACCTCCTCCTAAAGTTGTAGACCGACTGCAACCAAACTCGGTACACATACTGCTTACTATCAGGCGAACAACCGCTGTCATGAATTAAACACCTACAACTCACGCTACAGGAGAAACGAATTCGTAAACTAACGATATTCTTGCATTACTGCAAAACCATGCGAGCTATCTTCCTGCACCTCCTCCTAAAGTAGTGGACCGACTGCAACCAAACTCGGTAGACATACTGCTTACTATCAGGCGAAGCACCGCTGTCATGAATTGAACACCTACCACTCACGCTACAGGAGACACGAAGTCGTAAACTACGGTATTCTTGAATTACTGCAAAACCATGCGAACCATCTTCCTGCACCTCCTCCTAAAGTAGTGGACCGACTGCAACCAAACTCGGTACACATACGGCTTACAATCTGGCTAACAAACGCTGTCATCAATTTAACACCCACCACTCACGCTACAGGAGACACGAAATCGTAAACTACGATACTCTTGAATTACTGCAAAACCATGCGAGCCATCTTCCTGCACCTCCTCTTAAAGTAGTGGACCGACTGCAACCAAACTCGGTACACATTCGGCTTACTATCAGGCGAACAACCGCTGTCATGAATTAAACACCTACCACTCACGCTACGGGGGATACGAAGTCGTGAACTACGATATTCTTGAATTACTGCTAAACCATGCGAGCCATCTTCCTGCACCTCCTCCTAAAGTAGTGGACCGACTGCAACCAAACTCGGTACAGATACTGCTTACAATCAGGCGAACAACCGCTGTCATGAAATAAACACCTACCACTCACGCTACAGGATACACGATGTCGTAAACTACGATATTCTTGAATTACTGGAAAACCATGCGAGCCATCTTCCTGCACCTCCTCCTAAAATAGTGGACCGACTGCAACCACACTCGGTACACATACTGCTTACTATCAGGCGAACAACCGCTGTCATGAATTAAACATCTACCACTCACGCTACAGGAGACACGAAGGCGTAAACTACGATATTCTTGTATTACTGCAAAACCATGCGAGCCATCTTCCTGCACCTCCTCCTAAAGTAGTGGACCGACTGCAACCAAACTCGGTACACATACTGCTTACTATCAGGCGAACAACCGCTGTCGCGAATTAAACCCCTACCACTCACGCTACAGGAGACACGAAGTCGTAAACTACGATATTCTTGATTTACTGCAGAACCATGCGATTCGTCTTCCTGCACCTCCTCCTAAAGTAGTAGACCGACTGCAACCAATCTCAATACACATTCTGCTTACTATCAGGCGAACAACCGCTGTCATGAATTAAACACCTACCACTCACGCTACAGGAGACAAGAAGTCGTAAACTACGATATTCTTGCATTATTGCAAAACCATGCGAGCTATCTTCCTGCACCTCCTCCTAAAGTAGTGGACCGACTGCAACCAAACTCGGTACACATACTGCTTACTATCAGGCGAACAACCGCTGTCATGAGTTGAACACCTACCACTCACGCTACAGGAGACACGAAGACGTAAACTACGTTATTCTTGAATTACTGCAAAACCATGCGAACCATCTTCCTGCACCTCCTCCTAAAGTAATGGACCGACTGCAACCAAACTCGGTACACATACTGCTTACAATCTGGCTAACAAACGCTGTCATCAATTTAACACCTACCACTCACGCTACAGGAGACACGAAATCGTAAACTACGATACTCTTGAATTACTGCAAAACCATGTGAGCCATCTTCCTGCACCTCCTCTTAAAGTAGTGGACCGACTGCAACCAAACTCGGTACACATTCTGCTTACTATCAGGCGAACAACCGCTGTCATGAATTAAACACCTACCACTCACGCTACGGGGGATACGAAGTCGTGAACTACGATATTCTTGAATTACTGCAAAACCAAGCGAGCCATCTTCCTGCACCGCCTCCTCCAGTAATGGACCGACTGCAACCAACCTCGGTACACATACTGCTTATTATCAGGCGAGCAACCGCTGTCATGAATTAAACACCTACCACTCACGCTACAGGATACACGATGTCGTAAACTACGATATTCTTGAATTACTGCAAAACCATGCGAGCCATCTTCCTGCACCTCCTCCCAAAGTAGTGGACCGACTGCAACCAAACTCGGTACACATACTGCTTACTATCAGACGAACAACCGCAGTCATGAATTAAACACCTACCACTCATGCTACAGGAGTCCCGAAGTCGAAAACTACGATATTCTTGAATTACTGCAAAACCATGCGATTCGTCTTCCTGCACCTCCTCGTAAAGTAGTAGACCGACTGCAACCAAACTCAATACACATTCTGCTTATTATCCGGCGAACAACAGCTTTCATGAATTAAACACCTACCACTCACGCTACAGGAGACAAGAAGTCGTAAACTACGATATTCTTGAATTACTGCAAATCCATGCGAGCCATCTTCCTACACGTCCTCCTAAAGTAATGAAACGACTGCAACCAAACTCGGTACATATACTGCTTACTAGCAGGCGAACAACCGCTGTCATGAATTAAACACCTACCACTCACGCTACAGGAGACACGAAGTCGTAAACTACGATATTCTTGAATTACTGCAAAACCATGCGAGCCATCTTCCTGCACCTACTCCTAAAGTGGTGGACCGACTGCAACCAAACTCGGTACACATACTGCTTACTATCAGACGAAAAACCGCTGTCATGATTTAAACACCTACCACTCACGATACAGGAGACACGAAGTCGTGAACTACGATATTCTTGAATTACGGCGAAACCATGCGAGCCATCTTCCTGCACCTCCTCCTAAAGTTGTAGACCGACTGCAACCAAACTCGGTACACATACTGCTTACTATCAGGCGAACAACCGCTGTCATGAATTAAACACCTACAACTCACGCTACAGGAGAAACGAATTCGTAAACTAACGATATTCTTGCATTACTGCAAAACCATGCGAGCTATCTTCCTGCACCTCCTCCTAAAGTAGTGGACCGACTGCAACCAAACTCGGTAGACATACTGCTTACTATCAGGCGAAGCACCGCTGTCATGAATTGAACACCTACCACTCACGCTACAGGAGACACGAAGTCGTAAACTACGGTATTCTTGAATTACTGCAAAACCATGCGAACCATCTTCCTGCACCTCCTCCTAAAGTAGTGGACCGACTGCAACCAAACTCGGTACACATACGGCTTACAATCTGGCTAACAAACGCTGTCATCAATTTAACACCCACCACTCACGCTACAGGAGACACGAAATCGTAAACTACGATACTCTTGAATTACTGCAAAACCATGCGAGCCATCTTCCTGCACCTCCTCTTAAAGTAGTGGACCGACTGCAACCAAACTCGGTACACATTCGGCTTACTATCAGGCGAACAACCGCTGTCATGAATTAAACACCTACCACTCACGCTACGGGGGATACGAAGTCGTGAACTACGATATTCTTGAATTACTGCTAAACCATGCGAGCCATCTTCCTGCACCTCCTCCTAAAGTAGTGGACCGACTGCAACCAAACTCGGTACAGATACTGCTTACAATCAGGCGAACAACCGCTGTCATGAAATAAACACCTACCACTCACGCTACAGGATACACGATGTCGTAAACTACGATATTCTTGAATTACTGGAAAACCATGCGAGCCATCTTCCTGCACCTCCTCCTAAAATAGTGGACCGACTGCAACCACACTCGGTACACATACTGCTTACTATCAGACGAACAACCGCTGTCATGAATTAAACACCTACCACTCATGCTACAGGATACACGATGTCGTAAACTACGATATTCTTGAATTACAGCAAAACCATGCGAGCGATTTTCCTGCACCTCCTCCTAAAGTAGTGGACCGACTGCAACCAAACTCTCTACACAGCCTTCTTACTATCAGGCGAACAACCGCTGTCATCAATTAAACACCTACCACTCACTCTACAGGAGACACGAAGTCGTAAACTACGATATTCTTGAATTACTGCAAAACCATGCGAGCCATCTTCCTGCACCTCCTCCTAAAGTAGTTTACCGACTGCAACCAAACTCGGTACACATACTGCTTACTATCAGGCGAACAACCGCTGTCATGAATTAAACACCTACCACTCACGCTACAGGAGACCCGAAGTCGTAAACTACGATAATCTTGAATTACTGCAAAACCATGCGAGCCATCTTCCTGCACGTCCTCCTAAAGTAATGAACCGACTGCAACCAAACTCGGTACACATACTGCTTACTATCAGGCGAACAACCGCTGTCATGAATTAAACACCTACCACTCCCGCTACAGGAGACACGAAGTCGTAAACTACGATATTCTTGAATTACAGCAAAACCATGCGAGCAATCTTCCTGCACCTCCTCCTAAAGTTGTGGACCGACTGCAACCAAACTCTGTACACATCCTGCTTACTATCAGGCGAACAACCGCTGTCATGAATTAAACACCTACCACTCACACTACAAAAGACACGAAGTCGTAAACTACGATATTCTTGAATTACTGCAAAACCATACGAGCTATCTTCCTGCATCTCCTCCTAAAGTAGTGGACCGACTGCAACCAAACTCGGTACACATACTACTTACTATCAGGCGAACAACCGCTGTCATGAATTAAACACCTACCACTCACGATACAGGAAACACTAAGTCGTGAACTACGATTTTCTTGAATTACTCCTAAAGCATTCAAGCCATCTTCCTGCACCTCCTCCTAAAGTAGTGGACTAACTGCAACCAAACCCGGTACACATACTGCTTACTATCAGTCGAACAACCGCTGTCATGAATTAAACACATACCACTCACGCTACAGGATACACGATGTCGTAAACTACGATATTCTTGAATTACGGCAAAACCATGCGAGCCATCTTCCTGCAGCTCCTCCTAAAGTTGTGGACCGTCTGCAACCAAACTCGGTACACATACTGCTTACTATCAGGCGAACAAACGCTGTCATGAATTAAACACCTACAACTCACGCTACAGGAGACACGAAGTCGTAAACTACGATATTCTTGAATTACTGCAAAACCATGATAGCCATCTTCCTGCACCTCCTCCTAAAGTAGTGGACCGACTGCAACCAAACTCCGTACACATACTGCTTACAATCTGGCTAACAAACGCTGTCATCAATTTAACACCTACCACTCACGCTACAGGAGACACGAAGTCGTAAACTACGATACTCTTGAATTACTGCAAAACCATGCGAGCAATCTTCCTGCACCTCCTCTTAAAGTAGTGGACCGACTGCAACCAAACTCGGTGCACATTCTGCATACTATCAGGCGAACAACCGCTGTCATGAATTAAACACCTACCACTCACGCTACAGGGGATACGAAGTCGTGAACTACGATATTCTTGAATTACTGCTAAACCATGCGAGCCATCTTCCTGCACCTCCTCCTAAAGTAGTGGACCGACTGCAACCAAACTCGGTACACATACTGCTTACAATCAGGCGAACAACCGCTGTCATGAATTAAACACCTACCACTCACGCTACAGGAGACAAGAAGTCGTGAACTACGATATTCTTGAATTACTGCAAAACCATGCGAGCATTCTTCCTGCACCTCCTCCTCCAGTAGTGGACCGACTGCAAACAAACTAGGTACACAAACTGCTTACTATCAGGCGAACAACCGCTGTTATGAATTAAACACCTACAACTCACGCTACAGGAGACAAGAATTCGTATACTAACGATATTCTTGCATTACTGCAAAACCATGCGAGCTATCTTCCTGCACCTCCTCCTACAGTAGTGGACCGACTGCAACCAATCTCGGTACACATACTGCTTACTATGAGGCGAACAACCCCTGTCATGAATTGAACACCTACCACTCACGCTACAGGAGACACGAAGTCGTAAACCACGATATTCTTGAATTACTGCAAAACCATGCGAGCCATCTTCCTGCACCTCCTCCTAAAGTAGTGGAACGACTGCATCCAAACTCGGGACACATTCTGCTTCCTATCAGGCGAACAACCGCTGTCATGAATTAAACACCTACCACTCACGCTACAGGAGACACGAAGTCGTAAACTACGATATGCTTGAATTACTGCAAAACTATGCGAGCAGCCTTCCTGCACCTCCTCCTAAAGTAGTGGATCGACTGCAACCAAACTCGGTACCCATTCTGCTTACTATCAGGCGAACAATCGCTGTCATGAATTAAACTCCAACCGCTCACGCTACAGGGGAAAGAAGTCCTGAACTACGATATTCTTCAATTACTGCAAAACAATTCGAAGCTTCTTCCTGCACCTCCTCCTAAAGTAGTGTACCAACTGCACCAAACTCGAAACTCATACTGCTTCTATCAGGCAAACAATCGCTGTCATGAATTAAACTCCTACCTCTCACGCTACAGGAGCCTAGAACTCGTAAACTACGATATTCATGAATTACTGCAAAACCATGCGAGCAATCATCCTGCACCGCCTCTTAAAGTAGTGGACCGACTGCAACCAAACTCGGTACATATACTGCTTACTATCAGGCGAACAACCGCTGTCATGAATTAAACACCTACCACTCACGCTACAGGAGACACGAAGTCGTAAACTACGATAATCTTGAATTACTGCAAAACCATTCGGGCCATCTTCCAGCACCTCCTCTTAAAGTAGTCAACCGACTGCAACCAAACTCGGTACACATACTGCTTACTATCAGGCGAACAACCGCTGTCATGAATTAAACACCTACCACTCACGCTACAGGAGACACGAAGTCGTAAACTACGATATGCTTGAATTACTGCAAAACCATGCGAGCAGCCTTCCTGCGCCTCCTCCTAAAGTAGTGGATCGACTGCAACCAAACTCGGTACACATTCTGCTTACTATCAGGCGAACAATCGCTGTCATGAATTAAACACCAACCGCTCACGCTACAGGGGAAAGAAGTCCTGAACTACGATATTCTTCAATTACTGCAAAACAATTCGAGGCTTCTTCCTGCACCTCCTCCTAAAGTAGTGTACCAACTGCACCAAACTCGAAACACATACTGCTTCTATCAGGCAAACAATCGCTGTCATGAATTAAACACCTACCTCTCACGCTACAGGAGCCTAGAACTCGTAAACTACGATATTCATGAATTACTGCAAAACCATGCGAGCAATCATCCTGCACCGCCTCTTAAAGTAGTATACCGACTGCAACCAAACTCGGTACACATACTGCTTACTATCAGGCGAACAACCGCTGTCATGAATTAAACACCTACCACTCACGCTACAGGAGACATGAAGGCGTAAACTACGATATTCTTGAATTACTGCAAAACTATGCGAGCAATCTTCCTGCACCTCCTCCTAAAGTAGTGGACCGACTGCAACCAAACTCGGTACACATACTGCTTACTATCAGTCGAACAACCGCTGGCATGAATTTAACACCTACCACTCACCCTACAGGAGACACGAAGTCGCAAACTACGATATTCTTGAAATACTGCAAAACCATGCGAGAAATCTTCCTGCACCTCCTCCTAAAGTAGTGGCCCGACTGCAACCAAACTCGGTACACATACTGCTTACTATCAGGCGAACAACCGCTGTCGCGAATTAAACCCCTACCACTCACGCTACAGGAGACACGAAGTCGTAAACTACGATATTCTTGATTTACTGCAGAACCATGCGATTCGTCTTCCTGCACCTCCTCCTAAAGTAGTAGACCGACTGCAACCAAACTCAATACACATTCTGCTTACTATCAGGCGAACAACCGCTGTCATGAATTAAACACCTACCACTCACGCTACAGGTGACAAGAAGTCGTAAACTACGATATTCTTGCATTATTGCAAAACCATGCGAGCTATCTTCCTGCACCTCCTCCTAAAGTAGTGGACCGACTGCAACCAAACTCGGTACACATACTGCTTACTATCAGACGAACAACCGCTGTCATGAGTTGAACACCTACCACTCACGCTACAGGAGACACGAAGTCGTAAACTACGATATTCTTGAATTACTGCAAAACCATGCGAACCATCTTCCTGCACCTCCTCCTAAAGTAGTGGGCCGACTGCAACCAAACTCGGTACACATACTGCTTACAATCTGGCTAACAAACGCTGTCATCAATTTAACACCTACCACTCACGCTACAGGAGACACGAAATCGTAAACTACGATACTCTTGAATTACTGCAAAACCATGTGAGCCAACTTCCTGCACCTCCTCTTAAAGTAGTGGACCGACTGCAACCAAACTCGGTACACATACTGCTTATTATCAGGCGAGCAACCGCTGTCATGAATTAAACACCTACCACTCACGCTACAGGATACACGATGTCGTAAACTACGATATTCTTGAATTACTGCAAAACCATGCGAGCCATCTTCCTGCACCTCCTCCTAAAGTAGTGGACCGACTGCAACCAAACGCGGTACACATACTGCTTACTATCAGACGAACAACCGCAGTCATGAATTAAACACCTACCACTCATGCTACAGGAGTCCCGAAGTCGTAAACTACGATATTCTTGAATTACTGCAAAACCATGCGAGCCATCTTTCTGCACGTCCTCCTAAAGTAATGAACCGACTGCAACCAAACACTGTACACATACTGCTTACTATCAGGCGAACAACCGCTGTCATGAATTAAACACCTACCACTCACGCTACAGGAGACACGAAGTCGTAAACTACGATACTCTTGAATTACTGCAAAACGATGCGAGACATCTTCCTGCACCTCCTCCTCCAGTAATGGACCGACTGCAACCAACCTCGGTACACATACTGCTTATTATAAGGCGAGCAACCGCTGTCATGAATTAAACACCTACCACTCACGCTACAGGATAAACGATGTCGTAAACTACGATATTCTTGAATTACTGCAAAACCATGCGAGCCATCTTCCTGCACCTCCTCCTAAAGTAGTGGAACGACTGCATCCAAACTCGGGACACATTCTGCTTCCTATCAGGCGAACAACCGCTGTCATGAATTAAACACCTACCACTCACGCTACAGGAGACCCGAAGTCGTAAACTACGATATTCTTGAATTACTGCAAAACCATGCGAGCCATCTTTCTGCACGTCCTCCTAAAGTAATGAACCGACTGCAACCAAACACTGTACACATACTGCTTACTATCAGGCGAACAACCGCTGTCATGAATTAAACACCTACCACTCACGCTACAGGAGACCCGAAGTCGTAAACTACGATATTCTTTAATTACTGCAAAATCATGCGAGCAATCTTCCTGCACCTCCTCCTAAAGTAGTGGACCGACTGCAACCAAACTCTGTACACATCCTGCTTACTATCAGGCGAACAACCGCTGTCATGAATTAAACACCTACCACTCACACTACAAAAGACACGAAGTCGTAAACTACGATATTCTTGAATTACTGCAAAACCATACGAGCTATCTTCCTGCATCTCCTCCTAAAGTATTGGACCGACTGCAACCAAACTCGGTACACATACTACTTACTATCAGGCGAACAACCGCTGTCATGAATTAAACACCTACCACTCACGATACAGGAAACACTAAGTCGTCAACTACGATTTTCTTGAATTACTCCTAAAGCATTTAAGCCATCTTCCTGCACCTCCTCCTAAAGTAGTGGACTAACTGCAACCAAACCCGGTACACATACTGCTTACTATCAGTCGAACAACCGCTGTCATGAATTAAACACATACCACTCACGCTACAGGAGACACGAAGTCGTAAACTACGATATTCTTGAATTACGGCAAAACCATGCGAGCCATCTTCCTGCAGCTCCTCCTAAAGTTGTGGACCGTCTGCAACCAAACTCGGTACACATACTGCTTACTATCAGGCGAACAACCGCTGTCATGAATTAAACACCTACAACTCACGCTACAGGAGACACGAAGTCGTAAACTACGATATTCTTGAATTACTGCAAAACCATGAGAGCCATCTTCCTGCACCTCCTCCTAAAGTAGTGGACCGACTGCAACCAAACTCCGTACACATACTGCTTACAATCTGGCTAACAAACGCTGTCATCAATTTAACACCTACCACTCACGCTACAGGAGACACGAAGTCGTAAACTACGATACTCTTGAATTACTGCAAAACCATGCGAGCAATCTTCCTGCACCTCCTCTTAAAGTAGTGGACCGACTGCAACCAAACTCGGTGCACATTCTGCATACTATCAGGCGAACAACCGCTGTCATGAATTAAACACCTACCACTCACGCTACAGGGGATACGAAGTCGTGAACTACGATATTCTTGAATTACTGCTAAACCATGCGAGCCATCTTCCTGCACCTCCTCCTAAATTAGTGGACCGACTGCAACCAAACTCGGTACACATACTGCTTACAATCAGCCGAACAACCGCTGTCATGAATTAAACACCTACCACTCACGCTACAGGAGACAAGAAGTCGTAATCTACGATATTCTTGAATTACTGCAAAACCATGCGAGCATTCTTCCTGCACTTCCTCCTCCAGTAGTGGACCGACTGCAAACAAACTAGGTACACATACTGCTTACTATCAGGCGAACAACCGCTGTTATGAATTAAACACCTACAACTCACGCTACAGGAGACAAGAATTCGTAAACTAACGATATTCTTGCATTACCGCAAAACCATGCGAGCTATCTTCCTGCACCTCCTCCTACAGTAGTGGACCGACTGCAACCAAACTCGGTACACATAGTGCTTACTATCAGGCGATCAAGCCCTGTCATGAATTGAACACCTACCACTCACGCTACAGGAGACACGAAGTCGTAAACTACGATATTCTTGAATTACTGCAAAACCATGAGAGCCATCTGCCTGCACCTCCTCCTAAAGTAGTGGACCGACTGCAACCAAACTCGGTACACATACTGCTCACAATCTGGCTAACAAACGCTGTCATCAATTTAACACCTACCACTCACGCTACGGGAGACACGAAGTCGTAAACTACGATACTCTTGAATTACTGCAAAACGATGCGAGACATCTTCCTGCACCTCCTCCTCCAGTAATGGACCGACTGCAACCAACCTCGGTACACATACTGCTTATTATCAGGCGAGCAACCGCTGTCATGAATTAAACACCTACCACTCACGCTACAGGATAAACGATGTCGTAACTACGATATTCTTGAATTACTGCAAAACCATGCGAGCCATCTTTCTGCACGTCCTCCTAAAGTAATGAACCGACTGCAACCAAACTCTGTACACATACTGCTTACTATCAGGCGAACAACCGCTGTCATGAATTAAACACCTACCACTCACGCTACAGGAGACACGAAGTCGTAAACTACGATATTCTTGAATTACAGCAAAACCATGCGAGACATCTTCCTGCACCTACACTTAAAGTAGAGGACCGACTGACACCTAACTCTGTACACATCCTGCTTACTATCAGGCGAACAACCGCTGTCATGAATTAAACACCTACCACTCACGCTACAGGAGACACGAAGTCGTAAACTACGATATTCTTGAATTACTGCAAAACCATGCGAGCAATCTTCCTGCACCTCCTCCTAAAGTAGTGGACCGACTGCAACCAAGCTCGGTACACATGCTGCTTACTATCAGGCGAACAACCGCTCTTATGATTTAAACAAATAACACTCAAGCTACAGGAGACACAATGGCGTAAACTACGATATTTTTGAATTACTGCAAAACCATGCGAGCCATCTTCCTGCACCTCCTCCTAAAGTAGTGGACCGACTGCAAGCAAACTCGGTACACATACTGCTTACTATCACGCGAACAACCGCTGTCATGAATTAAACACCTACCACTCCGGCTGCAGTAGACACGAAGCCGTAAACTACGATATTCTTGAATTACAGCAAAACCATGCGAGCCATCTACCTGCACCTCCTCCTAAAGTAGTGGACCGACTGCAACCAAACTCTGTACACATCCTGCTTACTATCAGGTGAACAACCGCTGTCATGAATTAAACACCCACCACTCACGCTACAGGAGAAACGAAGTCGTAAACTACGATATTTTTGAATTACTGCAAAACCAAGCGAGCCATCTTCCTGCACCTCCTCTTAAAGTAGTGGACCGACTGCAACCAAACTCGGTACACATACTGCTTACTATCAGGCGAACATCCGCTGTCATGAATGAAACTCCTACCACTCTCACTACAGTAGAAACGAAATCGTGAACTACGATATTCTTGAATTACTGCTAAAGCATGCAAGCCATCTTCCTGCACCTCCTCTTACAGTAGTGGACCAACTGAAACCAAAATCGGTGCACACACTGCTTCTTATCAGGCGAACAACCGCTGTCATGGATTAAACACCTACCACTCACGCTACAGGAAACAAGAAGTCGTAAACTACGATATTCTTGAATTACTGCAAAACCATGCGAGCCATCTTCCTGCACCTCCACCTAAAGTAGTGGACCGACTGCAACCAAACTCTGTACACATCCTCCTTACTATCAGGCGAACAACCGCTGTCATGAATTAAACACCTACCACTCACGCTACAGGAGACACGAAGTCGTAAACTACGATATTCTTGAATTACTGCAAAACCATGCGAGCCATCTTCCTGCATCTCCTCCTAAAGTAGTGGACCGACTGCAACCAAACTCGGTACACATACTGCTTACTAACAGGCGAATAACCGCTGTCATGGATTAAACACATACCACTCACGCTACAGGAGACACGAATACGTAAACTAACGATATTCTTGCATTACTGCAAAACCATGCGAGCTATCTTCCTGCACCTCCTCCTAAAGTAGTGGACCGACTGCAACCAAACTCGGTACACATACTGCTTACTATCAGGCGAACAACTGATGTCATGAATTGAACACCTACCACTCACGCTACAGGAGACACGAAGTCGTAAACTACGATATTCTTGAATTACTGCAAAACCATGCGAGCCATCTTCCTGCACCTCCTCAGAAGTAGTGGACCGACTGCAGCCTAACTCGGTACACATACTGCTTACAATCTGGCTAACAAACGCTGTCATGAATTTAACACCTACCACTCACGCTACAGGAGACACGACGTCGTAAACTACGATACTCTTGAATTACTAGAAAACAATGCGAGCCATCTTCCTGCACCTCCTCTTAAAGTAGTGGACCGACTGCAACCAAACTCGGTATAGATACTTCTTACAATCAGGCGAACAACCGCTGTCATGAATTAAACACCTATCACTCACGCTACAGGAGACAAGAAGTCGTAAACTACGATATTCTTGAATTACTGCAAAACCAAGCGAGCCATCTTCCAGCACCTCCTCCTCCAGTAATGGGCCGACTGCAACCAACCTCGGTACACATACTGCTTATTATCAGGCGAGCAACCGCTGTCATGAATTAAACACCTACCACTCACGCTACAGGATACACGATGTCGTAAACTACGATATTCTTGAATTACTGCAAAACCATGCGAGCCATCTTCCTGCACCTCCTCCTAAAGTAGTGGACCGACTGCAACCAAACTCGGTACACATACTGCTTACTATCAGGCGAACAACCTCTGTCATGAATTAAACACCTACCACTCACGCTACAGGAGACCCGAAGTCGTAAACAACGATATTCTTGAATTACTGCAAAACCATGCGAGCCATCTTCCGGCACGTCCTCCTAAAGTAATGAACCGACTGCAACCAAACTCGGTACACATACTGCTTACTATCAGGCGGACAACCGCTGTCATGAATTAAACACCTACCACTCACGCTACAGGAGACACGAAGTCGTAAACTACGATTTTCTTGAATTACTGCAAAACCATACGAGCCATCTTCTTGCATCTCCTCCTAAAGTAGTGGACCGACTATAACCAAACTCGAAACACATACTGCTTACTATCAGGCAAACAACCGCTGTCATGAATTAAACACCTACCACTCACGCTACAGGAGACACGAATTCGTAAACTACGATATTCTTCAATTACTGCAAAACCATGCGAACAATCTTCCTGCACCCCCTCTTAAAGTAGTGGACCGACTTCAACCAAACTCGGTACACATACTGCTTACTATCAGGCGAACAACCGCTGTCATGAATTAAACACCTACCACTCACGCTACAGGAGACACGAAGGCGTAAACTACGATATTCTTGAATTACTGCAAAACCATGCGAGCCATCTTCCTGCACCTCCTCCTAAAGTAGTGGTTCGACTGCAACCAAACTCGGTACACATACTTCTTACTATCAGTCGAACAACCGCTGTCATGAATTTAACACCTACCACTTACGCTACAGGAGACACGAAGTCGCAAACTACGATATTCTTGAAATACTGCAAAACCATGCGAGAAATCTTCCTGCACCTCCTCCTAAAGTAGTGGACCGACTGCAACCAAACTCGGTACACATACTGCTTACTATCAGGCGAACAACCGCTGTCGCGAATTAAACACCTACCACTCACGCTACAGGAGACACGAAGTCGCAAACTACGATATTCTTGAAATACTGCAAAACCATGCGAGAAATCTTCCTGCACCTCCTCCTAAAGTAGTGGACCGACTGCAACCAAACTCGGTACACATACTGCTTACTATCAGGCGCACAACCGCTG
This sequence comes from Locusta migratoria, assembly GCA_026315105.1. Taxonomy (NCBI): domain Eukaryota; kingdom Metazoa; phylum Arthropoda; class Insecta; order Orthoptera; family Acrididae; genus Locusta; species Locusta migratoria. The sequence continues at coordinate 16,993,527 of CM048753.1, read as the reverse complement.
TCATGAATTAAACACCTACCACTCCCGCTACAGGAGACACGAAGTCGTAAACTACGATATTCTTGAATTACAGCAAAACTATGCGAGCCATCTTCCTGCACCTCCTCCTAAGGTAGTGGACCGACTGCAACCAAACTTGGTACACATACTGCTTACTATCAGACGAACAACCGCAGTCATGAATTAAACACCTACCACTCATGCTACAGGAGACATGAAGTCGTGAACTACGATTTCCTTGAATTACTGCTAAAGCATTCAAGCAATCTTCCTGCACCTCCTCCTAAAGTAGTGGACCAACTGCAACCAAACTCGGTACACATACTGCTTACTATCAGGCGAACAACCGCTGTCTTGGATTAAACAAATACCACTCACGCTACAGGAGACACGAAGTCGTAAACTACGATATTCTTGAATTACGGCGAAACCATGCGAGCCATCTTCCTGCACCTCCTCCTAAAGTTGTGGACCGACTGCCACCAAACTTGGTACACATACTGCTTACTATCAGGCGAACAACCGCTGTCATGAATTGAACACCTACCACTCACGCTACAGGAGACACGAAGTCGTAAACTACGATATTCTTGAATTACTGCAAAACCATGCGAACCATCTTCCTGCACCTCCTCCTAAAGTAGTGGACCGACTGCAACCAAACTCGGTACACATACTGCTTATAATCTGGCTAACAAACACTGTCATCAATTTAACACCTACCACTCACGCTACAGGAGACACGAAATCGTAAACTACGATACTCTTGAATTACTGCAAAACTATGTGAGCCATCATCCTGCACCTCCTCTTAAAGTAGTGGAGCGACTGCAACCAAACTCGGTACACATTCTGCATACTATCAGGCGAACAACCGCTGTCATGAATTAAACACCTACCACTCACGCTACGGGGGATACGAAGTCGTGAACTACGATATTCTTGAATTACTGCTAAAACATGCGAGCCATCTTCCTGCACCTCCTCCTAAAGTAGTGGACCGACTGCAACCAAACTCGGTACAGATACTACTTACAATCAGGCGAACAACCGCTGTCATGAATTAAACACCTACCACTCACGCTACAGGAGACAAGAAGTCGTAAACTACGTTATTCTTGAATTACTGCAAAACCAAGCGAGACATCTTCCTGCACCGCCTCCTCCAGTAATGGACCGACTGCAACCAACCTCGGTACACATACTGCTTATTATCAGGCGAGCAACCGCTGTCATGAATTAAACACCTACCACTCACGCTACAGGATACACGATGTCGTAAACTACGATATTCTTGAATTACTGCAAAACCATGCGAGCCATCTTCCTGCACCTCCTCCTAAAGTAGTGGACCGACTGCAACCAAACTCGGTACACATACTGCTTACTATCAGACGAACAACCGCAGTCATGAATTAAACACCTACCACTCATGCTACAGGAGTCCCGAAGTCGTAAACTACGATATTCTTGAATTACTGCAAAACCATGCGATTCGTCTTCCTGCACCTCCTCCTAAAGTAGTAGACCGATTGCAACCAAATTCAATACACATTCTGCTTATTATCAGGCGAACAACCGCTGTCATGAATTAAACACCTACCACTCACGCTACAGGAGACAAGAAGTCGTAAACTACGATATTCTTGAATTACTGCAAAACCATGCGAGCCATCTTCCTGCACTTCCTCCTAAAGTAATGAACCGACTGCAACCAAACTCGGTACACATACTGCTTACTAGCAGGCGAACAACCGCTGTCATGAATTAAACACCTACCACTCACGCTACAGCAGACACGAAGTCGTAAACTACGATATTCTTGAATTACTGCAAAACCATGCGAGCCATCTTCCTGCACCTACTCCTAAAGTGGTGGACCGACTGCAACCAAACTCGGTACACATACTGCTTACTATCAGACGAAAAACCGCTGTCATGAATTAAACACCTACCACTCACGATACAGGAGACACGAAGTCGTGAACTACGATTTTCTTGAATTACTGCTAAAGCATTCAAGCCATCTTCCTGCACCCCCTCCTAAAGTAGAGGACCAACTGCAACCAAACTCGGTACACATACTGCGTACTATCAGGCGAACAACCTCTGTCATGGATTAAACACATACCACTCACGCTACAGGAGACACGAAGTCGTAAACTACGATAGTGTTGAATTACGGCGAAACCATGCGAGCCATCTTCCTGCACCTCCTCCTAAAGTTGTGGACCGACTGCAACCAAACTCGGTACACATACTGCTTACTATCAGGCGAACAACCGCTGTCATGAATTAAACACCTACAACTCACGCTACAGGAGACACGAATTCGTAAACTAACGATATTCTTGCATTACTGCAAAACCATGCGAGCTATCTTCCTGTACCTCCTCCTAAAGTAGTGGACCGACTGCAACCAAACTCGGTACACATACTGCTTACTATCAGGCGAACCACCGCTGTCATGAATTGAACACCTACCACTCACGCTACAGGAGACACGAAGTCGTAAACTACGATATTCTTGAATTACTGCAAAACCATGCGAACCATCTTCCTGCACCTCCTCCTAAAGTAGTGGACCGACTGCAACCAAACTCGGTACACATACTGCTTACAATCTGGCTAACAAACGCTGTCATCAATTTAACACCTACCACTCACGCTACAGGAGACACGAAATCGTAAACTACGATACTCTTGAATTACTGCAAAACCATGCGAGCCATCTTCCTGCACCTCCTCTTAAAGTAGTGGACCGACTGCAACCAAACTCGGTACACATTCTGCTTACTATCAGGCGAACAACCGCTGTCATGAATTAAACACCTACCACTCACGCTACGGGGGATACGAAGTCGTGAACTACGATATTCTTGAATTACTGCTAAACCATGCGAGCCATCTTCCTGCACCTCCTCCTAAAGTAGTGGACCGACTGCAACCAAACTCGGTACAGATACTGCTTACAATCAGGCGAACAACCGCTGTCATGAATTAAACACCTACCACTCACGCTACAGGATACACGATGTCGTAAACAACGATATTCTTGAATTACTGGAAAACCATGCGAGCAATCTTCCTGCACCTTCTCCTAAAGTAGTGGACCGACTGCAACCAAACTCGGTACACATACTGCTTACTATCAGACGAACAACCGCTGTCATGAATTAAACACCTACCACTCACACTACAGGAGTCCCGAAGTCGTAAACTACGATATTCTTGAATTACTGCAAAACCATGCGAGCCATCTTCCTGCACGTCCTCCTAAAGTAATGAACCGACTGCAACCAAACTCGGTACACATACTGCTTACTATCAGGCGAACAACCGCTGTCATGAATTAAACACCTACCACTCCCGCTACAGGAGACACGAAGTCGTAAACTACGATATTCTTGAATTACAGCAAAACCATGCGAGCCATTTTCCTGGACTTCCTCCTAAAGTAGCGGACCGACTGCAACCAAACTCTGTACACATCCTTCTTACTATCAGGCGAACAACCGCTGTCATGAATTAAACACCTACCACTCACTCTACAGGAGACACGAAGTCGTAAACTACGATATTCTTGAATTATTGCAAAACCATGCGAGCCATCTTCCTGCACCTCCTCCTAAAGTAGTTTACCGACTGCAACCAAACTCGGTACACATACTGCTTACTATCAGGCGAACAACCGCTGTCATGAATTAAACACCTACCACTCACGCTACAGGAGACCCGAAGTCGTAAACTACGATAATCTTGAATAACTGCAAAACCATGCGAGCCATCTTCCTGCACGTCCTCCTAAAGTAATGAACCGACTGCAACCAAACTCGGTACACATACTGCTTACTATCAGGCGAACAACCGCTGGCATGAATTAAACACCTACCACTCCCGCTACAGGAGACACGAAGTCGTAAACTACGATATTCTTGAATTACAGCAAAACCATGCGAGCAATCTTCCTGCACCTCCTCCTAAAGTAGTGGACCGACTGCAACCAAACTCTGTACACATCCTGCTTACTATCAGGCGGACAACCGCTGTCATGAATTAAACACCTACCACTCACGATACAGGAAACACTAAGTCGTGAACTACGATTTTCTTGAATTACTGCTAAAGAATTCAAGCCATCTTCCTGCACCTCCTCCTAAAGTAGTGGACCAACTGCAACCAAATCCGGTACACATACTGCTTACTATCAGTCGAACAACCGCTGTCTTGGATTAAACACATACCACTCACGCTACAGGAGACACGAAGTCGTAAACTACGATATTCTTGAATTACTGCAAAACCATGCGAACCATCTTCCTGCACCTCCTCCTAAAGTAGTGGACCGACTGCAACCAAACTCGGTACACATACTGCTTACAATCTGGCTAACAAACGCTGTCATCAATTTAACACCTACCACTCACGCTACAGGAGACATGAAATCGTAAACTACGATACTCTTGAATTACTGCAAAACCATGCGAGCCATCTTCCTGCACCTCCTCTTAAAGTAGTGGACCGACTGCAACCAAACTCGGTACACATTCTGCTTACTATCACGCGAACAACCGCTGTCATGAATTAAACACCTACCACTCACGCTACGGGGGATACGAAGTCGTGAACTACGATATTCTTGAATTACTGCTAAACCATGCGAGCCATCTTCCTGCACCTCCTCCTAAAGTAGTGGACCGACTGCAACCAAACTCGGTACAGATACTGCTTACAATCAGGCGAACAACCGCTGTCATGAATTAAACACCTACCACTCACGCTACAGGATACACGATGTCGTAAACTACGATATTCTTGAATTACTGGAAAACCATGCGAGCCATCTTCCTGCACCTTCTCCTAAAGTAGTGGACCGACTGCAACCAAACTCGGTACACATACTGCTTACTATCAGACGAACAACCGCTGTCATGAATTAAACACCTTCCACTCACGCTACAGGAGTCCCGAAGTCGTAAACTACGATATTCTTGAATTACTGCAAAACCATGCGAGCCATCTTCCTGCACGTCCTCCTAAAGTAATGAACCGACTGCAACCAAACTCGGTACACATACTGCTTACTATCAGGCGAACAACCGCTGTCATGAATTAAACACCTACCACTCCCGCTACAGGAGACACGAAGTCGTAAACTACGATATTCTTGAATTACAGCAAAACCATGCGAGCCATTTTCCTGGACTTCCTCCTAAAGTAGCGGACCGACAGCAACCAAACTCTGTACACATCCTTCTTACTATCAGGCGAACAACCGCTGTCATGAATTAAACACCTACCACTCACCCTACAGGAGACACGAAGTCGTAAACTACGATATTCTTGAATTATTGCAAAACCATGCGAGCCATCTTCCTGCACCTCCTCCTAAAGTAGTTTACCGACTGCAACCAAACTCGGTACACATACTGCTTACTATCAGGCGAACAACCGCTGTCATGAATTAAACACCTACCACTCACGCTACAGGAGACCCGAAGTCGTAAACTACGATAATCTTGAATTACTGCAAAACCATGCGAGCCATCTTCCTGCACGTCCTCCTAAAGTAATGAACCGACTGCAACCAAACTCGGTACACATACTGCTTACTATCAGGCGAACAACCGCTGGCATGAATTAAACACCTACCACTCCCGCTACAGGAGACACGAAGTCGTAAACTACGATATTCTTGAATTACAGCAAAACCATGCGAGCAATCTTCCTGCACCTCCTCCTAAAGTGGTGGACCGACTGCAACCAAACTCTGTACACATCCTGCTTACTATCAGGCGGACAACCGCTGTCATGAATTAAACACCTACCACTCACGATACAGGAAACACTAAGTCGTGAACTACGATTTTCTTGAATTACTGCTAAAGAATTCAAGCAATCTTCCTGCACCTCCTCCTAAAGTAGTGGACCAACTGCAACCAAATCCGGTACACATACTGCTTACTATCAGTCGAACAACCGCTGTCATGGATTAAACACATACCACTCACGCTACAGGAGACACGAAGTCGTAAACTACGATATTCTTGAATTACGGCACAACCATGCGAGCAATCTTCCTGCAGCTCCTCCTAAAGTTGTGGACCGTCTGCAACCAAACTCGGTACACATACTGCTTACTATCAGGCGAACAACCGCTGTCATGAATAAAACACCTACAACTCACGCTACAGGAGACACGAATTCGTAAACTAACGATATTCTTGCATTACTGCAAAACCATGCGAGCTATCTTCCTGCACCTCCTCCTAAAGTAGTGGACCGACTGCAACCAAACTCGGTACACATACTGCTTACTATCAGGCGAACAACCGCTGTCATGAATTGAACACCTACCACTCACGCTACAGGAGACACGAAGTCGTAAACTACGATATTCTTAAATTATTGCAAAACCATGAGAGATATCTTCCTGCACCTCCTCCTAAAGTAGTGGACCGACTGCAACCAAACTCCGTACACATACTGCTTACAATCTGGCTAACAAACGCTGTCATCAATTTAACACCTACCACTCACGCTACAGGAGAAACGAAGTCGTAAACTACGATACTCTTGAATTACTGCAAAACCATGCGAGCAATCTTCCTGCACCTCCTCTTAAAGTAGTGGACTGACTGCAACCAAACTCGGTGCACATTCTGCATACTATCAGGCGAACAACCGCTGTCATGAATTAAACACCTACCACTCACGCTACAGGGGATACGAATTCGTGAACTACGATATTCTTGAATTACTGCTAAACCATGCGAGCAAACTTCCTGCACCTCCTCCTAAAGTAGTGGACCGAGTGCAACCAAACTCGGTACACATACTGCTTACAATCTGGCTAACAAACGCTGTCATCAATTTAACACCTACCACTCACGCTACAGGAGACACGAAGTCGTAAACTACGAGACTCTTGAATTACTGCAAAACGATGCGAGCCATCTTCCTGCACCTCCTCCTCCAGTAATGGACCGACTAAAACCAACCTCGGTACACATACTGCTTATTATCAGGCGAGCAACCGCTGTCATGAATTAAACACCTACCACTCACGCTACAGGATAAACGATGTCGTAAACTACGATATTCTTGAATTACTGCAAAACCATGCGAGCCATCTTCCTGCACCTCTTCCTAAGGTAGTGGAACGACTGCATCCAAACTCGGGACACATTCTGCTTCCTATCAGGAGAACAACCGCTGTCATGAATTAAACACCTACCACTCACGCTACAGGAGACCCTAAGTCGTAAACTACGATATTTTTGAATTACTGCAAAACCATGCGAGCCATCTTTCTGCTCGTCCTCCTAAAGTAGAGGACCGACTGCAACCTAACTCTGTACACATCCTGCTTACTATCAGGCGAACAACCGCTGTCATGAATTAAACACCTACCACTCACGCTACAGGAGACACGAAGTCGTAAACTACGATATTCTTGAATTACTGCAAAACCATGCGAGCCATCTCCCTGCACCTCCTCCTAAAGTAGTGGACCGACTGCAACCAAGCTCGGTACACCTGCTGCTTACTATCAGGCGAACAACCGCTCTTATGATTTAAACAAATAACACTCAAGCTACAGGAGACACGATGGCGTAAACTACGATATTTTTGAATTACTGCAAAACCATGCGAGCCATCTTCCTGCACCTCCTCCTAAAGTAGTGGACCGACTGCAACCAAACTCGGTACAAATACTGCTTACTATCACGCGAACAACCGCTGTCATGAATTAAACACCAACCACTCCGGCTGCAGGAGACACGAAGCCGTAAACTACGATATTCTTGAATTACAGCAAAACCATGCGAGCCATCTACCTGCACCTCCTCCTAAAGTAGTGGACCGACTGCAACCAAACTCTGTACACATCCTGCCTACTATCAGGTGAACAACCGCTGTCATGAATTAAACACCCACCACTCACGCTACAGGAGAAACGAAGACGTAAACTACGATATTTTTGAATTACTGCAAAACCAAGCGAGCCATCTTCCTGCACCTCCTCCTAAAGTAGTGGACCGACTGCAACCAAACTCGGTACACATACTGCTTACTATCAGGCGAACAACCGCTGTCATGAATGAAACACCTACCACTCACACTACAGTAGACACGAAATCGTGAACTACTATATTCTTGAATTACTGCTAAAGCATGCAAGCCATCTTCCTGCACCTCCTCTTACAGTAGTGGACCAACTGAAACCAAACTCGGTGCACACACTGCTTCCTATCAGGCGAACAACCGCTGTCGCGAATTAAACACCTACCACTCACGCTACAGGAGACACGAAGTCGTAAACTACGATATTCTTGAATTACTGCAAAACCATGCGAACCATCTTCCTGCACCTCCTCCTAAAGTAGTGGACCGACTGCAACCAAACTCGGTACACATACTGCTTATAATCTGGCTAACAAACGCTGTCATCAATTTAACACCTACCACTCACGCTACAGGAGACACGAAATCGTAAACTACTATACTCTTGAATTACTGCAAAACTATGTGAGCCATCTTCCTGCACCTCCTCTTAAAGTAGTGGAGCGACTGCAACCAAACTCGGTACACATTCTGCATACTATCAGGCGAACAACCGCTGTCATGAATTAAACACCTACCACTCACGCTACGGGGGATACGAAGTCGTGAACTACGATATTCTTGAATTACTGCTAAACCATGCGAGCCATCTTCCTGCACCTCCTCCTAAAGTAGTGGACCGACTGCAACCAAACTCGGTACAGATACTACTTACAATCAGGCGAACAACCGCTGTCATGAATTAAACACCTACCACTCACGCTACAGGAGACAAGAAGTCGTAAACTACGTTATTCTTGAATTACTGCACAACCAAGCGAGCCATCTTCCTGCACCGCCTCCTCCAGTAATGGACCAACTGCAACCAACCTCGGTACACATACTGCTTATTATCAGGCGAGCAACCGCTGTCATGAATTAAACACCCACCACTCACGCTACAGGATACACGATGTCGTAAACTACGATATTCTTGAATTACTGCAAAACCATGCGAGCCATCTTCCTGCACCTCCTCCTAAAGTAGTGGACCGACTGCAACCAAACTCGGTACACATACTGCTTACTATCAGACGAACAACCGCAGTCATGAATTAAACACCTACCACTCATGCTACAGGAGTCCCGAAGTCGTAAACTACGATATTCTTGAATTACTGCAAAACCATGCGATTCGTCTTCCTGCACCTCCTCCTAAAGTAGTAGACCGATTGCAACCAAATTCAATACACATTCTGCTTATTATCAGGCGAACAACCGCTGTCATGAATTAAACACCTACCACTCACGCTACAGGAGACAAGAAGTCGTAAACTACGATATTCTTGAATTACTGCAAAACCATGCGAGCCATCTTCCTGCACGTCCTCCTAAAGTGATGAACCGACTGCAACCAAACTCGGTACACATACTGCTTACTAGCAGGCGAACAACCGCTGTCATGAATTAAACACCTACCACTCACGCTACAGGAGACACGAAGTCGTAAACTACGATATTCTTGAATTACTGCAAAACCATGCGAACCATCTTCCTGCACCTCCTCCTAAAGTAGTGGACCGACTGCAACCAAACTCGGTACACATACTGCTTACTATCAGGCGAACAACCGCTGTCGCGAATTAAACACCTACCACTCATGCTACAGGAGACACGAAGTCGTGAACTACGATTTCCTTGAATTACTGCTAAAGCATTCAAGCAATCTCCCTGCACCTCCTCCTAAAGTAGTGGACCAACTGCAACCAAACTCGGTACACATACTGCTTACTATCAGGCGAACAACCGCTGTCATGGGTTAAACACATACCACTCACGCTACAGGAGACACGAAGTCGTAAACTACGAAATTCTTGAATTACGGCGAAACCATGCGAGCCATCATCCTGCACCTCCTCCTAAAGTTGTGGACCGACTGCCAGCAAACTTGGTACACATACTGCTTACTATCAGGCGAACAACCGCTGTCATGAATTAAACAACTACAACGCACGCTACAGGAGACACGAATTCGTAAACTAACGATATTCTTGCATTACTGCAAAACCATGCGAGCTATCTTCCTGCGCCTCCTCCTAAAGTAGTGGACCGACTGCAACCAAACTCGGTACACATACTGCTTACTATCAGGCGAACAACCGCTGTCATGAATTGAACACCTACCACTCACGCTACAGGAGACACGAAGTCGTAAACTACGATATTCTTGAATTACTGCAAAACCATGCGAACCATCTTCCTGCACCTCCTCCTAAAGTAGTGGACCGACTGCAACCAAACTCGGTAATCATACTGCTTATAATCTGGCTAACAAACGCTGTCATCAATTTAACACCTACCACTCACGCCACAGGAGACACGAAATCGTAAACTACGATACTCTTGAATTACTCCAAAACTATGTGAGCCATCTTCCTGCACCTCCTCTTAAAGTAGTGGAGCGACTGCAACCAAACTCGGTACAGATACTACTTACAATCAGGCGAACAACCGCTGTCATGAATTAAACACCTACCACTCACGCTACAGGAGACAAGAAGTCGTAAACTACGTTATTCTTGAATTACTGCAAAACCAAGCGAGCCATCTTCCTGCACCGCCTCCTCCAGTAATGGACCGACTGCAACCAACCTCGGTACACATTCTGCATACTATCAGGCGAACAACCGCTGTCATGAATTAAACACCTACCACTCACGCTACGGGGGATACGAAGTCGTGAACTACGATATTCTTGAATTACTGCTAAACCATGCGAGCCATCTTCCTGCACCTCCTCCTAAAGTAGTGGACCGACTGCAACCAAACTCGGTACAGATACTACTTACAATCAGGCGAACAACCGCTGTCATGAATTAAACACCTACCACTCACGCTACAGGAGACAAGAAGTCGTAAACTACGTTATTCTTGAATTACTGCAAAACCAAGCGAGCCATCTTCCTGCACCGCCTCCTCCAGTAATGGACCGACTGCAACCAACCTCGGTACACATACTGCTTATTATCAGGCGAGCAACCGCTGTCATGAATTAAACACCCACCACTCACGCTACAGGATACACGATGTCGTAAACTACGATATTCTTGAATTACTGCAAAACCATGCGAGCCATCTTCCTGCACCTCCTCCTAAAGTAGTGGACCGACTGCAACCAAACTCGGTACACATACTGCTTACTATCAGACGAACAACCGCAGTCATGAATTAAACACCTACCACTCATGCTACAGGAGTCCCGAAGTCGTAAACTACGATATTCTTGAATTACTGCAAAACCATGCGATTCGTCTTCCTGCACCTCCTCCTAAAGTAGTAGACCGATTGCAACCAAATTCAATACACATTCTGCTTATTATCAGGCGAACAACCGCTGTCATGAATTAAACACCTACCACTCACGCTACAGGAGACAAGAAGTCGTAAACTACGATATTCTTGAATTACTGCAAAACCATGCGAGCCATCTTCCTGCACGTCCTCCTAAAGTGATGAACCGACTGCAACCAAACTCGGTACACATACTGCTTACTAGCAGGCGAACAACCGCTGTCATGAATTAAACACCTACCACTCACGCTACAGGAGACACGAAGTCGTAAACTACGATATTCTTGAATTACTGCAAAACCATGCGAACCATCTTCCTGCACCTCCTCCTAAAGTAGTGGACCGACTGCAACCAAACTCGGTACACATACTGCTTACTATCAGGCGAACAACCGCTGTCTCGAATTAAACACCTACCACTCACGCTACAGGAGACAAGAAGTCGTAAACTACGTTATTCTTGAATTACTGCAAAACCAAGCGAGCCATCTTCCTGCACCGCCTCCTCCAGTAATGGACCGACTGCAACCAACCTCGGTACACATTCTGCATACTATCAGGCGAACAACCGCTGTCATGAATTAAACACCTACCACTCACGCTACGGGGGATACGAAGTCGTGAACTACGATATTCTTGAATTACTGCTAAACCATGCGAGCCATCTTCCTGCACCTCCTCCTAAAGTAGTGGACCGACTGCAACCAAACTCGGTACAGATACTACTTACAATCAGGCGAACAACCGCTGTCATGAATTAAACACCTACCACTCACGCTACAGGAGACAAGAAGTCGTAAACTACGTTATTCTTGAATTACTGCAAAACCAAGCGAGCCATCTTCCTGCACCGCCTCCTCCAGTAATGGACCGACTGCAACCAACCTCGGTACACATACTGCTTATTATCAGGCGAGCAACCGCTGTCATGAATTAAACACCCACCACTCACGCTACAGGATACACGATGTCGTAAACTACGATATTCTTGAATTACTGCAAAACCATGCGAGCCATCTTCCTGCACCTCCTCCTAAAGTAGTGGACCGACTGCAACCAAACTCGGTACACATACTGCTTACTATCAGACGAACAACCGCAGTCATGAATTAAACACCTACCACTCATGCTACAGGAGTCCCGAAGTCGTAAACTACGATATTCTTGAATTACTGCAAAACCATGCGATTCGTCTTCCTGCACCTCCTCCTAAAGTAGTAGACCGATTGCAACCAAATTCAATACACATTCTGCTTATTATCAGGCGAACAACCGCTGTCATGAATTAAACACCTACCACTCACGCTACAGGAGACAAGAAGTCGTAAACTACGATATTCTTGAATTACTGCAAAACCATGCGAGCCATCTTCCTGCACGTCCTCCTAAAGTGATGAACCGACTGCAACCAAACTCGGTACACATACTGCTTACTAGCAGGCGAACAACCGCTGTCATGAATTAAACACCTACCACTCACGCTACAGGAGACACGAAGTCGTAAACTACGATATTCTTGAATTACTGCAAAACCATGCGAACCATCTTCCTGCACCTCCTCCTAAAGTAGTGGACCGACTGCAACCAAACTCGGTACACATACTGCTTACTATCAGGCGAACAACCGCTGTCTCGAATTAAACACCTACCACTCATGCTACAGGAGACACGAAGTCGTGAACTACGATTTCCTTGAATTACTGCTAAAGCATTCAAGCAATCTCCCTGCACCTCCTCCTAAAGTAGTGGACCAACTGCAACCAAACTCGGTACACATACTGCTTACCATCAGGCAAACAACCGCTGTCATGGGTTAAACACATACCACTCACGCTACAGGAGACACGAAGTCGTAAACTACGATATTCTTGAATTACGGCGAAACCATGCGAGCCATCTTCCTGCACCTCCTCCTAAAGTTGTGGACCGACTGCCAGCAAACTTGGTACACATACTGCTTACTATCAGGCGAACAACCGCTGTCATGAATTAAACAACTACAACGCACGCTACAGGAGACACGAATTCGTAAACTAACGATATTCTTGCATTACTGCAAAACCATGCGAGCTATCTTCCTGCGCCTCCTCCTAAAGTAGTGGACCGACTGCAACCAAACTCGGTACACATACTGCTTACTATCAGGCGAACAACCGCTGTCATGAATTGAACACCTACCACTCACGCTACAGGAGACACGAAGTCGTAAACTACGATATTCTTGAATTACTGCAAAACCATGCGAACCATCTTCCTGCACCTCCTCCTAAAGTAGTGGACCGACTGCAACCAAACTCGGTACACATACTGCTTATAATCTGGCTAACAAACGCTGTCATCAATTTAACACCTACCACTCACGCTACAGGAGACACGAAATCGTAAACTACTATACTCTTGAATTACTGCAAAACTATGTGAGCCATCTTCCTGCACCTCCTCTTAAAGTAGTGGAGCGACTGCAACCAAACTCGGTACACATTCTGCATACTATCAGGCGAACAACCGCTGTCATGAATTAAACACCTACCACTCACGCTACGGGGGATACGAAGTCGTGAACTACGATATTCTTGAATTACTGCTAAACCATGCGAGCCATCTTCCTGCACCTCCTCCTAAAGTAGTGGACCGACTGCAACCAAACTCGGTACAGATACTACTTACAATCAGGCGAACAACCGCTGTCATGAATTAAACACCTACCACTCACGCTACAGGAGACAAGAAGTCGTAAACTACGTTATTCTTGAATTACTGCACAACCAAGCGAGCCATCTTCCTGCACCGCCTCCTCCAGTAATGGACCAACTGCAACCAACCTCGGTACACATACTGCTTATTATCAGGCGAGCAACCGCTGTCATGAATTAAACACCCACCACTCACGCTACAGGATACACGATGTCGTAAACTACGATATTCTTGAATTACTGCAAAACCATGCGAGCCATCTTCCTGCACCTCCTCCTAAAGTAGTGGACCGACTGCAACCAAACTCGGTACACATACTGCTTACTATCAGACGAACAACCGCAGTCATGAATTAAACACCTACCACTCATGCTACAGGAGTCCCGAAGTCGTAAACTACGATATTCTTGAATTACTGCAAAACCATGCGATTCGTCTTCCTGCACCTCCTCCTAAAGTAGTAGACCGATTGCAACCAAATTCAATACACATTCTGCTTATTATCAGGCGAACAACCGCTGTCATGAATTAAACACCTACCACTCACGCTACAGGAGACAAGAAGTCGTAAACTACGATATTCTTGAATTACTGCAAAACCATGCGAGCCATCTTCCTGCACGTCCTCCTAAAGTGATGAACCGACTGCAACCAAACTCGGTACACATACTGCTTACTAGCAGGCGAACAACCGCTGTCATGAATTAAACACCTACCACTCACGCTACAGGAGACACGAAGTCGTAAACTACGATATTCTTGAATTACTGCAAAACCATGCGAACCATCTTCCTGCACCTCCTCCTATAGTAGTGGACCGACTGCAACCAAACTCGGTACACATACTGCTTACTATCAGGCGAACAACCGCTGTCGCGAATTAAACACCTACCACTCATGCTACAGGAGACACGAAGTCGTGAACTACGATTTCCTTGAATTACTGCTAAAGCATTCAAGCAATCTCCCTGCACCTCCTCCTAAAGTAGTGGACCAACTGCAACCAAACTCGGTACACATACTGCTTACTATCAGGCGAACAACCGCTGTCATGGGTTAAACACATACCACTCACGCTACAGGAGACACGAAGTCGTAAACTACGAAATTCTTGAATTACGGCGAAACCATGCGAGCCATCTTCCTGCACCTCCTCCTAAAGTTGTGGACCGACTGCCAGCAAACTTGGTACACATACTGCTTACTATCAGGCGAACAACCGCTGTCATGAATTAAACAACTACAACGCACGCTACAGGAGACACGAATTCGTAAACTAACGATATTCTTGCATTACTGCAAAACCATGCGAGCTATCTTCCTGCGCCTCCTCCTAAAGTAGTGGACCGACTGCAACCAAACTCGGTACACATACTGCTTACTATCAGGCGAACAACCGCTGTCATGAATTGAACACCTACCACTCACGCTACAGGAGACACGAAGTCGTAAACTACGATATTCTTGAATTACTGCAAAACCATGCGAACCATCTTCCTGCACCTCCTCCTAAAGTAGTGGTCCGACTGCAACCAAACTCGGTACACATACTGCTTATAATCTGGCTAACAAACGCTGTCATCAATTTAACACCTACCACTCACGCCACAGGAGACACGAAATCGTAAACTACGATACTCTTGAATTACTCCAAAACTATGTGAGCCATCTTCCTGCACCTCCTCTTAAAGTAGTGGAGCGACTGCAACCAAACTCGGTACAGATACTACTTACAATCAGGCGAACAACCGCTGTCATGAATTAAACACCTACCACTCACGCTACAGGAGACAAGAAATCGTAAACTACGTTATTCTTGAATTACTGCAAAACCAAGCGAGCCATCTTCCTGCACCGCCTCCTCCAGTAATGGACCGACTGCAACCAACCTCGGTACACATTCTGCATACTATCAGGCGAACAACCGCTGTCATGAATTAAACACCTACCACTCACGCTACTGGGGATACGAAGTCGTGAACTACGATATTCTTGAATTACTGCTAAACCATGCGAGCCATCTTCCTGCACCTCCTCCTAAAGTAGTGGACCGACTGCAACCAAACTCGGTACAGATACTACTTACAATCAGGCGAACAACCGCTGTCATGAATTAAACACCTACCACTCACGCTACAGGAGACAAGAAGTCGTAAACTACGTTATTCTTGAATTACTGCAAAACCAAGCGAGCCATCTTCCTGCACCGCCTCCTCCAGTAATGGACCGACTGCAACCAACCTCGGTACACATACTGCTTATTATCAGGCGAGCAACCGCTGTCATGAATTAAACACCCACCACTCACGCTACAGGATACACGATGTCGTAAACTACGATATTCTTGAATTACTGCAAAACCATGCGAGCCATCTTCCTGCACCTCCTCCTAAAGTAGTGGACCGACTGCAACCAAACTCGGTACACATACTGCTTACTATCAGACGAACAACCGCAGTCATGAATTAAACACCTACCACTCATGCTACAGGAGTCCCGAAGTCGTAAACTACGATATTCTTGAATTACTGCAAAACCATGCGATTCGTCTTCCTGCACCTCCTCCTAAAGTAGTAGACCGATTGCAACCAAATTCAATACACATTCTGCTTATTATCAGGCGAACAACCGCTGTCATGAATTAAACACCTACCACTCACGCTACAGGAGACAAGAAGTCGTAAACTACGATATTCTTGAATTACTGCAAAACCATGCGAGCCATCTTCCTGCACGTCCTCCTAAAGTGATGAACCGACTGCAACCAAACTCGGTACACATACTGCTTACTAGCAGGCGAACCACCGCTGTCATGAATTAAACACCTACCACTCACGCTACAGGAGACACGAAGTCGTAAACTACGATATTCTTGAATTACTGCAAAACCATGCGAACCATCTTCCTGCACCTCCTCCTAAAGTAGTGGACCGACTGCAACCAAACTCGGTACACATACTGCTTACTATCAGGCGAACAACCGCTGTCTCGAATTAAACACCTACCACTCATGCTACAGGAGACACGAAGTCGTGAACTACGATTTCCTTGAATTACTGCTAAAGCATTCAAGCAATCTCCCTGCACCTCCTCCTAAAGTAGTGGACCAACTGCAACCAAACTCGGTACACATACTGCTTACCATCAGGCAAACAACCGCTGTCATGGGTTAAACACATACCACTCACGCTACAGGAGACACGAAGTCGTAAACTACGATATTCTTGAATTACGGCGAAACCATGCGAGCCATCTTACTGCACCTCCTCCTAAAGTTGTGGACCGACTGCCAGCAAACTTGGTACACATACTGCTTACTATCAGGCGAACAACCGCTGTCATGAATTAAACAACTACAACGCACGCTACAGGAGACACGAATTCGTAAACTAACGATATTCTTGCATTACTGCAAAACCATGCGAGCTATCTTCCTGCGCCTCCTCCTAAAGTAGTGGACCGACTGCAACCAAACTCGGTACACATACTGCTTACTATCAGGCGAACAACCGCTGTCATGAATTGAACACCTACCACTCACGCTACAGGAGACACGAAGTCGTAAACTACGATATTCTTGAATTACTGCAAAACCATGCGAACCATCTTCCTGCACCTCCTCCTAAAGTAGTGGACCGACTGCAACCAAACTCGGTAATCATACTGCTTATAATCTGGCTAACAAACGCTGTCATCAATTTAACACCTTCCACTCACGCTACAGGAGACACGAAATCGTAAACTACGATACTCTTGAATTACTCCAAAACTATGTGAGCCATCTTCCTGCACCTCCTCTTAAAGTAGTGGAGCGACTGCAACCAAACTCGGTACACATTCTGCATACTATCAGGCGAACAACCGCTGTCATGAATTAAACACCTACCACTCACGCTACGGGGGATACGAAGTCGTGAACTACGATATTCTTGAATTACTGCTAAACCATGCGAGCCATCTTCCTGCACCTCCTCCTAAAGTAGTGGACCGACTGCAACCAAACTCGGTACAGATACTACTTACAATCAGGCGAACAACCGCTGTCATGAATTAAACACCTACCACTCACGCTACAGGAGACAAGAAGTCGTAAACTACGTTATTCTTGAATTACTGCAAAACCAAGCGAGCCATCTTCCTGCACCGCCTCCTCCAGTAATGGACCGACTGCAACCAACCTCGGTACACAT
Source organism: Locusta migratoria (assembly GCA_026315105.1). Taxonomy (NCBI): domain Eukaryota; kingdom Metazoa; phylum Arthropoda; class Insecta; order Orthoptera; family Acrididae; genus Locusta; species Locusta migratoria. The sequence continues at coordinate 16,975,246 of CM048753.1, read as the reverse complement.
ACTGCTTATTATCAGGCGAGCAACCGCTGTCATGAATTAAACACCCACCACTCACGCTACAGGATACACGATGTCGTAAACTACGATATTCTTGAATTACTGCAAAACCATGCGAGCCATCTTCCTGCACCTCCTAATAAAGTAGTGGACCGACTGCAACCAAACTCGGTACACATACTGCTTACTATCAGACGAACAACCGCAGTCATGAATTAAACACCTACCACTCATGCTACAGGAGTCCCGAAGTCGTAAACTACGATATTCTTGAATTACTGCAAAACCATGCGATTCGTCTTCCTGCACCTCCTCCTAAAGTAGTAGACCGATTGCAACCAAATTCAATACACATTCTGCTTATTATCAGGCGAACAACCACTGTCATGAATTAAACACCTACCACTCACGCTACAGGAGACAAGAAGTCGTAAACTACGATATTCTTGAATTACTGCAAAACCATGCGAGCCATCTTCCTGCACGTCCTCCTAAAGTGATGAACCGACTGCAACCAAACTCGGTACACATACTGCTTACTAGCAGGCGAACAACCGCTGTCATGAATTAAACACCTACCACTCACGCTACAGGAGACACGAAGTCGTAAACTACGATATTCTTGAATTACTGCTAAAGCATTCAGGCCATCTTCCTGCACCCCCTCCTAAAGTAGAGGACCAACTGCAACCAAACTCGGTACACATACTGCGTACTATCAGGCGAACAACCTCTGTCATGGATTAAACACATACCACTCACGCTACAGGAGACACGAGGTCGTAAACTACGATATTCTTGAATTACGGCGAAACCATGCGAGCCATCTTCCTGCACCTCCTCCTAAAGTTGTGGACCGACTGCAACCAAACTCGGTACACATACTGCTTACTATCAGGCGAACAACCGCTGTCATGAATTAAACACCTACAACTCACGCTACAGGAGACACGAATTCGTAAACTAACGATATTCTTGCATTACTGCAAAACCATGCGAGCTATCTTCCTGTACCTCCTCCTAAAGTAGTGGACCGACTGCAACCAAACTCGGTACACATACTGCTTACTATCAGGCGAACCACCGCTGTCATGAATTGAACACCTACCACTCACGCTACAGGAGACACGAAGTCGTAAACTACGATATTCTTGAATTACTGCAAAACCATGCGAACCATCTTCCTGCACCTCCTCCTAAAGTAGTGGACCGACTGCAACCAAACTCGGTACACATACTGCTTACAATCTGGCTAACAAACGCTGTCATCAATTTAACACCTACCAGTCACGCTACAGGAGACACGAAATCGTAAACTACGATACTCTTGAATTACTGCAAAACCATGCGAGCCATCTTCCTGCACCTCCTCTTAAAGTAGTGGACCGACTGCAACCAAACTCGGTACACATTCTGCTTACTATCAGACGAACAACCGCTGTCATGAATTAAAGACCTACCACTCACGCTACGGGGGATACGAAGTCGTGAACTAGGATATTCTTGAATTACTGCTAAACCATGCGAGCCATCTTCCTGCACCTCCTCCTAAAGTAGTGATCCAACTGCAACCAAACTCGGTACAGATACTGCTTACAATCAGGCGAACAACCGCTGTCATGAATTAAACACCTACCACTCACGCTACAGGATACACGATGTCGTAAACTACGATATTCTTGAATTACTGGAAAACCATGCGAGCCATCTTCCTGCACCTTCTCCTAAAGTAGTGGACCGACTGCAACCAAACTCGGTACACATACTGCTTACTATCAGACGAACAACCGCTGTCATGAATTAAACACCTACCACTCACGCTACAGGAGTCCCGAAGTCGTAAACTACGATATTCTTGAATTACTGCAAAACCATGCGAGCCATCTTCCTGCACGTCCTCCTAAAGTAATGAACCGACTGCAACCAAACTCGGTACACATACTGCTTACTATCAGGCGAACAACCGCTGTCATGAATTAAACACCTACCACTCCCGCTACAGGAGACACGAAGTCGTAAACTACGATATTCTTGAATTACAGCAAAACCATGCGAGCCATTTTCCTGCTCTTCTTCCTAAAGTAGCCGACCGACTGCAACCAAACTCTGTACACATCCTGCTTACTATCAGACGAACAACCGCTGTCATGAATTAAACACCTACCACTCACACTACAATAGACACGAAGTCGTAAACTACGATATTCTTGAATTACTGCAAAACCATACGAGCCATCTTCTTGCATCTCCTCCTAAAGTAGTGGACCGACTGCAACCAATTTCGGTACACATACTACTTACTATCAGGCGAACAACCGCTGTCATGAATTATACACCTACCACTCACGATACAGGAAACACTAAGTCGTGAACTACGATTTTCTTGAATTACTGCTAAAGCATTCAAGCCAACTTCCTGCACCTCCTCCTAAAGTAGTGGACCAACTGCAACCAAATCCGGTACACATACTGCTTACTATCAGTCGAACAACCGCTGTCATGGATTAAACACATACCACTCACGCTACAGGAGACACGAAGTCGTAAACTACGATATTCTTGAATTACGGCACAACCATGCGAGCAATCTTCCTGCAGCTCCTCCTAAAGTTGTGGACCGTCTGCAACCAAACTCGGTACACATACTGCTTACTATCAGGCGAACAACCGCTGTCATGAATTAAACACCTACAACTCACGCTACAGGAGACACGAATTCGTAAACTAACGATATTCTTGCATTACTGCAAAACCATGCGAGCTATCTTCCTGCACCTCCTCCTAAAGTAGTGGACCGACTGCAACCAAACTCCGTACACATACTGCTTACAATCTGGCTAACAAACGCTGTCATCAATTTAACACCTACCACTCACGCTACAGGAGATACGAAGTCGTAAACTACGATACTCTTGAATTACTGCAAAACCATGCGAGCAATCTTCCTGCACCTCCTCTTAAAGTAGTGGACTGACTGCAACCAAACTCGGTGCACATTCTGCATACTATCAGGCGAACAACCGCTGTCATGAATTAAACACCTACCACTCACGCTACAGGGGATACGAAGTCGTGAACTACTATATTCTTGACTTACTGCTAAACCATGCGAGCCAACTTCCTGCACCTCCTCCTGAAGTAGTGGACCGACTGCAACCAAACTCGGTACACATACTGCTTACAATCAGGCGAACAACCGCTGTCATGAATTAAACACCTACCACTCACGCTACAGGAGACAAGATGTCGTAAACTACGATATTCTTGAATTACTGCAAAACCATGCGAGCAATCTTCCTGCACCTCCTCCTCCAGTAGTGGACCGACTGCAAACAAACTAGGTACACATACTGCTTACTATCAGGCGAACAACCGCTGTTATGAATTAAACACCTACAACTCACGCTACAGGAGACAAGAATTCGTAAACTAACGATATTCTTGCATTACTGCAAAACCATGCGAGCCATCTTCCTGCACCTCCTCCTCCAGTAGTGGACCGACTGCAACCAAACTCGGTACACATACTGCTTACTATCAGGCGAACAACCCCTGTCATGAATTGAACACCTACCACTCACGCTACAGGAGACACGAAGTCGTAAACTACGATATTCTTGAATTACTGCAAAACCATGAGAGCCATCTTCCTGCACCTCCTCCTAAAGTAGTGGACCGAGTGCAACCAAACTCGGTACACATACTGCTTACAATCTGGCTAACAAACGCTGTCATCAATTTAACACCTACCACTCACGCTACAGGAGACACGACGTCGTAAACTACGAGACTCTTGAATTACTGCAAAACGATGCGAGCCATCTTCCTGCACCTCCTCCTCCAGTAATGGACCGACTAAAACCAACCTCGGTACACATACTGCTTATTATCAGGCGAGCAACCGCTGTCATGAATTAAACACCTACCACTCACGCTACAGGATAAACGATGTCGTATACTACGATATTCTTGAATTACTGCAAATCCATGCGAGCCATCTTCCTGCACCTCCTCCTAAAGTAGTGGAACGACTGCATCCAAACTCAGGACACATTCTGCTTCCTATCAGGAGAACAACCGCTGTCATGAATTAAACACCTACCACTCACGCTACAGGAGACCCGAAGTCGTAAACTACGATATTCTTGAATTACTGCAAAACCATGCGAGCCATCTTTCTGCACGTCCTCCTAAAGTAATGAACCGACTGCAACCAAACTCTGTACACATACTGCTTACTATCAGGCGAACAACCGCTGTCATGAATTAAACACCTACCACTCCCGCTACAGGAGACACGAAGTCGTAAACTACGATATTCTTGAATTACAGCAAAACCATGCGAGCCATCTTCCTGCACCTACTCCTAAAGTAGAGGACCGACTGCAACCTAACTCTGTACACATCCTGCTTACTATCAGGCGAACAACCGCTGTCATGAATTAAACACCTACCACTCACGCTACAGGAGACACGAAGTCGTAAACTACGATATTCTTGAATTACTGCAAAACCATGCGAGCCATCTTCCTGCACCTCCTCCTAAAGTAGTGGACCGACTGCAACCAAGCTCGGTACACATGCTGCTTACTATCAGGCGAACAACCGCTCTTATGATTTAAACAAATAACACTCAAGCTACAGGAGACACGATGGCGTAAACTACGATATTTTTGAATTACTGCAAAACCATGCGAGCCATCTTCCTGCACCTCCTCCTAAAGTAGTGGACCGACTGCAACCAAACTCGGTACAAATACTGCTTACTATCACGCGAACAACCGCTGTCATGAATTAAACACCTACCACTCCGGCTACAGGAGACACGAAGCCGTAAACTACGATATTCTTGAATTACAGCAAAACCATGCGAGCCATCTACCTGCACCTCCTCCTAAAGTAGTGGACCGACTGCAACCAAACTCTGTACACATCCTGCTTACTATCAGGTGAACAACCGCTGTCATGAATTAAACACCCACCACTCACGCAACAGGAGAAACGAAGTCGTAAACTACGATATTTTTGAATTACTGCAAAACCAAGCGAGCCAAGTTCCTGCACCTCCTCCTAAAGTAGTGGACCGACTGCAACCAAACTCGGTACACATACTGCTTACTATCAGGCGAACAACCGCTGTCATGAATGAAACACCTACCACTCACACTACAGTAGACACGAAATCGTGAACTACTATATTCTTGAATTACTGCTAAAGCATGCAAGCCATCTTCCTGCACCTCCTCTTACAGTAGTGGACCAACTGAAACCAAACTCGGTGCACACACTGCTTCCTATCAGGCGAACAACCGCTGTCATGGATTAAACACCTACCACTCACGCTACAGGAGACAAGAAGTCGTAAACTACGATATTCTTGAATTACTGCAAAACCATGCGTGCCATCCTCCTGCACCTCCTCCTAAAGTAGTGGACCGACTGCAACCAAACTCTGTACACATCCTCCTTACTATCAGGCGAACAACCGCTGTCATGAATTAAACACCTACCACTCACGCTACAGGAGACACGAAGTCGTAAACTACGATATTCTTGAATTACTGCAAAACCATGCGAGCTATCTTCCTGCATCTCCTCCTAAAGTAGTGGACCGACTGCAACCAAACTCGGTACACATACTGCTTACTATCAGGCGAACAACCGCTGTCATGAATTAAACACCTACCACTCACGATACAGGAGACACGAAGTCGTGCACTACGTATTTCTTGAATTACTGCTAAAGCATTCAAGCCATCTTCCTGCACCTCCTCCTAAAGAGGTGGACCAACTGCAACCAAACTCGGTACACATACTGCTTACTATCAGGCGAACAACCGCTGTCATGGATTAAACACATACCACTCACGCTACAGGAGACACGAAGTCGTAAACTACGATATTCTTGAATTACGGCATAACCATGCGAGCCAACTTCCTGCACCTCCTCCTAAAGTTGTGGACTTACTGCAACCAAACTCGGTACACATACTGCTTACTATCAGGCGAACAACCGCTGTTATGAATTAAACACCTACAACTCACGCTACAGGAGATACGAATTCGTAAACTAACGATATTCTTGCATTACTGCAAAACCATGCGAGCTATCTTCCTGCACCTCCTCCTAAAGTAGTGGACCGACTGCAACCAAACTCGGTACACATACTGCGTACTATCAGGCGAACAACCGATGTCATGAATGGAACACCTACCACTCACGCTACAGGAGACACGAAGTCGTAAACTACGATATTCTTGAATTACTGCAAAACCATGCGAGCCATCTTCCTGCACCTCCTCCTAAAGTAGTGGACCGACTGCAGCCTAACTCGGTACACATACTGCTTACAATCTAGCTAACAAACGCTGTCATGAATTTAACACCAACCACTCACGCTACAGGAGACACGACGTCGTAAACTACGATACTCTTGAATTACTACAAAACCATGCGAGCCATCTTCCTGCACCTCCTCTTAAAGTAGTGGACCGACTGCAACCAAACTCGGTACACATTCTGCTTACTATCAGGCGAACAACCGCTGTCATGAATTAAACACCTACCACTCACGCTACGGGGGATACGAAGTCGTGAACTACGATATTCTTGAATTACTGCTAAGCCATGCGAGCCATCTTCCTGCACCTCCTCCTAAAGTAGTGGACCGACTGCAACCAAACTCGGTAAAGATACTGCTTACAATCAGGCGAACAATCGCTGTCATGAATTAAACACCTATCACTCACGCTACAGGAGACAAGAAGTCGTAAACTACGTTATTCATGAATTACTGCAAAACCAAGCGAGCCATCTTCCTGCACCTCCTCCTCCAGTAATGGACCGACTGCAACCAACCTCGGTACACATACTGCTTATTATCAGGCGAGCAACCGATGTCATGAATTAAACACCTACCACTCACGCTACAGGAGACCCGAAGTCGTAAACTACGATATTCTTGAATTACTGCAAAACCATGCGAGCCATCTTCCGGCACGTCCTCCTAAAGTAATGAACCGACTGCAACCAAACTCGGTACACATACTGCTTACTATCAGGCGAACAACCGCTGTCATGAATTAAACACCTACCACTCACGCTACAGGAGACACGAAGTCGTAGACTACGATATTCTTGAATTACAGCAAAACCATGCGAGCCATCTTCCTGCACCTCCTCCTAAAGTAGTGGACCGACTGCAACCAAACTCTGTAAACATCCTGCTTACTATCAGGCGAACAACCGCTGTCATGATCTAAACACCTACCACTCACGCTACAGGAGACACGAAGTCGTAAACTACGATATTCTTGATTTACAGCAAAACCATGCGAGCCATCTTCCTGCACCTCCTCCTAAAGTATTGGACCGACTGCAACCAAACTCAGTACACATACTGCTTACTATCAGGCGAACAACCGCTGTCATGAATTAAACACCTACCACTCACGCTACAGGAGACCCGAAGTCGTAAACTACGATAATCTTGAATTACTGCAAAACCATGCGAGCCATCTTCCTGCACTTCCTCCTAAAGTAAGGAACCGACTGCAACCAAACTCGGTACACATACTGCTTACTATCAGGCGAACAACCGCTGTCATGAATTAAACACTTACCACTCCCGCTACAGGAGACACGAAGTCGTAAACTACGATATTCTTGAATTACAGAAAACCATGCGAGCAATCTTCCTGCACCTCCTCCTAAAGTAGTGGACCTACTGCAACCAAAGTCTGTACACATCCTGCTTACTATCAGGCGAACAACCGCTGTCATGAATTAAACACCTATCACTCACACTACAGGAGACACGAAGTCGTAAACTACGATATTCTTGAATTACTGCAAAACCATACGAGCCATCTTCCTGCATCTCCTCCTAAAGTAGTGGACCAACTGCAACCAAACTCGGTACACATACTGCTTACTATCAGGCGAACAACCGCTGTCATGGATTAAACACATACCGCTCACGCTACAGGAGACACGAAGTCGTAAACTACGATATTCTTGAATTACTGCAAAACCATGAGAGCCATCTTCCTGCACCTCCTCCTAAAGTAGTGGACCGACTGCAACCAAACTCGGTACACATACTGCTTACAATCTGGCTAACAAACGCTGTCATCAATTTAACACCTACGACTCACGCTACAGGAGACACGAAGTCATAAACTACGATACTCTTGAATTACTGCAAAACCATGCGAGCCATCTTCCTGCACCTCCTCTTAAAGTAGTGGACCGACTGCAACCAAACTCGGTACACATTCTGCTTACTATCAGGCGAACAACCGCTGTCATGAGTTAAACACCTACCACTCACGCTACAGGGGATACGAAGTCGTGAACTACGATATTCTTGAATTACTGCTAAACCATGCGAGCCATCTTCCTGCACCTCCTCCTAAAGTAGTGGACCGACTGCAAACAATCTAGGTACACATACTGCTTACTATCAGGCGAACAACCGCTGTCATGAATTAAACACCTACAACTCACGCTACAGGAGACACGAATTCGTAAACTAACGATATTCTTGCATTACTGTAAAACCATTCGAGCTATCTTCCTGCACCTCCTCCTAAAGTAGTGGACCGACAGCAACCAAACTCGGTACACATACTGTTTACTTTCAGGCGAACAACCGCTGTCATGAATTGAACACCTACCACTCACGCTACATGAGACACGAAGTCGTAAACTACGATATTCTTGAATTACTGCAAAACCATGCGAGCCATCTTCCTGCACCTCCTCCTAAAGTAGTGGACCGACTGCAACCAAGCTCGGTAGACATGCTGCTTACTATCAGGCGAACAACCGCTCTTATGAATTAACAAATACCACTCAAGCTACAGGAGACACGATGTCGTAAACTACGATATTCTTGAATTACTGCAAAACCATGCGAGCTATCTTCCTGCACCTCCTCCTAAAGTAGTGGACCGACTGCAGCCTAACTCGGAACACATACTGCTTACAATCTGGCTAACAAACGCTGTCATGAATTTAACACCTACCACTCACGCTACAGGAGACACGAAGTCGTAAACTACGATACTCTTGAATTACTGCAAAACCATGCGAGCCATCTTCCTGCACCTCCTCTTAAAGTAGTGGACCGACTGCAACCAAACTCGGTACACATACTGCTTACTATCAGGCGAACAACCGCTGTCATGAATTAAACACCTACCACTCACGCTACGGGGGATACGAAGTCGTGAACTACGATATTCTTGAATTACTTCTAAACCATGCGAGCCATCCTCCTGCACCTCCTCCTAAAGTAGTGGACCGACTGCAACCAAACTCGGTACAGATACTGCTTACAATCAGGCGAACAACCGCTGTCATGAATTAAACACCTACCACTCACGCTACAGGAGACCCGAAGTCGTAAACTACGATATTTTTGAATTACTTCAAAACCATGCGAGCCATCTTCCTGCACGTCCTACTAAAGCAATGAAACGACTGCAACCAAACTCGGTACACATACTGCTTACTATCAGGCGAACAACCGCTGTCATGAATTAAACACCTACCACTCCCGCTACAGGAGACACGAAGTCGTAAACTACGATATTCTTGAATTACAGCAATACCATGCGAGCCATCTTCCTGCACCTCCTCCTAAAGTAGTGGACCGACTGCAACCAAACTCTGTACACATCCTGCTTACTATCAGGCGAACAACCGCTGTCATGAATTAAACACCTACCACTCACGCTACAGGAGACACGGAGTCGTAAACTACGATATTCTTGATTTACTGCAAAACCATGCGAGCAATCCTCCTGCACCTCCTCCTAAAGTAGTGGACCGACTGCAACCAAACTCAGTACACATACTGCTTACTATCAGGCGAACAACCGCTGTCATGAATTAAACACCTACCACTCACGCTACAGGAGACCCGAAGTCGTAAATTACGATAATCTTGAATTACTGCAAAACCATGCGAGCCATCTTCCTGCACTTCCTCCTAAAGTAAGAAACCGACTGCAACCAAACTCGGTACACATACTGCTTACTATCAGGCGAACAACCGCTGTCATGAATTAAACACTTACCACTCCCGCTACAGGAGACAAGAAGTCGTAAACTACGATATTCTTGAATTACAGAAAACCATGCGAGCAATCTTCCTGCACCTCCTCCTAAAGTAGTGGACCTACTGCAACCAAAGTCTGTACACATCCTGCTTACTATCAGGCGAACAACCGCTGTCATGAATTAAACACCTATCACTCACACTACAGGAGACACGAAGTCGTAAACTACGATATTCTTGAATTACTGCAAAACCATACGAGCCATCTTCCTGCATCTCCTCCTAAAGTAGTGGACCAACTGCAACCAAACTCGGTACACATACTGCTTACTATCAGGCGAACAACCGCTGTCATGGATTAAACACATACCGCTCACGCTACAGGAGACACGAAGTCGTAAACTACGATATTCTTGAATTACTGCAAAACCATGAGAGCCATCTTCCTGCACCTCCTCCTAAAGTAGTGGACCGACTGCAACCAAACTCGGTACACATACTGCTTACAATCTGGCTAACAAACGCTGTCATCAATTTAACACCTACGACTCACGCTACAGGAGACACGAAGTCATAAACTACGATACTCTTGAATTACTGCAAAACCATGCGAGCCATCTTCCTGCACCTCCTCTTAAAGTAGTGGACCGACTGCAACCAAACTCGGTACACATTCTGCTTACTATCAGGCGAACAACCGCTGTCATGAGTTAAACACCTACCACTCACGCTACAGGGGATACGAAGTCGTGAACTACGATATTCTTGAATTACTGCTAAACCATGCGAGCCATCTTCCTGCACCTCCTCCTAAAGTAGTGGACCGACTGCAAACAATCTAGGTACACATACTGCTTACTATCAGGCGAACAACCGCTGTCATGACTTAAACACCTACAACTCACGCTACAGGAGACACGAATTCGTAAACTAACGATATTCTTGCATTACTGTAAAACCATTCGAGCTATCTTCCTGCACCTCCTCCTAAAGTAGTGGACCGACAGCAACCAAACTCGGTACACATACTGTTTACTTTCAGGCGAACAACCGCTGTCATGAATTGAACACCTACCACTCACGCTACAGGAGACACGAAGTCGTAAACTACGATATTCTTGAATTACTGCAAAACCATGCGAGCCATCTTCCTGCACCTCCTCCTAAAGTAGTGGACCGACTGCAACCAAGCTCGGTACACATGCTGCTTACTATCAGGCGAACAACCGCTCTTATGAATTAACAAATACCACTCAAGCTACAGGAGACACGATGTCGTAAACTACGATATTCTTGAATTACTGCAAAACCATGCGAGCTATCTTCCTGCACCTCCTCCTAAAGTAGTGGACCGACTGCAGCTTAACTCGGTACACATACTGCTTACAATCTGGCTAACAAACGCTGTCATGAATTTAACACCTACCACTCACGCTACAGGAGACACGAAGTCGTAAACTACGATACTCTTGAATTACTGCAAAACCATGCGAGCCATCTTCCTGCACCTCCTCTTAAAGTAGTGGACCGACTGCAACCAAACTCGGTACACATTCTGCTTACTATCAGGCGAACAACCGCTGTCATGAATTAAACACCTACCACTCACGCTACGGGGGATACGAAGTCGTGAACTACGATATTCTTGAATTACTTCTAAACCATGCGAGCCATCCTCCTGCACCTCCTCCTAAAGTAGTGGACCGACTGCAACCAAACTCGGTACAGATACTGCTTACAATCTGGCGAACAACCGCTGTCATGAATTAAACACCTACCACTCATGCTACAGGAGACCCGAAGTCGTAAACTACGATATTTTTGAATTACTTCAAAACCATGCGAGCCATCTTCCTGCACGTCCTACTAAAGCAATGAAACGACTGCAACCAAACTCGGTACACATACTGCTTACTATCAGGCGAACAACCGCTGTCATGAATTAAACACCTACCACTCCCGCTACAGGAGACACGAAGTCGTAAACTACGATATTCTTGAATTACAGCAATACCATGCGAGCCATCTTCCTGCACCTCCTCCTAAAGTAGTGGACCGACTGCAACCAAACTCTGTACACATCCTGCTTACTATCAGGCGAACAACCGCTGTCATGAATTAAACACCTACCACTCACGCTACAGGAGACACGAAGTCGTAAACTACGATATTCTTGATTTACTGCAAAACCATGCGAGCAATCTTCCTTCACCTCCTCCTAAAGTAGTGGACCGACTGCAACCAAACTCGGTACACATAAAGCTTACTATCAGGCGAACAACCGCTGTCATGAATTAAACACCTACCACTCACGCTACAGGAGACCCGAAGTCGTAAACTACGATAATCTTGAATTACTGCAAAACCATGCGAGCCATCTTCCTGCACGTCCTCCTAAAGTAATGAACCGACTGCAACCAAACTCGGTACACATACTGCTTACTATCAGGCGAACAACCGCTGTCATGAATTAAACACCAACCACTCCCGCTACAGGAGACACGAAGTCGTAAACTACGATATTCTTGAATTACAGCAAAACAATGGGAGCAATCTTCCTGCACCTCCTCCTAAAGTAGTGGACCGACTGCAACCAAACTCTGTACACATCCTGCTTACTATCAGGCGAACAACCGCTGTCATGAATTAAACACCTACCACTCACGATACAGGAGACACGATGTCGTGAACTACGATTTTCTTGAAATACTGCTAAAGCATTCAAGTTATCTTTCTGCACCTCCTCCTAAAGTAGTGGACCAACTGCAACCAAACTCGGTACACATACTGCTTACTATCAGGCGAACAACCGCTGTCATGGATTAAACACATACCGCTCACGCTACAGGAGACACGAAGTCGTAAACTACGATATTCTTGAATTACGGCAAAAGCATGCGAGCCATCTTCCTGCACCTCCTCCTAAAGTTGTGGACCGTCTGCAACCAAACTCGGTACACATACTGCTTACTATCAGGCGAACAACCGCTGTCATGAATTGAACACCTACAACTCACGCTACAAGAGACACGAATTCGTAAACTAACGATATTCTTGCATTACTGCAAAACAATGCGAGCTATATTCCTGCACCTCCTCCTAAAGTAGTGGACCGACTGCAACCAAACTCGGTTCACATACTGCTTACTATCAGGCGAACAACCGCTGTCGTGAATTGAACACCTACCACTCACGCTACAGGAGACACGAAGTCGTAAACTACGATATTCTTGAATTACTGCAAAACCATGAGAGCCATCTTCCTGCACCTCCTCCTAAAGTAGTGGACCGACTGCAACCAAACTCGGTACACATACTGTTTACAATCAGGCGAACAACCGCTGTCATGAATTAAACACCTACCACTCACGCTACAGGAGACACGAAGTCGGAAACTACGATATTCTTGAATTACTGCAAATCCATGCGAGCAATCTTCCAGCACCTCCTCCTAAAGTAGTGGACCGACTGCAACCAAGCTCGGTACACATGCTGCTTACTATCAGGCGAACAACCGCTCTTATGAATTAACAAATACCACTCAAGCTACAGGAGACACGATGTCGTAAACTACGATATTTTTAAATTACTGCAAATCCATGCGAGCCATCTTCCTGCACCTCCTCCTAAAGTAGTGGACCGACTGCAACCAAACTCGGTACACATGCTGCCTACGATCAGGCGAACAACCGCTGTTATGAATTAAACACCTACCACTCAAGCTACAGGAGAAACGAAGTCGTAAACTACGATATTTTTGAATTACTGCAAAACCATGCGAGCCATCTTCCTGCCCCTCCTCCTAAAGTAGTGGACCGACTGCAACCAAACTCGGTACACATACTGCTTCCTATCAGGCGAACAACCGCTGTCATTAATGAAACACCTACCACTCACGCTACAGGAGACACGAAGTCGTGAACTACGATATTCTTGAATTACTGCTAAAGCATGCAAGCCATCTTCCTGCACCTCCTCTTACAGTAGTGGACCAACTGAAACCAAACTCGGTGCACATACTGCTTCCTATCAGGCGAACAACCGCTGTCATGGATTAAACACCTACCTCTCACGCTACAGGAGACACGAAGTAGTAAACTACGATATTCTTGAATTACAGAAAAACCATGCAAGCCATCTTCCTGCACCTCCTCCTAAAGTTGTGGACCTACTGCAACCAAACTCGGTACACATACTGCTTACTATCAGGCGAACAACCGCTGTCATGAATTAAACACCTACCACTCACGCTACAGGACACACCAAGTCGTAAACTACGATATTCTTGAATTACTGCAAAACCATGCGAACCATCTTCTTGCACTTCCTCCTAAAGTAGTGGACCGACTGCAACCAAACTCGGTACACATACTGCTTACTATCAGGCGAACAACCGCTGTCATGGATTGAACACCTACCACTGACGCTACAGGAGACACGAAGTCGTAAACTACGATATTCTTGAATTACTGCAAAACCATGCGAGCCGTCGTCCTGCACCTCCTCCTAAAGTAGTGGACCGACTGCAACCTAACTCGGTACACATACTGCTTACTATCTGGCTAACAAACGCTGTCATGAATTTAACACCTACCACCCACGCTACAACGGACACGAAGTCGTAAACTACGATATTCTTTAATTACTGCAAAACCATGCGAGCCATCTTCCTGCACCTCCTCTTAAAGTAGTGGACCGACTGCAACCAAACTCGGTACACATACTGCTTACTATCAGGCGAACAACCGCTGTCATGAATTGAACACCTACCACTCACGCTACAGGAGACACAAAGTCGTAAACTACGATATTCTTGAATTACTGCAAAACCACGCGAGCAATCTTCCTGCACCTCCTCCTCCAGTATTGGACCGACTGCAACCAAATTCGGTACACATACTGCTTACTATCTGGCTAACAAACGCTGTCATCAATTTAACACCTACCACTCACGCTACAGGAGACACGAATTCGTAAACTACGATATCCTTGAATTACGGCAAAACCATGCGAGCCATCTTCCTGCACCTCCTCCTATAGTTGTGGACCGACTGCAGCCAAACTCGGTATACATACTGCTTACTATCAGGCGAACAACCGCTGTCATGAATTAAACACCGACAACTCACGCTACAGGAGACACGAATTCGTAAACTAAAGATATTCTTGCATTACTGCAAAACCATGCGAGACATCTTCCTGCACCTCCTCCTAAAGTAGTGGACCGACTATTATCAAACTCGAAACACATACTGGTTCCTATCAGCCAAACAACCGCTGTCATGAATTAAACACCTACCACTCACGCTACAGGAGACAAGAAGTCGTAAACTACGATATTCTTGAATTACTGCAAAACCATGCGAGCCAGCTTCTTGCACCTGCTCTTAAAGTAGTGGACCGACTGCAACCAACCTCGGTACACATACTGCTTACTGTCACGCGAAAAACCGATGTCATGAGTTAAACACCTACCAATGACGCTACAGGAGACACGAAGTCTTAAACTACGATATTCTTGAATTACTGCAAATCCATACGAGTAATCTTCCTGCACCTCCTCCTCCAGTAGTGGACCGAGTGCAACAAAAATCGGTACGCATACTGCTTACTATCAGGCGAACAACCGCTGTCATGAATTAAACACCTACCACTGACGCTACAGGAGACACGTAGTCGTATACTAAGATATTCTTCAATTACTGCAAAACCATGCGAGCAATCTTCCTGCACCTCCTCTTGAAGTAGTGGACCGACTGCAACCAAACTCGGTACTCATACTGCTTACTATCAGGCGAACGTCCTCTGTCTTGAATTGAACACCTACCACTCACGCTACAGGAGACACGAAGTCGTAAACTACGATATTCTTGAAATACTGCAAAACCATACCAGCCATCTTCCTGCACCTCCTCTTCCAGTAGTGGACCGACTGCAACCAAACTCGGTACACATACGGCTTACTATCTGGCTAACAACCGCTGTCATGAATTAAACACCGACAACTCACGCTACAGGAGACACGAATTCGTAAACTAACGATATTCTTGCATTACTGCAAAACCATGCGAGACATCTTCCTGCACCTCCTCCTAAAGTAGTGGACCGACTATTATCAAACTCGAAACACATACTGCTTCCTATCAGCCAAACAACCGCTGTCATGAATTAAACACCTACCACTCACGCTACAGGAGACAAGAAGTCGTAAACTACGATATTCTTGAATTACTGCAAAACCATGCGAGCCAGCTTCTTGCACCTGCTCTTAAAGTAGTGGACCGACTGCAACCAACCTCGGTACACATACTGCTTACTGTCACGCGAAAAACCGATGTCATGAATTAAACACCTACCAATCACGCTACAGGAGACACGAAATCTTAAACTACCGTATTCTTGAATTACTGCAAAACCATACGAGCCATCTTCCTGCACCTCCTCCTCCAGTAGTGGACCGACTGCAACCAAACTCGGTACTCATACTGCTTACTATCAGGCGAACGTCATCTGTCATGAATTGAACACCTACCACTCACGCTACAGGAGACACGAAGTCGTAAACTACGATATTCTTGAAATACTGCAAAACCATGCGAGCCATCTTCCTGCACCTCCTCTTCCAGTAGTGGACCGACTGCAACCAAACTCGGTACACATACGGCTTACTATCTGGCTAACAAACGCTGTCATGAATTTAACACCTACCACTCACGCTACAGGAGACACGAAGTCGCAAACTACGATATTCTTGAATTACTGCAAAAGCATGTGAGATATCTTCCCGCACCTCCTCCTCCAGTAGTGGACCGACTGCAACAAAACTCGGTACGCATACTGCTTACAATCAGGCGAACAACCGCTGTCATGAATTAAACACCTACCACTCACGCTACAGGAGACACAAAGTCGTAAACTACGATATTCTTCAATTAATGCAAAACCATGTGAGCCATCTTCCAGCACCTCCTCTTAAAGTAGTGGACCGACTGCAACCAAACTCGGTACACATATTGCTTACTATCACATGAACAACCGTTGTCATGAGTAAAACACCTACCACTCACGCTACAGGAGACACGAAGTCGTAAACTACGATATTCTTGAATTACTGCAAAACCATGCGAGCCATCTTCCTGCAACACCTCCTCCAGTTGTGGAGCGACTACAACCAAACTCGGTACACATACTGCTTACTATCAGGCGAACAACCGCTGTCATGAATTGAACACCTACCACTCACGCTACAGGAGACACGAAGTCGTAAACGACGATATTCTTGAATTACTGCAAAACCATGCGAGCAATCTTCCTGCACCTCCTCCTCCAGTATTGGACCGACTGCAACCAAACTCGGTACACATACTTCTTACTATCTGTCTAACAAACGCTGTCATGAATTTAACACCTACCACTCACACTACAGGAGACACGAAGTCGTGAACTACGATATTCTTGAATTACAGCTAAAGCATGCAAGCCATCTTCCTGCACCTCCTCCTAAAGTTGTGGACCAACTGCAATCAAACTCGGTACACATACTGCTTACTATCAGGCGAACTACCGCTGTCATGAATTAAACACCTACCACTCACGCTACAGGAGACACGTAATCGTGAACTACGATATTCTTGAATTACGGCAACACCATGCGAGCAATCTTCCTGCACCTCCTCCTAAAGTTGTGGACCGACTGCAGCCAAACTCGGTTCACATACTGCTCACTATCAGGCAAACAACCGCTGTCATGAATTAAACACCTACCACTCACGCTACAGGAGACACGAAGTCGTAAACTACGATATTCTTTAATTACTGCAAAATCATGCGAGCCATTTTCCTGCACCTCCTTCTCCAGTAGTGGACCGACTGCAACGAAACTCGGTACACATACTGCTTACTATCTTACTAAAAACGCTGTCATGAATTTAATACCTACCACTCACGCTACAGGAGACACGAAGTCGTAAACTACGATATTCTTGAATTACTGCAAAACCATGCGAGCCATTTTCCTGCACCTCCTCCTCCAGTAGTGGACCGACTGCAACAAAACTCGGTACTCATACTGCTTACTATCAGGCGAACAACCGCTGTCATGAATTAAACACCTACCACTCACGCTACAGGAGACACGATGTCGTAAACTACGATATTCTTGAATTACTGCAAAACCATGCGAGCCATCTTCCTGCACCTCCTACTAAAGTAGTGGACCGACTGCAACCAAACTCGGTACACATACTGCTTACTATCAGGCGAACAACCGCTGTCATGAATAAAACACCTACCACTCACACTACAGGAGAAACGAAGTAGTAAACTACGATATTCTCTAATTACAGAAAAACCATGCAAGCCATCTTCCTGCACCTCCTCCTAAAGTTGTGAACCGACTGCAACCAAACTCGGTACACATACTGCTTACTATCAGGCGAACAACCGCTGTCATGAATTAAACACCTACCACTCACTCTACAGGAGACACCAAGTCGTAATCTACGATATTCTTGAATTACTGCAAAACCATGCGAGCCATCTTCCTGCACCTCCTCCTAAAGTAGTGGACCGACTGCAACCAAACTCGGTACACATTCTGCTTACTATCAGGCGAACAACCGCTGTCATGAATTAAACACCTACCACTCACGCTACAGGAGACACCAAGTCGTAAACTACGATATTCTTGAATTACTGCAAAACCATGCAAACCATCTTCCTGCACTTCCTCCTAAAGTAGTGGACCGACTGCAACCAAACTCGGTACACATACTGCTTACTATCAGGCGAACAACCTCTGTCATGATTTAAACACCTACCACTCACGCTACAGGAGACACGTAGTCGTAAACTACGATATTCTTGAATTACGGCAACACCATGCGAGCAATCTTCCTGCACCTCCTCCTAAAGTTGTGGACCGACTGCAGCCAAACTCGGTTCACATACTGCTCACTATCAGGCAAACAACCGCTGTCATGAATTAAACACCTACCACTCACGCTACAGGAGACACGAAGTCGTAAACTACGATATTCTTTAATTACTGAAAAATCATGCGAGCCATTTTCCTGCACCTCCTCCTCCAGTAGTGGACCGACTGCAACGAAACTCGGTACACATACTGCATACTATCTGGCTAAAAACGCTGTCATGAATTTAACACCTACCACTCACGCTACAGGAGACACGAAGTCGTAAACTAGGATATTCTTGAATTACTGCAAAACCATGCGAGCCATTTTCCTGCACCTCCTCCTCCAGTAGTGGACCGACTGCAACAAAACTCGGTACGCATACTGCTTACTATCAGGCGAACAACCGCTGTCATGAATTAATCACCTACCACTCACGCTACAGGAGACACGAAGTCGTAAACTACGATATTCTTGAATTACTGCAAAACCATTCGAGCCATCTTCCTGCACATCCTCCTCCAGTAGTGGACCGACTACAACCAAACTCGGTACACATACTGCTTACTATCAGGCGAACAACCGCTGTCATGAATTGAACACCTACCACTCACGCTACAGGAGACACGAAGTCGTAAACTACGATATTCTTGAATTACTGCAAAACCATGCGAGCAATCTTCCTGCACCTCCTCCTCCAGTAGTGGACCGACTGCAACCAAACTCGGTACACATACTGCTTACTATCTGGCTAACAAACGCTGTCATGAATTTAACACCTACCACTCACGCTACAGGAGACACGAAGTCGTAAACTACGATATTCTTTAATTACTGCAAAACCATGCGAGCAATCTTCCTGCACCTCCTTTTAAAGTTGTGGACCGACTGCAACCAAACTCGGCACACATACTGCTTACTATCAGGCGAACAACCGCTGTCATGAATAAAACACCTACCACTCACGCTACAGGAGACACGAAGTCGTAAACTACGATATTCTTGAATTACAGCAAAACCATGCGAGCCATCTTCCTGCACCTCCTCCTAAAGTAGTGGACCGACTGCAACCAAACTCGGTACACATACTGCCTACTATCAGGCGAACAACCGCTGTCATGAATTTAATACCTACCACTCACGCTACAGGAGATACGAAGTCGTAAACTACGATATTCTTGAATTACTGCAAATCCATGCGAGCAATCTTCCTGCACCTCCTCCTCCAGTAGTGGTCCGACTGCAACCAAACTCGGTACACATACTGCTTACTATCTGGCTAACAAACGCTGTCATGAATTTAACACCTACCAATCACGCTACAGGAGACACGAAGTCGTAAACTACGATATTCTTCAATTACTGCAAAACCATGCGAGCCATCTTCCTGCACCTCCTCTTAAAGTAGTGGACCGACTGCAACCAACCTCGGTACACATACTGCTTTCTATCAGGCGAACAACCGCTGTCATGAATAAAACACCTACCACTCACGCTACAGGAGACACGAAGTCGTAAACTACGATATTCTTGAATTACAGCAAAACCATGCGAGCCATCTTCCTGCACCTCCTCCTAACGTTGTGGAGCGACTGCAGCCAAACTCGGTATACATACTGCTTACTATCAGGGGACCAACCGCTGTCATGAATTAAACACCGACAACTCACGCTACAGGAGACACGAATTCGTAAACTAACGATATTCTTGCATTACTGCAAAACCATGCGAGCCATCTTCCTGCACCTCCTCCTAAAGTAGTGGACCGACTATAACCAAACTCGAAACACATACTGCTTACTATCAGCCAAACAACCGCTGTCATGAATTAAACGCCTACCACTCACGCTACAGGAGACAAGAAGTCGTAAACTACGATATTATTGAATTACTGCTAAACCATGCGAGCAATCTTCCTGCACCTCCTCCTCCAGTAGTGGTCTGACTGCAACCAAACTCGGTACACATACTGCTTACTATCTGGCTAACAAACGCTGTCATGAATTTAACACCTACCAATCACGCTACAGGAGACACGAAGTCGTAAACTACGATATTCTTCAATTACTGCAAAATCATGCGAGCCATCTTCCTGCACCTCCTCTTAAAGTAGTGGACCGACTGCAACCAACCTCGGTACACATACTGCTTACTCTCAGGCGAACAACCGCTGTCATGAATTGAACACCTACCACTCACGCTACAGGAGACCCGAAGTCTTAAACTACGATATTCTTGAATTACTGCAAAACCATACGAGCCATCTTCCTGCACCTCCTCCTCCAGTAGTGGACCGACTGCAACAAAACTCGGTACGCAAACTGCTTACTATCAGGCGATCAACCGCTGTCATGAATTAAACACCTACCACTCACGCTACAGGAGACACGAAGTCGTAAACTACGATATTCTTGAATTACTGCAAAAACATGCGAGCCATCTTTCTGCACCTCCTCCTAAAGTAGTGGACCGACTGCAACCAATCTCGGTACACATACTGCTTACTATCAGGCGAACAACCGCTGTCATGAATAAAACACCTACCACTCACGCTACAGGAGACACGAAGTAGTAAACTACGATATTCTTGAATTACAGAAAAACCATGCAAGCCATCTTCCTGCACCTCCTCCTAAAGTTGTGGACCGACTGCAACCAAACTCGGTACACATACTGCTTACTATCAGGCGAACAACCGCTGTCATGAATTAAACACCTACCACTCACGCAACAGGAGACACCAAGTCGTAAACTACGATATTTTTGAATTACTGCAAAACCATGCAAACCATCTTCCTGCACCTCCTCCTAAAGTAGTGGACCGACTGCAACCAAACTCGGCACACATACTGCTTACTATCAGGCGAACAACCTCTGTCATGAATTAAACACCTACCACTCACGCTACAGGAGACACGTAGTCGTAAACTACGATATTCTTGAATTACAGCAACACCATGCGAGCAATCTTCCTGCACCTCCTCCTAAAGTTGTGGACCGACTGCAGCCAAACTCGGTTCACATACTGCTCACTATCAGGCAAACAACCGCTGTCATGAATTAAACACCTACCACTCACGCTACAGGAGACACGAAGTCGTAAACTACGATATTCTTTAATTACTGCAAAATCATGCGAGCCATTTTCCTGCACCTCCTCCTCCAGTAGTGGACCGACTGCAACGAAACTCGGTACACATACTGCTTACTATCTGGCTAAAAACGCTGTCATGAATTTAACACCTACCACTCACGCTACAGGAGACACGAAGTCGTAAACTAGGATATTCTTGAATTACTGCAAAACCATGCGAGCCATTTTCCTGCACCTCCTCCTCCAGTAGTGGACCGACTGCAACAAAACTCGGTACGCATACTGCTTACTATCAGGCGAACAATCGCTGTCATGAATTAATCACCTACCACTCACGCTACAGGAGACACGAAGTCGTAAACTACGATATTCTTGAATTACTGCAAAACCATTCGAGCCATCTTCCTGCACATCCTCCTCCAGTAGTGGACCGACTACAACCAAACTCGGTACACATACTGCTTACTATCAGGCGAACAACCGCTGTCATGAATTGAACACCTACCACTCACGCTACAGGAGACACGAAGTCGTAAACTACGATATTCTTGAATTACTGCAAAACCATGCGAGCAATCCTCCTGCGCCTCCTCCTCCAGTAGTGGACCGACTGCAACCAAACTCGGTACACATACTGCTTACTATCTGGCTAACAAACGCTGTCATGAATTTAACACCTACCACTCACGCTACAGGAGACACGAAGTCGTAAACTACGATATTCTTCAATTACTGCAAAACCATGCGAGCAATCTTCCTGCACCTCCTTTTAAAGTTGTGGACCGACTGCAACCAAACTCGGCACACATACTGCTTACTATCAGGCGAACAACCGCTGTCATGAATAAAACACCTACCACTCACGCTACAGGAGACACGAAGTCGTAAACTACGATATTCTTGAATTACAGCAAAACCATGCGAGCCATCTTCCTGCACCTCCTCCTAAAGTAATGGACCGACTGCAACCAAACTCGGTACACATACTGCCTACTATCAGGCGAACAACCGCTGTCATGAATTTAATACCTACCACTCACGCTACAGGAGATACGAAGTCGTAAACTACGATATTCTTGAATTACTGCAAATCCATGCGAGCAATCTCCCTGCACCTCCTCCTCCAGTAGTGGTCCGACTGCAACCAAAATCGGTACACATACTGCTTACTATCTGGCTAACAAACGCTGTCATGAATTTAACACCTACCAATCACGTTACAGGAGATACGAAGTCGTAAACTACGATATTCTTCAATTACTGCAAAACCATGCGAGCCATCTTCCTGCACCTCCTCTTAAAGTAGTGGACCGACTGCAACCAACCTCGGTACACATACTGCTTTCTATCAGGCGAACAACCGCTGTCATGAATAAAACACCTACCACTCACGCTACAGGAGACACGAAGTCGTAAACTACGATATTCTTGAATTACAGCAAAACCATGCGAGCCATCTTCCTGCACCTCCTCCTAACGTTGTGGACCGACTGCAGCCAAACTCGGTATACATACTGCTTACTATCAGGCGACCAACCGCTGTCATGAATTAAACACCGACAACTCACGCTACAGGAGACACGAATTCGTAAACTAACGATATTCTTGCATTACTGCAAAACCATGCGAGCCATCTTCCTGCACCTCCTCCTAAAGTAGTGGACCGACTATAACCAAACTCGAAACACATACTGCTTACTATCAGCCAAACAACCGCTGTCATGAATTAAACGCCTACCACTCACGCTACAGGAGACAAGAAGTCGTAATCTACGATATTCTTGAATTACTGCAAAACCATGCGAGCAATCTTCCTGCACCTCCTCCTCCAGTAGTATTCCGACTGCAACCAAACTCGGTACACATACTGCTTACTATCTGGCTAACAAACGCTGTCATGAATTTAACACCTACCAATCACGCTACAGGAGACACGAATTCGTAAACTACGATATTCTTCAATTACTGCAAAATCATGCGAGCCATCTTCCTGCACCTCCTCTTAAAGTAGTGGACCGACTGCAACCAACCTCGGTACACATACTGCTTACTCTCAGGCGAACAACCGCTGTCATGAATTGAACACCTACCACTCACGCTACAGGAGACCCTAAGTCTTAAACTACGATATTCTTGAATTACTGCAAAACCATACGAGCCATCTTCCTGCACCTCCTCCTCCAGTAGTGGACCGACTGCAACAAAACTCGGTACGCATACTGCTTACTATCAGGCGATCAACCGCTGTCATGAATTAAACACCTACCACTCACGCTACAGGAGACACGAAGTCGTAAACTACGATATTCTTGAATTACTGCAAAAACATGCGAGCCATCTTTCTGCACCTTCCTCCTAAAGTAGTGGACCGACTGCAACCAATCTCGGTACACATACTGCTTACTATCAGGCGAACAACCGCTGTCATGAATAAAACACCTACCACTCACGCTACAGGAGACACGAAGTAGTAAACTACGATATTCTTGAATTACAGAAAAACCATGCAAGCCATCTTCCTGCACCTCCTCCTAAAGTTGTGGACCGACTGCAACCAAACTCGGTACACATACTGCTTACTATCAGGCGAACAACCGCTGTCATGAATTAAACACCTACCACTCACGCAACAGGAGACACCAAGTCGTAAACTACGATATTCTTGAATTACTGCAAAACCATGCGAACCATCTTCCTGCACCTCCTCCTAAAGTAGTGGACCGACTGCAACCAAATTCGGTACACATACTGCTTACTATCTGGCTAACAAACGCTGCCATAAATTTAACACCTACCACTCACGCTACAGGAGACACGAAGTCGCAAACTACGATATTCTTGAATTACTGCAAATGCATGTGAGCCATCTTCCCGCACCTCCTCCTCCAGTAGTGGACCGACTGCCACAAAACTCGGTACGCATACTGCTTAATATCAGGCGAACAACCGCTGTCATGAATTAAACACCTACCACTCACGCAACAGGAGACACCAAGTCGTAAACTACGATATTCTTGAATTACTGCAAAACCATGCGAACCATCTTCCTGCACCTCCTCCTAAAGTAGTGGACCGACTGCAACCAAACTCGGTACACATACTGCTTACTATCACGCGAACAACCGTTGTCATGAGTAAAACACCTACCACTCACGCTACAGGAGACACGAAGGCGTAAACTACGATATTCTTGAATTACTGCAAAACCATTCAAGCCATCTTCCTGCAACAGCTCCTCCAGTAGTGGACCGACTACAACCAAACTCGCTACACATACTGCTTACTATCAGGCGAACAACCGCTGTCATGAATTGAACACCTACCACTCACGCTACAGGAGACACGAAGTCGTAAACTACGATATTCTTGAATTACTGCAAAACCATGCGAGCCATCTTCCTGCACCTCCTCCTCCAGTAGTGGACCGACAAAAACCAAACTCGGTACACATACTGCTTACTATCTGGCTAACAAACGCTGTCATGAATTTAACACCTACCTCTCACGCTACAGGAGACACGAAGTCGTAAACTACGATATTCTTGAATTACTGCAAAACCATGCGAGCAATCTTCCTGCACCTCCTCCTAAAGTAGTATACCGACTGCAACCAAACTCGGCACACATACTGCATACTATCAGGCGAACAACCGCTGTCATGAATAAAACACCTACCACTCACGCTACAGGAGACACGAAGTCGTAAACTACGATATTCTTGAATTACAGCAAAACCATGCGAGCCATCTTCCTGCACCTCCTCCTAAAGTAGTGGACCGACTGCAACCAAACTCGGTACACATACTGTTTACTATCAGGCGAACAACCGCTGTCATGAATTAAATACCTACCACTCACGCTACAGGAGACACGAAGTCGTAAACTACGATATTCTTGAATTACAACAAAAGCATGCGAGCCATCTTCCTGCACCTCCTCCTAAAGTTTGGACCGACTGCAGCCAAACTCGGTATACATACTACTTACTATCAGGCGACCAACCGCTGTCCTGAATTAAACACCGGCAACTCACGCTACAGGAGACACGAAGTCGTAAACTACGATATTCTTGAATTACTGCAAAACCATGCGAGCCATCTTTCTGCACCTCCTCCAAAAGTAGTGGACCGACTGCAACCAATCTCGGTACACATACTGCTTACTATCAGGCAAACAACCGCTGTCATGAATAAAACACCTACCACTCACGCTACAGGAGACACGAAGTAGTAAAATACGATATTCTTGAATTACAGAAAAACCATGCAAGACATCTTCCTGCACCTCCTCCTAAAGTTGTGGACCGACTGCAACCAAACTCGGTAAACATACTGCTTACTATAAGGCGAACAACCGCTTTCATGAATTAAACACCTACCACTCACGCAAGAGGAGACACCAAGTCGTAAACTACGATATTCTTGAATTACTGCAAAACCATGCGAGCCATCTTCCTGCACCTCCTCCTAAAGTTGTGGACCGACTGCAGCCAAACTCGGTATACATACTGCTTACTATCAGGCGAACAAACTCTGTCATGAATTAAACACCTACCACTCACGCTACAGGAGACAAGAAATCGTAAACTACGATATTCTTGAATTACTGCAAAACCATGCATGCAATCTTCCTGCACCTCCACCTCCAGTAGTGGTCCGACTGCAACCAAACTCGGTACACATACTGCTTACTATCTGGCAAACAAACGCTGTCATGAATTTAACACCTACCACTCACGCTACAGGAGACACGAGGTCGCAAACTACGATATTCTTGAATTACTGCAAAACCATGCGAGCCGTCTTACTGCACCACCTCCTAAAGTAGTGGACCGACTGCAACCAAACTCGGTACACATACTGCTTACTATCTGGCTAAAAAACG
The DNA here is from genome assembly GCA_026315105.1 of Locusta migratoria. Taxonomy (NCBI): domain Eukaryota; kingdom Metazoa; phylum Arthropoda; class Insecta; order Orthoptera; family Acrididae; genus Locusta; species Locusta migratoria. The sequence continues at coordinate 16,948,289 of CM048753.1, read as the reverse complement.
CTGTCATGAATTTAACACCTACCACTCACGCTACAACGGACACGAAGTCGAGAACTACGATATTCTTTAATTACTGCAAAACCATGCGAGCCATCTTCCTGCACCTCCTCTTAAAGTAGTGGACCGACTGCAACCAAACTCGGTACACATACTGCTTGCTATCAGGCGAACAACCGCTGTCATGAATTGAACACCTACCACTCACGCTACAGGAGACACAAAGTCGTAAACTACGATATTCTTGAATTACTGCAAAACCACGCGAGCAATCTTCCTGCACCTCCTCCTCCAGTAGTGGACCGACTGCAACCAAATTCGGTACACATACTGCTTACTATCTGGCTAACAAACGCTGTCATGAATTTAACACCTTCCACTCACGCCACAGGAGACACGAAGTAGTGAACTACGATATTCTTGAATTACTGCAAAACCATACGAGCCATCTTCCTGCACCTCCTCCTCCAGTAGTGGACCGAGTGCAACAAAAATCGGTACGCATACTGCTTACTATCACGCGAACAACCGCTGTCATGAATTAAACACCTACCACTGACGCTACAGGAGACACGAAGTCGTAAACTACGATATTCTTCAATTACTGCAAAACCATGCGAGCAATCTTCCTGCACCTCCTCCTAAAGTAGTGGACCGACTGCAACCAAACTCGGTACACATACTGCTTACTATCTGGCGAAAAACCTCTGTCATGAATTAAACACCTACAACTCAAGCTACAGGAGACACGAAGTCGTGGCCTACGATATTCTTTAATTACTGCAAAATCATGCGAGCCATCTTCCTGCACCTCCTCTTAAAGTAATGGACCGACTGCAACCAAACTCGGTACACATACTGCTTACTATCTGGCTAAAAAACGCTGTCATGAATTTAACACCTACCACTCACGCTACAACGGACACGAAGTCGAGAACTACGATATTCTTTAATTACTGCAAAACCATGCGAGCCATCTTACTGCACCTCCTCTTAAAGTAGTGGACCGACTGCAACCAAACTCGGTACACATACTCCTTGCTATCAGGCGAACAACCGCTGTCATGAATTGAACACCTACCACTCACGCTACAGGAGACACAAAGTCGGAAACTACGATATTCTTGAATTACTGCAAAACCACGCGAGCAATCTTCCTGCACCTCCTCCTCCAGTAGTGGACCGACTGCAACCAAATTCGGTACACATACTGCTTACTATCTGGCTAACAAACGCTGTCATGAATTTAACACCTTCCACTCACGCTACAGGAGACACGAAGTAGTGAACTACGATATTCTTGAATTACTGCAAAACCATACGAGCCATCTTCCTGCACCTCCTCTTTCAGTAGTGGACCGAGTGCAACAAAAATCGGTACGCATACTGCTTACTATCAGGCGAACAACCGCTGTCATGAATTAAATACCTACCACTGACGCTACAGGAGACACGAAGTCGTAAACTACGATATTCTTCAAGTACTGCAAAACCATGCGAGCAATCTTCCTGCACCTCCTCCTAAAGTAGTGGACCGACTGCAACCAAACTCGGTTCACATACTGCTTACTATCTGGCGAAAAACCTCTGTCATGAATTAAACACCTACAACTCAAGCTACAGGAGACACGAAGTCGTAGCCTACGATATTCTTTAATTACTGCCAAATCATGCGAGCCATCTTCCTGCACCTCCTCTTAAAGTAGTGGACCGACTGCAACCAAACTCGGTACACATACTGCTTACTATCAGGCGAACAACCGCTGTCATGAATTGAACACCTACCACTCACGCTACAGGAGACACGTAGTCGTAAACTACGATATTCTTGAATTACGGCAACACCATGCGAGAAATCTTCCTGCACCTCCTCCTAAAGTTGTGGACCGACTGCAGCCAAACTCGGTACACATACAGCTTACTTTCAGGCGAACAACCGCTGTCATGAATTAAACACCTACAACTCACGCTACAGGAGACACGATTTCGTAAACTAACGGTATTCTTGCATTACTGCAAAACCATGCGAGACATCTTCCTGCACCTCCTCCTAAAGTAGTGGACCGACTATAACCAAACTCGAAACACATACTGCTTACTATCAGGCAAACAACCGCTGTCATGAATTAAACACCTACCACTCAAGCTACACGAGACACGAATTCGTAAACTACGATATTCTTTAATTACTGCAAAATCATGCGAGCCATCTTCCTGCACCTCCTCCTCCAGTAGTGGACCGACTGCAACCAAACTCGGTACACATACTGCTTACTATCTGGCTAAAAACGCTGACATGAATTTAACACCTACCACTCACGCTACAGGAGACACGAAGTCGTAAACTACGATATTCTTGAATTACTGCAAAACCATGCGAGACATCTTCCTGCACCTCCTCCTCCAGTAGTGGACTGACTGCAACAAAACTCGGTACGCATACTGCTTCCTATCAGGCGAATAACCGCTGCCATGAATAGAACACCTACCACTCACGCTACAGGAGACACAAAGTCGTAAACTACGATATTCTTGAATTACAGCAAAACCATGCGAGCCATCTTCCTGCACCTCCTCCTAAAGTAGTGGACCGACTGCAACCAAACTCGGTACACATACTGCTTACTATCAGGCGAACAACCGCTGTCATGAATTAAACACCTACCACTCACGCTACAGGAGACACGAAGTCGTAAACTATGATATTCTTGAATTACAACAAAACCATGCGAGCCATCTTCCTGCACCTCCTCCTAAAGTTGTGGACCGACTGCAGCCAAACTCGGTATACATACTGCTTACTATCAGGCGACCAACCGCTGTCATGGATTAAACACCGACAACTCACGCTACAGGAGACACGAATTCGTAAACTAACGATATTCTTGCAGTACTGCAAAACCATGCGTGCCATCTTCCTGCACCTCCTCCTAAAGTAGTGGACCGACTATAACAAAACTCGAAACAAATCCTGCTTACTATCAGCCAAAAAACCGCTGTCATGAATTAAACACCTACCACTCACGCTACAGGAGACACGAAATCGTAAACTACCATATTCTTGAATTACTGCAAAACCATGCGAGCCATCTTCCTGCACCTCCTGCTCCAGTAGTGGTCCGACTGCAACCAAACTCGGTACACATACTGCTTACTATCTGGCTAACAAACGCTGTCATGAATTTAACACCTACCACTCACGCTACAGGAGACACGAAGTCGCAAACTACGATATTCTTGAATTACTGCAAAACCATTCGAGCCGTCTTCCTTCACCTCCTCCTAAAGTAGTGGACCGACTGCAACCAAACTCGGTATACATACTGCTTACTATCTGGCTAACAAACGCTGTCATGAATTAAACACCTACCACTCACGCTACAGGAGACACGAAGTCGTAAACTACGATATTCTTGAATTACTGCAAAACCATGCGAGCCATCTTCCTGCACCTCCTCCTCCAGTAGTGGACCGACTGCAACAAAACTCGGTACGCAAACTGCTTACTATCAGGCGAACAACCGCTGCCATGAATAGAACACCTACCACTCACGCTACAGGAGACACGAAGTCGTAAACTACGATATTCTTGAATTACTGCAAAACCATGCGAGCCATCTTCCTGCACCTCCTCCTCCAGTAGTGGACCGACTGCAACAAAACTCGGTACGCATACTGCTTACTATCAGGCAAACAACCGCTGTCATTAATTTAACACCTACCACTCACGCTACAACGGACACGAAGTCTTTAACTACGATATTCTTGAATTACTGCAAAACCTTACGAGCCATCTTCCTGAACCTCCTCCTCCAGTAGTGGACCGAGTGCAACAAAAATCGGTACGCATACTGCTTACTATCAGGCGAACAACCGCTGTCATGAATTAAACACCTACCACTGACGCTACAGGACACACGAAGTCGTAAACTACGATATTCTTCAATTACTGCAAAACCATGCGAGCAATCTTCCTGCACCTTCTCTTAAAGTAATGGACCGACTGCAACCAAACTCGGTACACATACTACTTACTATCAGGCGAACAACCGCTGTCATGAATAAAACACCTACCACTCACGCTACAGGAGACACGAAGTCGTAAACTACGATATTCTTGAATTACAGCAAAACCATGCGAGCAATCTTCCTGCACCTCCTCCTAAAGTAGTGGACCGACTGCAACCAAACTCGGTACACATACTGCTTACTATCTGGCGAAAAACCTCTGTCATGAATTAAACACCTACAACTCAAGCTACAGGAGACACGAAGTCGTAAACTACGATATTCTTTAATTACTGCAAAATCATGCGAGCCATCTTCCTGCACCTCCTCTTAAAGTAGTGGACCGACTGCAACCAAACTCGGTACACATACTGCTTACTATCAGGCGAACAACCGCTGTCATGAATTGAACACCTACCACTCACGCTACAGGAGACACGAAGTCGTAAACTACGATATTCTTGAATTATTGCAAAACCATGCGAGCCATCTTCCTGCACCTCCTCCTCCAGTAGTGGACCGACTGCAACCAAATTCGGTACACATACTGCTTACTATCTGGCTAACAAACGCTGTCATGAATTTAACACCTTCCACTCACGCTACAGGAGACAAGAAGTCGTGAACTACGATATTCTTGAATTACTGCTAAAGCATGCAAGCCATCTTCCTGCACCTCCTCCTAAAGTAGTGGATCAGCTGCAACCAAACTCGGTACACATACTGCTTACTATCAGGCGAACAACCGCTGTCATGAAGTAAACACCTACCACTCACGCTACAGGAGACACGAAGTCGTAGACTACGATATTCTTGAATTACGGCAAAACCATGCGAGCCATCTTCCTGCACCTCCTCCTAAAGTTGTGGACCGACTGCAGCCAAACTCGGTATACATACTGCTTACTATCAGGCGAACAACCTCTGTCATGAATTAAACACCGACAACTCACGCTACAGGAGACACGAATTCGTAAACTAACGATATTCTTGCATTACTGCAAAACCATGCGAGACATCATCCTGCACCTCCTCCTAAAGTAGTGGACCGACTATAACCAAACTCGAAACACATACTGCTTACTATCAGCCAAACAACCGCTGTCATGAATTAAACACCTACCACTCACGCTACAGGAGACAAGAAATCGTAAACTACGATATTCTTGAATTACTGCAAAACCATGCGAGTCATCTTCCTGCACCTCCTGCTCCAGTAGTGGTCCGACTGCAACCAAACTCGGTACACATACTGCTTACTATCTGGCTAACAAACGCTGTCATGAATTTAACACCTACCACTCACGCTACAGGAGACACGAAGTCGCAAACTACGATGTTCTTGAATTACTGCAAAACCATTCGAGCCGTCTTCCTTCACCTCCTCCTAAAGTAGTTTACCGACTGCAACCAAACTCGGTACACATACTGCTTACTATCTGGCTAACAAACGCTGTCATGAATTAAACACCTACCACTCACGCTACAGGAGACACGAATTCGTAAACTACGATATTCTTCAATTACTGCAAAATCATGCGAACCATCTTCCTGCACCCCTTCTTAAAGTAGTGGACCGACTGCAACCAAACTCGGTACACATATTGCTTAATATCAGCCGAACAACCTCTGTCATGAATTAAACACCTACCACTCACGCTACAGGAGACACGAAGTCGTAAATTACGATATTCTTTAATTACTGCAAAATCATGCAAGCCATCTTCCTGCACCTCCTCCTCCAGTAGTGGACCGACTGCAACCAAACTCGGTACACATACTGCTTACTATCTGGCTAAAAACGCTGTCACGAATTTAACACCTACCACTCACGCTACAGGAGACACGAAGTCGTAAACTACGATATTCTTGAATTACTGCAAAACCATGCGAGCCATCTTCCTGCACCTCCTCCTCCAGTAGTGGACCGACTGCAACAAAACTCGGTACGCATACTGCTTACTATGAGGCGAACAACCGCTGCCATGAATAGAACACCTACCACTCACGCTACAGGAGACACGAAGTCGTAAACTACGATATTCTTGAATTACTGCAAAACCATGCGAGCCATCTTCCTGCACCTCCTCCTCCAGTAGTGGACCGACTGCAACAAAACTCGGTACGCATACTGCTTACTATCAGGCGAACAACCGCTGTCATTAATTTAACACCTACCACTCACGCTACAACGGACACGAAGTCTTTAACTACGATATTCTTGAATTACTGCAAAACCTTACGAGCCATCTTCCTTCACCTCCTCCTAAAGTAGTGGACCGACTGCAACCAAACTCGGTACACATACTGCTTACTATGTGGCTAACAAACGCTGTCATGAATTAAGCACCTACCACTCACGCTACAGGAGACACGAAGTCGTAAACTACGATATTCTTGAATTACTGCAAAACCATGCGAGCCATCTTCCTGCACCTCCTCCTCCAGTAGTGGACCGACTGCAACAAAACTCGGTACGCAAACTGCTTACTATCAGGCGAACAACCGCTGCCATGAATAGAACACCTACCACTCACGCTACAGGAGACACGAAGTCGTAAACTACGATATTCTTGAATTACTGCAAAACCATGCGAGCCATCTTCCTGCACCTCCTCCTCCAGTAGTGGACCGACTGCAACAAAACTCGGTACGCATACTGCTTACTATCAGGCGAACAACCGCTGTCATTAATTTAACACCTACCACTCACGCTACAACGGACACGAAGTCTTTAACTACGATATTCTTGAATTACTGCAAAACCTTACGAGCCATCTTCCTGCACCTCCTCTTAAAGTAATGGACCGACTGCAACCAAACTCGGTACACATACTACTTACTATCAGGCGAACAACCGCTGTCATGAATAAAACACCTACCACTCACGCTACAGGAGACACGAAGTCGTAAACTACGATATTCTTGAATTACAGCAAAACCATGCGAGCAATCTTCCTGCACCTCCTCCTAAAGTAGTGGACCGACTGCAACCAAACTCGGTACACATACTGCTTACTATCTGGCGAAAAACCTCTGTCATGAATTAAACACCTACAACTCAAGCTACAGGAGACACGAAGTCGTAAACTACGATATTCTTTAATTACTGCAAAATCATGCGAGCCATCTTCCTGCACCTCCTCTTAAAGTAGTGGACCGACTGCAACCAAACTCGGTACACATACTGCTTCCTATCAGGCGAACAACCGCTGTCATGAATTGAACACCTACCACTCACGCTACAGGAGACACGAAGTCGTAAACTACGATATTCTTGAATTATTGCAAAACCATGCGAGCCATCTTCCTGCACCTCCTCCTCCAGTAGTGGACCGACTGCAACCAAATTCGGTACACATACTGCTTACTATCTGGCTAACAAACGCTGTCATGAATTTAACACCTTCCACTCACGCTACAGGAGACAAGAAGTCGTGAACTACGATATTCTTGAATTACTGCTAAAGCATGCAAGCCATCTTCCTGCACCTCCTCCTAAAGTAGTGGATCAGCTGCAACCAAACTCGGTACACATACTGCTTACTATCAGGCGAACAACCGCTGTCATGAAGTAAACACCTACCACTCACGCTACAGGAGACACGAAGTCGTAGACTACGATATTCTTGAATTACGGCAAAACCATGCGAGCCATCTTCCTGCACCTCCTCCTAAAGTTGTGGACCGACTGCAGCCAAACTCGGTATACATACTGCTTACTATCAGGCGAACAACCTCTGTCATGAATTAAACACCGACAACTCACGCTACAGGAGACACGAATTCGTAAACTAACGATATTCTTGCATTACTGCAAAACCATGCGAGACATCTTCCTGCACCTCCTCCTAAAGTAGTGGACCGACTATAACCAAACTCGAAACACATACTGCTTACTATCAGCCAAACAACCGCTGTCATGAATTAAACACCTACCACTCACGCTACAGGAGACAAGAAATCGTAAACTACGATATTCTTGAATTACTGCAAAACCATGCGAGTCATCTTCCTGCACCTCCTGCTCCAGTAGTGGTCCGACTGCAACCAAACTCGGTACACATACTGCTTACTATCTGGCTAACAAACGCTGTCATGAATTTAACACCTACCACTCACGCTACAGGAGACACGAAGTCGCAAACTACGATGTTCTTGAATTACTGCAAAACCATTCGAGCCGTCTTCCTTCACCTCCTACTAAAGTAGTTTACCGACTGCAACCAAACTCGGTACACATACTGCTTACTATCTGGCTAACAAACGCTGTCATGAATTAAACACCTACCACTCACGCTACAGGAGACACGAATTCGTAAACTACGATATTCTTCAATTACTGCAAAATCATGCGAACCATCTTCCTGCACCCCTTCTTAAAGTAGTGGACCGACTGCAACCAAACTCGGTACACATATTGCTTAATATCAGCCGAACAACCTCTGTCATGAATTAAACACCTACCACTCACGCTACAGGAGACACGAAGTCGTAAATTACGATATTCTTTAATTACTGCAAAATCATGCGAGCCATCTTCCTGCACCTCCTCCTCCAGTAGTGGACCGACTGCAACCAAACTCGGTACACATACTGCTTACTATCTGGCTAAAAACGCTGTCATGAATTTAACACCTACCACTCACGCTACAGGAGACACGAAGTCGTAAACTACGATATTCTTGAATTACTGCAAAACCATGCGAGCTATCTTCCTGCACCTCCTCCTCCAGTAGTGGACCGACCGCAACAAAACTCGGTACGCATACTGCTTACTATCAGGCGAACAACCGCTGCCATGAATAGAACACCTACCACTCACGCTACAGGAGACACGAAGTCGTAAACTACGATATTCTTGAATTACTGCAAAACCATGCGAGCCATCTTCCTGCACCTCCTCCTCCAGTAGTGGACCGACTGCAACAAAACTCGGTACGCATTCTGCTTACTATCAGGCGAACAACCGCTGTCATGAATTTAACACCTACCACTCACGCTACAACGGACACGAAGTCTTTAACTACGATATTCTTGAATTACTGCAAAACCATACGAGCCATCTTCCTGCACCTCCTCCTCCAGTAGTGGACCGACTGCAACCAAACTCGGTACACATACTGATTACTATCAGGCGAACAACCGCTGTCATGAATTGAACACCTACCACTCACGCTACAGGAGACACGAAGTCGCAAACTACGATATTCTTGAATTACTGCAAATGCATGTGAGCCATCTTCCCGCACCTCCCCCTCCAGTAGTGGACCGACTGCAACAAAACTCGGTACGCATACTGCTTACTATCAGGTGGACAACCGCTGTCATGAATTAAACACCTACAACTCACGCTACAGGAGACACGAAGTCGTAAACTACGATATTCTTAAATTAATGCAACACAATGCGAGCCATCTTCCTGCACCTCCTCTTAAAGTAGTGGACCGACTGCAACCAAACTCGGTACACATACTGCTTACTATCTGGCTAACAAACGCTGTCATGAATTTAACACCTACCACTCACGCTACAGGAGACACGAAGTCTGAACTACGATATTCTTGAATTACTGCTAAAGCATGCAAGCCATCTTCCTGCACCTCCTCCTAAAGTAGTGGACCAACTGCAACCAAACTCGGTACACATACTGCTTACTATCAGGCGAACAACCGCTGTCATGAATTAAACACCTACCACTCACGCTACAGGAGACACGAATTCGTAAACTACGATATTCTTCAATTACTGCAAAATCATGCGAACCATCTTCCTGCACCCCTTCTTAAAGTAGTGGACCGACTGCAACCAAACTCGGTACACATATTGCTTAATATCAGCCGAACAACCTCTGTCATGAATTAAACACCTACCACTCACGCTACAGGAGACACGAAGTCGTAAATTACGATATTCTTTAATTACTGCAAAATCATGCGAGCCATCTTCCTGCACCTCCTCCTCCAGTAGTGGACCGACTGCAACCAAACTCGGTACACATACTGCTTACTATCTGGCTAAAAACGCTGTCACGAATTTAACACCTACCACTCACGCTACAGGAGACACGAAGTCGTAAACTACGATATTCTTGAATTACTGCAAAACCATGCGAGCCATCTTCCTGCACCTCCTCCTCCAGTAGTGGACCGACTGCAACAAAACTCGGTACGCATACTGCTTACTATGAGGCGAACAACCGCTGCCATGAATAGAACACCTACCACACACGCTACAGGAGACACGAAGTCGTAAACTGCGATATACTTGAATTACTGCAAAACCATGCGAGCAATCTTCCTGCACCTCCTCTTAAAGTAATGGACCGACTGCAACCAAACTCGGTACACATACTACTTACTATCAGGCGAACAACCGCTGTCATGAATAAAACACCTACCACTCACGCTACAGGAGACACGAAGTCGTAAACTACGATATTCTTGAATTACAGCAAAACCATGCGAGCAATCTTCCTGCACCTCCTCCTAAAGTAGTGGACCGACTGCAACCAAACTCGGTACACATACTGCTTACTATCTGGCGAAAAACCTCTGTCATGAATTAAACACCTACAACTCAAGCTACAGGAGACACACGAAGTCGTAAACTACGATATTCTTTAATTACTGCAAAATCATGCGAGCCATCTTCCTGCACCTCCTCTTAAAGTAGTGGACCGACTGCAACCAAACTCGGTACACATACTGCTTACTATCAGGCGAACAACCGCTGTCATGAATTGAACACCTACCACTCACGCTACAGGAGACACGAAGTCGTAAACTACGATATTCTTGAATTATTGCAAAACCATGTGAGCCATCTTCCTGCACCTCCTCTTCCAGTAGTGGACCGACTGCAACCAAACTCGGTACAAATACGGCTTACTATCTGGCTAACAAACGCTGTCATGAATTTAACACCTACCACTCACGCTACAGGAGACACGAAGTCGCAAACTACGATATTCTTGAATTACTGCAAATGCATGTGAGCCATCTTCCCGCACCTCCTCCTCCAGTAGTAGACCGACTGCAACAAAACTCGGTACGCATACTGCTTACAATCAGGCGGACAACCGCTGTCATGAATTAAACACCTACAACTCACGCTACAGGAGACACGAAGTCGTAAACTACGATATTCTTAAATTAATGCAACACAATGCGAGCCATCATCCTGCACCTCCTCTTAAAGTAGTGGACCGACTGCAACCAAACTCGGTACACATACTGCTTACTATCTGGCTAACAAACGCTGTCATGAATTTAACACCTACCACTCACGCTACAGGAGACACGAAGTCTGAACTACGATATTCTTGAATTACTGCTAAAGCATGCAAGCCATCTTCCTGCACCTCCTGCTAAAGTAGCGGACCAACTGCAACCAAACTCGGTACACATACTGCTTACTATCAGGCGAACAACCGCTGTCATGAATTAAACACCTACCACTCATGCTACAGGAGACACGAAGTCGTAAACTACGATATTCTTAAATTAATGCAACACAATGCGAGCCATCATCCTGCACCTCCTCTTAAAGTAGTGGACCGACTGCAACCAAACTCGGTACACATACTGCTTACTATCTGGCTAACAAACGCTGTCATGAATTTAACACCTACCACTCACGCTACAGGAGACACGAAGTCTGAACTACGATATTCTTGAATTACTGCTAAAGCATGCAAGCCATCTTCCTGCACCTCCTCCTAAAGTAGTGGACCAACTGCAACCAAACTCGGTACACATACTGCTTACTATCAGGCGAACAACCGCTGTCATGAATTAAACACCTACCACTCATGCTACAGGAGACACGTAGTCGTAAACTACGATATTCTTGAATTACGGCAACACCATGCGAGAAATCTTCCTGCACCTCCTCCTAAAGTTGTGGACCGACTGCAGCCAAACTCGGTACACATACTGCTTACTTTCAGGCGAACAACCGCTGTCATGAATTAAACACCTACAACTCACGCTACAGGAGACACGATTTCGTAAACTGACGGTATTCTTGCATTACTGCAAAACCATGCGAGCCATCTTCCTGCACCTCCTCCTAAAGTAGTGGACCGACTATAACCAAACTCGAAACAAATACTGCTTACTATCAGGCAAACAACCGCTGTCATGAATTACACACCTACCACTCACGCTACAGGAGACACGAATTCGTAAACTACGATATTCTTCAATTACTGCAAAATCATGCGAACCATCTTCCTGCACCCCTTCTTAAAGTAGTGGACCGACTGCAACCAAACTCGGTACACATACTGCTTACTATCAGCCGAACAACCTCTGTCATGAATTAAACACCTACCACTCACGCTACAGGAGACACGAAGTCGTAAATTACGATATTCTTTAATTACTGCAAAATCATGCGAGCCATCTTCCTGCACCTCCTCCTCCAGTAGTGGACCGACTGCAACCAAACTCGGTACACATACTGCTTACTATCTGTCGAACAACCGCTGTCATGAATTTAACACCTACCACTCACGCTACAGGAGACACGAAGTCGTAAACTACGATATTCTTGAGTTACTGCAAAACCATGCGGGCCATCTTCCTGCAGCTCCTCCTCCAGTAGTGGACCGACTGCAACAAAACTCGGTATGCATACTGCTTACTATCAGGCGAACAACCGCTGCCATGAATAGAACACCTACCACTCACGCTACAGGAGACACGAAGTCGTAAACTACGATATTCTTGAATTACAGCAAAACCATGCGAGCCATCTTCCTGCACCTCCTCCTAAAGTAGTGGACCGACTGCAACCAAACTCGGTACACATACTGCTTACTATCAGGCGAACAACCGCTGTCATGAATTAAACACCTACCACTCCCGCTACAGGAGACACGAAGTCGTAAACTATGATATTCTTGAATTACAACAAAACCATGCGAGCCATCTTCCTGCACCTCCTCCTAAAGTTGTGGACCGACTGCAGCCAAACTCGGTATACATACTGCTTACTATCAGGCGACCAACCGCTGTCATGAATTAAACACCGACAACTCACGCTACAGGAGACACGAATTCGTAAACTAACGATATTCTTGCAGTACTGAAAAACCATGAGAGCCATCTTCCTGCACCTCCTCCTAAAGTAGTGGACCGACTATAACCAAACTCGATACACATACTATTTACTATCAGGCGAACAACCGCTGTCATGAAGAAAACACCTACCAGTCACGCTACAGGAGACACGAAGTCGTAAACTACGATTTTCTTGAATTACAGCAAAACCATGCGAGTAACCTTCCTGCACCTCCTCTTAAAGTAGTGGACCGACTGCAACCAACCTCGGTACACATACTGCTTACTATCTCGCGAAAAACCGATGTCATGAATTAAACACCTACCAATCACGCTACAGGAGACACGAAGTCTTTAACTACGATATTCTTGAATTACTGCAAAACCATACGAGCCAACTTCCTGCACCTCCTCCTAAAGTAGTGGACCGACTGCAACCAAACTCGGTACACATACTGCTTACTATCTGGCTAACAAACGCTGTCATGAATTTAACACCTACCACTCACGCTACAACGGACACGAAGTCGAGAACTACGATATTCTTTAATTACTGCAAAACCATGCGAGCCATCTTCCTGCACCTCCTCTTAAAGTAGTGGACCGACTGCAACCAACCTCGGTACACATACTGCTTACTATCTCGCGAAAAACCGATGTCATGAATTAAACACCTACCAATCATGCTACAGGAGACACGAAGTCTTTAACTACGATATTCTTGAATTACTGCAAAACCATACGAGCCAACTTCCTGCACCTCCTCCTCCAGTAGTGGACCGAGTGCAACAAAAATCGGTACGCATACTGCTTACTATGAGGCGAACAACCGCTGTCATGAATTAAACACCTACCACTGACGCTACAGGAGACACGAAGTCGTAAACTACGATATTCTTCAATTACTGCAAAACCATGCGAGCAATCTTCCTGCACCTCCTCTTAAAGTAATGGACCGACTGCAACCAAACTCGGTACACATACTACTTACTATCAGGCGAACAACCGCTGTCATGAATAAAACACCTACCACTCACGCTACAGGGGACACGAAGTCGTATACTACGATATTCTTGAATTACAGCAAAACCATGCGAGCAATCATCCTGCACCTCCTTCTAAAGTAGTGGACCGACTGCAACCAAACTCGGTACACATACTGCTTACTATCAGGTGAACAACCGCTGTCATGAAGTGAACACCTACCACTGACGCTACAGGAGACAAGAAGTCGTAAACTACGATATTCTTGAATTACTGCAAAACCATGCGAGACATCTTCCTGCACCTCCTCTTCCAGTAGTGGACCGACTGCAACCAAACTCGGTACAAATACGGCTTACTATCTGGCTAACAAACGCTGTCATGAATTTAACACCCACCACTCACGCTACAGCAGACACGAAGTCGCAAACTACGATATTCTTGAATTACTGCAAATGCATGTGAGCCATCTTCCCGCACCTCCTCCTCCAGTAGTGGACCGACTGCAACAAAACTCGGTACGCATACTGCTTACTATCAGGCGGACAACCGCTGTCATGAATTAAACACCTACCACTCACGCTACAGGAGACACGTAGTCGTAAACTACGATATTCTTAAATTAATGCAAAACAATGCGAGCCATCTTCCTGCACCTCCTCTTAAAGTAGTGGACCGACTGCAACCAAACTCGGTATACATACTGCTTACTATCTGGCTAACAAACGCTGTCATGAATTTAACACCTACCACTCACGCTACAGGAGACAGGAAGTCGTGAACTACGATATTCTTGAATTACTGCTAAAGCATGCAAGCCATCTTCCTGCACCTCCTCCTAAAGTAGTGGACCAACTGCAAGCAAACTCGGTACACATACTGCTTACTATCAGGCGAAAAACCGCTGTCATGAATTAAACACCTACCACTCACGCTACAGGAGACACGTAGTCGTAAACTAGGATATTCTTGAATTACGGCAACACCATGCGAGAAATCTTCCTGCACCTCCTCCTAAAGTTGTGGACCGACTGCAGCTAAACTCGGTACACATACTGCTTACTTTCAGGCGAACAACCGCTGTCATGAATTAAACACCTACAACTCACGCTACAGGAGACACGAATTCGTAAATTACGATATTCTTCAATTACTGCAAAATCATGCGAACCACCTTCCTGCACCCCTTCTTAAAGTAGTGGACCGACTGCAACCAAACTCGGTACACATACTGCTTACTATCAGCCGAACAACCTCTGTCATGAATTAAACACCTACCACTCACGCTACAGGAGACACGAAGTCGTAAACTACGATATTCTTTAATTACTGCAAAATCATGCGAGCCATCTTCCTGCACCTCCTCCTCCAGTAGTGGACCGACTGCAACCAAACTCGGTACACATACTGCTTACAATCTGGCTAAAAACGCTGTCATGAATTTAACACCTACCACTCACGCTACAGGAGACACGAAGTCGTAAACTACGATATTCTTGAATTACTGCAAAACCATGAGAGGCATCTTCCTGCACCTCCTCCTCCAGTAGTGGACCGACTGCAACAAAACTCGGTACGCATACTGCTTACTATCAGGCGAACAACCGCTGCCATGAATAGAACACCTACCACTCACGCTACAGGAGACACGAAGTCGTAAACTACGATATTCTTGAATTACAGCAAAACCATGCGAGCCATCTTCCTGCACCTCCTCCTAAAGTAGTGGACCGACTGCAACCAAACTCGGTACACATACTGCTTACTATCAGGCGAACAACCGCTGTCATGAATTAAACACCTACCACTCACGCTACAGGAGACACGAAGTCGTAAACTATGATATTCTTAAATTACAACAAAACCATGCGAGCCATCTTCCTGCACCTCCTCCTAAAGTTGTGGACCGACTGCAGCCAAACTCGGTATACATACTGCTTACTATCAGGCGACCAACCGCTGTCATGAATTAAACACCGACAACTCACGCTACAGGAGACACGAATTCGTAAACTAACGATATTCTTGAATTACTGCAAAACCATGCGAGCCATCTTCCTGCACCTCCTCCTCCAATAGTGGTCCGACTGCAACCAAACTCGGTACACATACTGCTTACTATCTGGCTAACAAACGCTGTCATGAATTTAACACCTACCACTCACGCTACAGGAGACACGAAGTCGTAAACTACGATATTCTTCAATTACTGCAAAACCATGCGAGCCATCTTCCTGCACCTCCTCTTAAAGTAGTGGACTGACTGCAACCAACCTCGGTACACATACTGTTTACAATCAGGCGAACAACCGCTGTCATGAATTGAACACCTACCACTCACACTACAGGTGACACGAAGTCTTAAACTACTATATTCTTGGATTACTGCAAAACCTTACGAGCCATCTTCCTGCACCTCCTCCTCCAGTAGTGGACCGACTGAAACAAACCTCGGTACGCATACTGCTTACTATCAGGCGAACAACCGCTGTCATGAATTAAACACCTACCACTCACGCTACAGGAGACACGAAGTCGTAAACTACGATATTCTTCAATTACTGCAAAACCATGCGAGCAATCTTCCTGCACCTCCTTTTAAAGTAGTGGACCGACTGCAACCAAACTCGGTACACATACTACTTACTATCAGGCGAACAACCGCTGTCATGAATAAAACACCTACCAGTCACGCTACAGGAGACACGAATTCGTATACTACGATTTTCTTGAATTACAGCAAAACCATGCGAGCAATCTTCCTGCACCTCCTCCTAAAGTAGTGGACTGACTGCAACCAAACTCGGTACACATACTGCTTACTATCAGGCGAAAATCCTCTGTCATGAATTAAACACCTACCACTCAAGCTACAGGAGACAGGATGTCGTAAACTACGATATTCTTTAATTACTGCAAAATCATGCGAGCCATCTTCCTGCACCTCCTCTTAAAGTAGTGGACCGACTGCAACCAAACTCGGTACACATACTACTTACTATCAGGCAAACAACCGCTGTCATGAATTAAACACCTACTACTCACGCTACAGGAGACACGAAGTCGTAAACTACGATATTCTTGAATTACTGCAAAACCATGCGAGCCATCTTCCTGCACCTCCTACCCCAGTAGTGGACCGACTGCAACCAAACGCCGTACACATACGGCTTACTATCTGCCTAACAAACGCTGTCATGAATTTAACACCTACCACTCTCGCTACAGGAGACACAAGCATGTAAGCCATCTTCCCGCACCTCCTCCTCCAGCAGTGGACCGACTGCAACAAAACTCGGTACGCATACTGCTTTCTATCAGGCGAACAACCGCTGTCATGAATTAAACACCTACCACTCACGCTACAGGAGACACGAAATCGTAACTACGATCTTCTTCAATTAGTGCAAAACCATGCGAGCCATCTTCCTGCACCTCCTCTTAAACTAGTGGACCGACTTCAACCAAACTCGGTACACATACTGCTTACTATCATGCGAACAACCGATGTCATGAGTAAAACACCTACCACTCACGCTACAGGAGACACGAAGGCGTAAACTACGATATTCTTGAATTACTGCAAAACCATGCGAGCCATCTTCCTGCAACACCTCCTCTAGTAGTGGACCGACTGCAACCAAACTCGGTACACATACTGCTTACTATCAGGCGAACAACCGCTGTCATGAATTGAACACCTACCACTCACGCTACTGGAGACACGAAGTCGTAAACTACGATATTCTTGAATTACTGCAAAACCATGCGAGCAATCTTCCTGCACCTCCTCCTCCAGTAGTGGACCGACTGCAACCAAACTCGGTACACATACTGCTTACTATCTGGCTAACAAACGCTGTCATGAATTTAACCCCTACCACTCACGCTACAGGAGACACGAAGTCGTGAACTACGATATTCTTGAATTACTGCCAAAGCATGCAAGCCATCTTCCTGCACCTCCTCCTAAAGTAGTGGACCAACTGCAACCAAACTCAGTACACATACTGCTTACTATCAGGCGAACAACCGCTGTCATGAATTAAACACCTACCACTCACGCTACAGGAGACACGTAGTCGTAAACTACGATATTCTTGAATTACGGCAACACCATGCGAGCAATCTTCCTGCACCTCCTCCTAAAGTTGTGGACCGACGGCAGCCAAACTCGGTACACATACTGCTTACTTTCAGGCGAACAACCGCTGTCATGAATTAAACACCTACAACTCACGCTACAGGAGACACGATTTCGTAAACTAACGGTATTCTTCAATTACTGCAAAACCATGCGAGCCATCTTCCTGCACCTCCTCCTAAAGTAGTGGACCGACTATAACCAAACTCGAAACACATACTGCTTACTATCAGGCAAACAACCGCTGTCATGAATTAAACACCTACCACTCACGCTACAGGAGACACGAATTCGTAAACTACGATATTTTCAATTACTGCAAAACCATGCGAACCATCTTCCTGCACCCCCTCTTAAAGTAGTGGACCGCCTGCAACCAAACTCGGTACACATACTGCTTACTATCAGGCCAGCAACCTCTGTCATGAATTAAACACCTACCACTCACGCTACAGGAGACACGAAGTCGTAAACTACGATATTCTTTAATTACTGCAAAATCATGCGAGCCATCTTCCTGCACCTCCTCCTCCAGTAGTGGACCGACTGAAACCAAACTCGGTACACATACTGCTTACTATCTGGCTAAGAACGCTGTCATGAATTTAACACCTACCACTCACGCTACAGGAGACACGAAGTCGTAAACTACGATATTCTTGAATTACTGCAAAACCATGCGAGCCATCATCCTGCACCTCCTCCTCCAGTAGTGGACCGACTGCAACAAAACTCGGTACGCATACTGCTTTCTATCAGGTGAACAACCGCTGTCATGAATTAAACACCTACCAATGACGCTACAGGAAAGACGAAGTCGTAAACTACGATATTCTTCAATTACTGCAAAACCATGCGAGCAATCTTCCTGCACCTCCTCTTAAAGTAGTGGACCGACTGCAACCAAACTCGGTACACATACTGCTTACTATAAGGCGAACAACCGCTGTCATGAATAAAACACCTACCAGTCACGCTACAGGAGACACGAAGTCGTTAACTACGATATTCTTGAATTACAGCAACCATGCGAGCAATCTTCCTGCACCTCCTCCTAAAGTAGTGGACCGACTGCAACCAAACTGCGTACACATACTGCTTACTATCAGGCGAAAAACCTCTGTCATGAATTAAACACCTACCACTCACGCTACAGGAGACACGAAGTCGTAAACTACGATATTCTTTAATTACTGCAAAATCATGCGAGCCATCTTCCTGCACCTCCTCCTCCAGTAGTGGACCGACTGAAACCAAACTCGGTACACATACTGCTTACTATCTGGCTAAGAACGCTGTCATGAATTTAACACCTACCACTCACGCTACAGGAGACACGAAGTCGTAAACTACGATATTCTTGAATTACTGCAAAACCATGCGAGCCATCATCCTGCACCTCCTCCTCCAGTAGTGGACCGACTGCAACAAAACTCGGTACGCATACTGCTTTCTATCAGGTGAACAACCGCTGTCATGAATTAAACACCTACCAATGACGCTACAGGAAAGACGAAGTCGTAAACTACGATATTCTTCAATTACTGCAAAACCATGCGAGCAATCTTCCTGCACCTCCTCTTAAAGTAGTGGACCGACTGCAACCAAACTCGGTACACATACTACTTACTATAAGGCGAACAACCGCTGTCATGAATAAAACACCTACCAGTCACGCTACAGGAGACACGAAGTCGTTAACTACGATATTCTTGAATTACAGCAACCATGCGAGCAATCTTCCTGCACCTCCTCCTAAAGTAGTGGACCGATTGCAACCAAACTGCGTACACATACTGCTTACTATCAGGCGAAAAACCTCTGTCATGAATTAAACACCTGCCACTCAAGCTACAGGAGACACGAAGTCTTAAACTACGATATTCTTTAATTACTGCAAAATCATGGGAGCAATCTTCCTGCACTTCCTCTTAAAGTAGTGGACCGACTGCAACCAAACTCGGTACACATACTGCTTACAATCAGGCGAACAACCGCTGTCATGAATTGAACACCTACCACTCATGCTACAGGAGACACGAAGTTGTAAACTACGATATTCTTGAATTACTGCAAAACCATGCAAGCCATCTTCCTGCACCTCCTCCTCCAGTTGTGGACCGACTGCAACCAAACTCGGTACATATACGGCTTACTATCTGGCTAACAAACGCTGTTATGAATTTAACACCTACCACTCACGCTACAGGAGACACGAAGTCGCAAACTACGATATTCTTGAATTACTGCAAAAGCATGTGAGCCATCTTCCCGCACCTCCTCCTCTAGTAGTGGACCGACTGCAACAAAACTCGGTACGCATACTGCTTACTATCAGGCAAACAACCGCTGTCATGAATTAAACACCTACCAGTCACGCTACAGGAGACACGAAATCATAAACTACGATGTTTTTCAATTAATGCAAAATTATGCGAGCCATCTTCCTGCACCTCCTCTTAAAGTAGTGGACCGACTGCAACCAAACTCGGTACACATACTGCTTACTATCACGCGAACAACCGATGTCATAAGTAAAATACCTACCACTCACGCTACAGGAGGCACGAAGGCGTAAACTACGATATTCTTGAATTACTGCAAAACCATGCGAGCCATCTTCCTGCAACACCTCTTCCAGTAGTGGACCGACTGCAACCACACTCGGTACACATACTGCTTACTATCAGGCGAACAACCGCTGTCATGAATTGAACACCTACCACTCACGCTACAGGAGACACGAAGTCGTAAACTACGATATTCTTGAATTACTGCAAAACCATGCGAGCAATCTTCCTGCACCTCCTCCTCCAGTAGTGGACCGACTGCAACCAAACCCGGTACACATACTGCTTACTATCTGGCTAACAAACGCTGTCATGAATTTAACACCTACCACTCACGCTACAGGAGACACGAAGTCGTGAACTACGATATTCTTGAATTACCGCTAAAGCATGGAAGCAATCTTCCTGCACCTCCTCCTAAAGTAGTGGACCAACTGCAACCAAACTCGGTACACATACTGCTTACTATCAGGCGCACAACCGCTGTCATGAATTAAACACCTACCACTCACGCTACAGGAGAAACGTAGTCGTAAACTACGATGTTCTTGAATTACGGCAAAAACATTCGAGCAATCTCCCTGCACCTCCTCCTAAAGTTGTGGACCGACTGCAGCCAAACTCGGTACACATACTGCTTACTTTCAGGCGAACAACAGCTGTCATGAATTAAACACCTACAACTCACGCTACAGGAGACACGATTTCGTAAACTAACGGTATTCTTGCATTACTGCAAAACCATGCGAGCCATCTTCCTGCACCTCCTCCTAAAGTAGTGGACCGACTATAACCAAACTCGAAACACATACTGCTTACTATCAGGCAAACAACCGCTGTCATGAATTAAACACCTACCACTCACGCTACAGGAGACACGAAGTCGTAAACTACGATATTCTTTAATTCCTGGAAAATCATGCGGGCCATCTTCCTGCACCTCCTACTCCAGTAGTGGACCGACTGCAACCAAACTCGGTACACATACTGCTTACTATCTGGCTAAAAACGCTGTCATGAATTTAACACCTACCACTCGCGCTACAGGAGACACGAAGTCGTTAACTACTATATTCTTGAATTACTGCAAAACCATGCGAGCCATCTTCCTGGACCTCCTCCTCTAGTAGTGAACCGACTGCAACAAAACTCGGTACGCATACTGCTTACTATCAGGTGAACAACCGCTGTCATGAATTAAACACCTACCAATCACGCTACAGAAGACACGAGGTCGTAAAATACGATATTCTTCAATTACTGCAAAACCATGCAAGCCATCTTCCTGCACCTCCTTTTAAAGTAGTGGACCGACTGCAACCAAACTCGGCACACATACTGCTTACTATCAGTCGAACAACCGCTGTCATGAATAAAACACCTACCACTCACGCTACAGGAGACACGAAGTCGTAAACTACGATATTCTTGAACTACAGCAAAACCATGCGAGCCATCTTCCTGCACCTCCTCCTAAAGTAGTGGACCGACTGCAACCAAACTCGGAACACATACTGCTTACTATCAGCCGAACAACCGCTGTCATGAATTAAACACCTACCACTCACGCTACAGGAGACACGAAGTCGTAAACTACGATATTCTTGAATTACGACAAAACCATGCGAGACATCTTCCTGCACCTCCTCCTAAAGTTGTGGACCGACTGCAACCAAACTCGGTACACATACTGCTTTCTATCAGGCGAACAACCTCTGTCATGAATTAAACACCTACCACTCAAGCTACAGGAGACACGAAGTCGTAAACTACGATATTCTTTAATTACTGAAAAATCATGGGACCAATCTTCCTGCACCTCCTCTTAAAGTAGTGGACCGACTGCAACCAAACTCGGTACACATACTGCTTACTATCATGCGAACAACCGCTGTCATGAATTGAACACCTACCACTCACGCTACAGGTGACACGAAGACGTAAACTACGATATTCTTGAATTACTGCAAAACCATGGGAGCCATCTTCCTGCACCTCCTCCTCCAGTAGTGGACCGACTGCAACAAAACTCGGTACGCATACTGCTTACTATCAGGCGAACAACCGCTGTCATGAATTAAACACCTACCACTCACGCTACAGGAGACACGAAGTCGTAAACTACGATATTCTTCAATTACTGCAAAACCATGGGAGCAATCTTGCTGCACATCCTTTTAATGTAGTGGACCGACTGCAACTAAACTCGGTACACATACTGCTTACTATCAGGCGAACAACCGCTGTCATGAATTAAACACCTACCACTCACGCTCCAGGAGACACGAAGTCGTAAACTACGATATTCTTGAATTACTGCAAAACCGTGCAAGCCATCTTCCTGCACCTCCTCCTCCAGTAGTGGACCGATTGCAACCAAACTCGGTACACATACTGCTTACTATCTGGCTAACAAACGCTGTCATGAATTTAAGACCTACCACTCACGCTACAGGAGACACGAAGTCGCAAACTACGATATTCTTGAATTACTGCAAAAGCATGCGAGCCATCTTCCTGCACCTCCTCCTCCAGTAGTGGACCGACTGCAACAAAACTCGGTACGCATACTGCTTACTATCAGGCGAAAAACCGCTGTCATGAATTAAACACCTACAACTCACGCTACAGGAGACACGAAGTCGTAAACTACGATATTCTTCAGTTACTGCAAAACCATGCGAGCCATCTTCCTGCACCTCCTCTTAAAGTAGTTGACCGCCTGCAACCAACCTCGGTACACATACTGCTAACTATCACACGAACAACCGATGTCATGAATTAAACACCTACCAATCACGCTACAGGAGACACGAAGGCGTAAACTACGATATTCTTGAATTACTGCAAAAGCATGCGAGCCATCCTCCAGCACCTCTTCCTCCAGTAGTGGACCGACTGCAACCAAACTCGGTACACATACTGCTTACTATCAGGCGAACAACCGCTGTCATGAATAAAACACCTACCACTCACGCTACAGGAGACACGAAGTCGTAAACTACGATATTCTTTAATTACTGCAAAATTATGCGAGCCATCTTCCTGCACCTCCTCCTAAAGTAGTGGACCGACTATAACCAAACTCGAAACACATACTGCTTACTATCAGGCAAACAACCGCTATCATGAATTAAACACCTACCACTCACGCTACAGGAGACACGAATTCGTAAACTACGATATTCTTCAATTACTGCAAAACCATGCGAGCAATCTTCCTGCACTTCCTCTTAAAGTAGTGGACCGACTGCAACCAAACTCGGTACACATACTGCTTACTATCAGGCGAACAACCTCTGTCATGATTTAAAAACCTACCACTCACGCTACAGGAGACACGAAGTCGTAAACTACGATATTCTTTAATTCCTGCAAAATCATGCGAGCCATCTTCCTGCACCTCCTCCTCCAGTAGTGGACCGACTGCAACCAAACTGGGTACACACACTGCTTACTATCTGGCTAAAAACGCTGTCATGAATTTAACACCTACCACTCGCGCTACAGGAGACACGAAGTCGTTAACTACTATATTCTTGAATTACTGCAAAACCATGCGAGCCATCTTCCTGGACCTCCTCCTCTAGTAGTGAACCGACTGCAACAAAACTCGGTACGCATACTGCTTACTATCAGGTGAACAACCGCTGTCATGAATTAAACACCTACCAATCACGCTACAGAAGACACGAGGTCGTAAAATACGATATTCTTCAATTACTGCAAAACCATGCAAGCCATCTTCCTGCACCTCCTTTTAAAGTAGTGGACCGACTGCAACCAAACTCGGCACACATACTGCTTACTATCAGTCGAACAACCGCTGTCATGAATAAAACACCTACCACTCACGCTACAGGAGACACGAAGTCGTAAACTACGATATTCTTGAACTACAGCAAAACCATGCGAGCCATCTTCCTGCACCTCCTCCTAAAGTAGTGGACCGACTGCAACCAAACTCGGAACACATACTGCTTACTATCAGCCGAACAACCGCTGTCATGAATTAAACACCTACCACTCACGCTACAGGAGATACGAAGTCGTAAACTACGATATTCTTGAATTACGACAAAACCATGCGAGACATCTTCCTGCACCTCCTCCTAAAGTTGTGGACCGACTGCAACCAAACTCGGTACACATACTGCTTTCTATCAGGCGAACAACCTCTGTCATGAATTAAACACCTACCACTCAAGCTACAGGAGACACGAAGTCGTAAACTACGATATTCTTTAATTACTGAAAAATCATGGGACCAATCTTCCTGCACCTCCTCTTAAAGTAGTGGACCGACTGCAACCAAACTCGGTACACATACTGCTTACTATCATGCGAACAACCGCTGTCATGAATTGAACACCTACCACTCACGCTACAGGTGACACGAAGACGTAAACTACGATATTCTTGAATTACTGCAAAACCATGGGAGCCATCTTCCTGCACCTCCTCCTCCAGTAGTGGACCGACTGCAACAAAACTCGGTACGCATACTGCTTACTATCAGGCGAACAACCGCTGTCATGAATTAAACACCTACCACTCACGCTACAGGAGACACGAAGTCGTAAACTACGATATTCTTCAATTACTGCAAAACCATGGGAGCAATCTTGCTGCACATCCTTTTAATGTAGTGGACCGACTGCAACTAAACTCGGTACACATACTGCTTACTATCAGGCGAACAACCGCTGTCATGAATTAAACACCTACCACTCACGCTCCAGGAGACACGAAGTCGTAAACTACGATATTCTTGAATTACTGCAAAACCGTGCAAGCCATCTTCCTGCACCTCCTCCTCCAGTAGTGGACCGATTGCAACCAAACTCGGTACACATACTGCTTACTATCTGGCTAACAAACGCTGTCATGAATTTAAGACCTACCACTCACGCTACAGGAGACACGAAGTCGCAAACTACGATATTCTTGAATTACTGCAAAAGCATGCGAGCCATCTTCCTGCACCTCCTCCTCCAGTAGTGGACCGACTGCAACAAAACTCGGTACGCATACTGCTTACTATCAGGCGAAAAACCGCTGTCATGAATTAAACACCTACAACTCACGCTACAGGAGACACGAAGTCGTAAACTACGATATTCTTCAGTTACTGCAAAACCATGCGAGCCATCTTCCTGCACCTCCTCTTAAAGTAGTTGACCGCCTGCAACCAACCTCGGTACACATACTGCTAACTATCACACGAACAACCGATGTCATGAATTAAACACCTACCAATCACGCTACAGGAGACACGAAGGCGTAAACTACGATATTCTTGAATTACTGCAAAAGCATGCGAGCCATCCTCCAGCACCTCTTCCTCCAGTAGTGGACCGACTGCAACCAAACTCGGTACACATACTGCTTACTATCAGGCGAACAACCGCTGTCATGAATAAAACACCTACCACTCACGCTACAGGAGACACGAAGTCGTAAACTACGATATTCTTTAATTACTGCAAAATTATGCGAGCCATCTTCCTGCACCTCCTCCTAAAGTAGTGGACCGACTATAACCAAACTCGAAACACATACTGCTTACTATCAGGCAAACAACCGCTATCATGAATTAAACACCTACCACTCACGCTACAGGAGACACGAATTCGTAAACTACGATATTCTTCAATTACTGCAAAACCATGCGAGCAATCTTCCTGCACTTCCTCTTAAAGTAGTGGACCGACTGCAACCAAACTCGGTACACATACTGCTTACTATCAGGCGAACAACCTCTGTCATGATTTAAAAACCTACCACTCACGCTACAGGAGACACGAAGTCGTAAACTACGATATTCTTTAATTCCTGCAAAATCATGCGAGCCATCTTCCTGCACCTCCTCCTCCAGTAGTGGACCGACTGCAACCAAACTGGGTACACATACTGCTTACTATCTGGCTAAAAACGCTGTCATGAATTTAACACCTACCACTCGCGCTACAGGAGACACGAAGTCGTAAACTACGATATTCTTGAATTACTGCGAAACCATGCGAGCCATCCTCCTGCACCTCCTCCTCCAGTAGTGGACCGACTGCAACAAAACTCGGTACGCATACTGCTTACTATCAGGTGAACAACCACTGTCATGAATTAAACACCTACCAATCACGCTACAGGAGACACGAAGTCGTAAACTACGATATTCTTCAATTACTGCAAAACCATGCGAGCAATCTTCCTGCACTTCCTCTTAAAGTAGTGGACCGACTGCAACCGAACTCGGCACACATACTGCTTACTATCAGGCGAACAATCGCTGTCATGAATTGAACACCTACCACTCACGCTACAGGAGACACGAAGTCGTAAACTACGATATTCTTGAATAACTGCAAAACCATGCGAGCCATCTTCCTGCACCTCCTCCTCCAGTAAAGGACCGACTGCAACCAAACTCGGTACACATACTGCTTACTATCTGGCTAACAAACGCTGTCATGTATTAACCACCTACCACTCACGCTACAGGAGACACGAAGTCGCAAACAACGATATTCTTGAATTACTGCAAAAGCATGCGAGCCATCTTCCTGCACCTCCTCCGCCAGTAGTGGACCGACTGCAACAAAATTCGGTACGCATACTGCTTACTATCAGGCGAACAACCGCTGTCATGAATTAAACACCCACCACTCACGCTACAGGAGACACGAAGTCGTAAACTACGATATTCTTCAGTTACTGCAAAACCATGCGAGCCATCTTCCTGCACCTCCTCTTAAAGTAGTTGACCGACTGCAACCAACCTCGGTAGACATACTGCTAACTATCACGCGAACAACCGATGTCATGAATTAAACACCTACCAATCACGTTACAGGAGACACGAAGGCGTAAACTACGATATTCTTGAATTACTGCAAAAGCATGCGAGCCATCTTCCAGCACCTCTTCCTCCAGTAGTGGACCGACTGCAACCAAACTCGGTACACATAATGCTTACTATCAGGCGAACAACCGCTGTCATGAATTAAACACCTACCACTCACGCTACAGGAGACACGAAGTCGTAAACTACGATATTCTTTAATTACTGCAAAATCATGCGAGCCATCTTCCTGCACCTCCTCCTCCAGTAGTGGACCGACTGCAACCAAACTCGGTACACATACTGCTTACTATCTGGCTAAAAACGCTGTCATGAATTTAACACCTACCACTCACGCTACAGGAGACACGAAGTCGTAAACTACTATATTCTTGAATTACTGCAAAACCATGCGAGCCATCTTCCTGCACCTCCTCCTCCAGTAGTGGACCGACTGCAACAAAACTCGGTACGCATACTGCTTACTATCAGGCGAACAACCGCTGTCATGAATTAAACACCTACCACTCACGCTACAGGAGACGCGAAGTCGTAAACTACGATATTCTTCAATTACTGCAAAACCATGCGAGCAATCTTCCTGCACCTCCTTTTAAAGTAGTGGACCGACTGCAACCAAACTCGGTATACATACTGATTTCTATCAGGCGAAAAACCTCTGTCATAAATTAAACACCTACCACTCAAGCTACAGGAGACACGAAGTCGTAAACTACGATATTCTTTAATTACTGCAAAATCATGCGAGCAATCTTCCTGCACCTCTTCTTAAAGTAGTGGACCGACTGCAACCAAACTCGGTACACATACTGCTTACTATCAGGCGAACAACCGCTGTCATGAATTGAACACCTACCACTCTCCCTACAGGAGACACGAAGTCGTAAACTACGATATTCTTGAATTACTGCAAAACCATGCGAGCCATCTTCCTGCACCTCCTCCTCCAGTAGTGGACCGACTGCAACCAAACTCGGTACACATTTTGCTTACTATCTTGCTAAAAACGCTGTCATGAATTTAACACCTACCACTCACGCTACAGGAGACACGAAGTCGTAAACTACGATATTCTTGAATTACTGCAAAACCATGCGAGCCATCTTCCTGCACATCCTCCTCCAGTAGTGGACCGACTGCAACAAAACTCGGTACGCATACTGCTTACTATCAGGCGAACAACCGCTGTCATGAATTAAACGCCTATCACTCACGCTACAGGAGACACGAAGTCGTAAACTACGATATTCTTCAATTACTGCAAAACCATGCGAGCAATCTTCCTGCACCTCCTTTTAAAGTAGTGGACCGACTGCCACCAAACTCGGCACACACACTGCTTACAATCAGGCGAACAACCGCTGTCATGAATAAAACACCTACCACTCACGCTACAGGAGACACGAATTCGTAAACTACGATATTCTTGAATTACTGCAAAACAATGCGACCAATCTTCCTGCACCTCCTCCTCTAGTAGTGGACCGACTGCAACCAAACTCGGTACACATACTGCTTTCTATCAGGCGAACAACTTCTTTCATGAATTAAACACCTACCACTCAAGCTACAGGAGACACGAAGTCGTAAACTACGATATTCTTTAATTACTGCAAAATCATGCGAGCAATTTTCCTGCACCTCCTCTTAAAGTAGTGGACCGACTGCAACCAAACTCGGTACACATACTGCTTACTATCACGCGAACTACCGCTGTCATGAATTAAACACCTACCACTCACGCTACAGGAGACACGAAGGCGTAAACTACGATATTCTTGAATTACTGCAAAAGCATGGGAGCCATCTTCCAGCACCTCTTCCTCCAGCAGTGGACCGACTGCAACCAAACTCGGTACACATACTGCTTACTATCAGGCGAACCACCGCTGTCATGAATAAAACACCTACCACTCACGCTACAGGAGACACGAAGTCGTAAACTACGATATTCTTTAATTACTGCAAAATCATGCGAGCCATCTTCCTGCACCTCCTCCTCCAGTAGTGGACCGACTGGAACCAACCTCGGTACACATACTGCTTACTATCTGGCTAAAAACGCTGTTATGAATTTAACACCTACCACTCACGCTACAGGAGACACGAAGTCGTAAACTACGATAATCTTGAATTACTGCAAAACCATGCGAGCAATCTTCCTGCACCTCCTCCTCCAGTAGTGGACCGACTGCAACAAAACTCGGTACGCATACTGCTTACTATCAGGCGAACAACCGCTGTCATGAATTAAACACCTACCACTCACGCTACAGGAGACACGAAGTCGTAAACTACGATAATCTTGAATTACAGCAAAACCATGTGAGCCATCTTCCTTCACCTCCTCCTAAAGTAGTGGACCGACTGCAACCAAACTAGGTACACATACTGCTTACTATCAGGCGAACAACCGACGTCATGAATTAAAGATATACCACTCACGCTACAGGAGACACGAAGTCGTAAACTACGATATTCTTGAATTACGGCAAAACCATGCGAGACATCTTCCAGCACCTCCTCCTGAAGTAGTGGACCGACTGCCACCAAACTCGGTACACATACTGCTTTCTATCAGGCGAACAACCTCTGTCATGAATTAAACATCTACCACTCTAGCTACAGGAGACACGAATTCGTAAACTACGATATTCTTTAATTACTGCAAAATCATGCGAGCAATCTTCCTGCACCTCTTCTTAAAGTAGTGGACCGACTGCAACCAAACTCGGTACACATACTGCTTACTATCTGGCTAAAATCGCTGTCATGAATTAAACACCTACCACTGACGCTACAGGAGACACGAAGTCGTAAACTACGATATTCTTGAATTACTGCAAAACCATGCGAGCCATCTTCCTGCACCTCCTCCTCCAGTAGTGGACCGACTGCAACAAAACTCGGTACGCATACTGCTTACTATCAGGCGAACAACCGCTGTCATGAATTAAACACCTATCACTCACGCTACAGGAGACACAAAATCGTGAACTACGATATTCTTCAATTACTGCAAAACCATGCCAGCAATCTTCCTGCACCTTCTTTTAAAGTAGTGGACCGACTGCCACCAAACTCGTCACACATACTGCTTACTATCAGGCGAACAACCGCAGTCATGATTAAAACACCTACCACTCACGCTACAGGAGACACGATGTCGTAAACTACGATATTCTTGAATTACGGCAAAACCATGCGAGACATCTTCCTGCACCTCCTCCTAAAGTAGTGGACCGACTGCAACCAAACTCGGTACTTATACTGCTTTCTATCAGGCGAACAGCCTCTGTCATGAATTAAACACCTACCACTCACGTTACAGGAGACACGAAGTCGTAAACTACGATATTCTTGAATTACTGCAAAACCATGCGAGCCATCTTCCTGCACCTCCTCCTCCTGTAGTGGACCGACTGCAACCAAACTCGGTACAAATACTGCTTACTATCTGGCTAACAAACGCTGTTATGAATTTAACACCTACCACTCACGTTACAGGAGACACGAAGTCACAAACTACGATATTCTTGAATTATTGCAAAAGCATGCGAGCCATCTTCCTGCACCTCCTCTTCCAGTAGTGGACCGACTGCAACAAAACTCGGTACGCATACTGCTTACTATCAGGTGAACTACCGCTGTCATGAATGAAACACCTACCACTCACGCTACAGGAGACACGAAGTCGTAATCTACGATATTCTTCAATTACTGCAAAACCATGCGAGCCATCTTCCTGCACCTCCTCTTAAAGTAGTGGACCGACTGCAACCAACCTCGGTACACATACTGCTTACTATCACGCGAACAGTCGATGTCATGAATTAAACACCTACTAATCACGCTACAGGAGACACGAATTCGTAAACTACGATATTCTTGATTTACTGCAAAACAATGCGACCCATCTTCCTGCACCTCCTCCTCTAGTAGGGGACCGACTGCAACCAAACTCGGTACACATACTGCCTACTATCAGGCGAACAACCGCTGTCATGAATTTAACACCTACCACTTACGCTACAGGAGACACGAAGTTGTATACTACGATATACTTGAATTACTGCAAAACCATGCGAGCCATCTTCCTGCACCTCCTCTTAAAGTAGTGGACCGACTGCAACCAAACGCGGTACACATACTGCTTACAATCAGGCGAACACCCGCTGTCATGAATAAAACACCTACCACTCACGCTACAGGAGACACGAAGTCGTAAACTACGATATTCTTTAATTACTGCAAAATCATGCGAGCCATCTTCCTGCACCTCCTCCTCCAGTAGTGGACCGACTGCAACGAAACTCGGTACACATACTGCTTACTATCTGGCTAAAAACGCTGTCATGAATTTAACACCTACCACTCACGCTACAGGAGACACGAAGTCGTAAACTACGATATTCTTGAATTACTGCAAAACCATGCGAGCCATCTTCCTGCACCTCCTCCTCCAGTAGTGGACCGACTGCAACAAAACTCGGTACGCATACTGCTTACTATCAGGCGAACAACCGCTGTCATGAATTAAACACCTACCACTCACGCTACAGGAGACACGAAGTCGTAAACTACGATATTCTTCAATTACTGCAAAACCATGCGAGCAATCTTCCTGCACCTCTTTTTAAAGTAGTGGACCGACTGCAACCAAACTCGGCACACATACTGCTTTCTATCAGGCGAACAACCGCTGTCATGAATAAAACACCTACCACTCACGCTACAGGAGACACGAAGTCGTAAACTACGATAATCTTGAATTACAGCAAAACCATGTGAGCCATCTTCCTGCACCTCCTCCTAAAGTAGTGGACCGACTGCAACCAAACTCGGTACACATACTGCTTACTATCAGGCGAACAACCGCTGTCATGAATTAAACACCTACCACTCACGCTACAGGAGACACGAAGTCGTAAACTACGATATTCTTGAATTACGGCAAAACCATGCGAGCCATCTTCCTGCACCTCCTCCTCCAGTAGTGGACCGACTGCAACCAAACTCGGTACACATACTGCTTACTATCTGGCTAAAAACGCTGTCATAAATTTAACACCTACCACTCACGCTACAGGAGACACGAAGTCGTAAACTACGATATTCTTGAATTAATGCAAAACCATGCGAGCCATCTTCCTGCACCTCCTCCTCCAGTAGTGGACCGACTGCAACAAAACTCGGTACGCATACTGCTTACTATCAGGCGAACAACCGCTGTCATGAATTAAACACCTATCACTCACGCTACAGGAGACACGAAATCGTGAACTACGATATTCTTCAATTACGGCAAAACCATGCGAGCAATCTTCCTGCACCTTCTTTTAAAGTAGTGGACCGACTGCCACCAAACTCGGCACACATACTGCTTACTATCAGGCGAACAACCGCTGTCATGAATAAAACACCTACCACTCACGCTACAGGAGACACGATGTCGTAAACTACGATATTCTTGAAATACGGCAAAACCATGCGAGACATCTTCCTGCACCTCCTCCAAAAGTAGTGGACCGACTGCAACCAAACTCGGTACTCATACTGCTTTCTATCAGGCGAACAGCCTCTGTCATGAATTAAACACCTACCACTCACGTTACAGGAGAAACGAAGTCGTAAACTACGATATTCTTGAATTACTGCAAAACCATGCGAGCCATCTTCCTGCACCTCCTCCTAAAGTAGTGGACCGACTGTAACCAAACTCGAAAAACATACTGCTTACTATCAGGCAAACAACCGCTGTCATAAATTAAGCACCTACCACTCACGCTACAGGAGACACGAAGTCATACACTACGATATTCTTGAATTACTGCAAAACCATGCGATCCATCTTCCTGCACCTCGTCCTCCAGTAGTGGACCGACTGCAACAAAACTCGGTACACATACTGCTTACTATCTGGCTAACAAACGCTGTCATGAATTTAACACCTACCCCTCACGCTACAGGAGACACGAAGTCGCAAACTACGATATTCTTGAATTACTGCAAAAGCATGCGAGCCATCTTCCTGCACCTCATCCTCCAGTAGTGGACCGACTGCAACCAAACTCGGTACACATACTGCTTAATATCAGGCGAACAACCGCTGTCATAAATTTAACACCTACCACTTAAGCTTCAAAAGACACGAAGTCGTAAACTACGATATTCTTGAATTACTGCAAAACCATGCGAGCCATCTTCCTGCACCTCATCTTAAAGTAGTGGACCAACTGCAACCAAACTCGGTACACATTCTGCCTACTATCAGGCGAACAACCGCTGTCATGAATTTAACACCTACCACTCACGCTACGGGGTAAACGAAGTCGTGAACTACGATATTCATGAATTACTGCAAAACAATTCGAGACATCTTCCTGCACCTCCTCCTAATTTAGTGGACCAACTGAAAGCAAACTCGAAACACATACTGCTTACTATCAGGCAAACAACCGCTGTCATGAATTAAACACCTACCACACACGCTACAGGATACAAGAAGTCGTAAACTACGATATTCTTGAATTACTGCAATACCATGCGAGCCATCTTCCTGCACCTCCTCCTCCAGTAATGGACCGACTGCAACCAACCTCGGTACACATACTGCTTACTATCAGGCGAACAACCGCTGTAATGAATTAAACACCTACCACTCACGCTACAAGGTACACGACGTCGTGAACTACGATATTCTTGAATTACTGCAAAACCTTGCAAGCCATCTTCCTGCACCACCTCCTAAAGTAGTGGACCGACTGTAACCAAACTCGAAACACATACTGCTTACTATCAGGCACACAACCGCTGTCATGAATTAAACACCTACCACTCACGCTACAGGAGGCAAGAAGTCGTAAACTACGATTTTCTTGAATTACTGCAAAACCATGCGAGCAATCTTCCTGCACTTCCTCCTCCAGTAATGGACGGACTGCAACCAACCTCGGTACACATACTGCTTACTATCAGGCGAACAACCTCTGTCATAAATTAAACACGTACCACTCACGCTACAATATACACGATGTCGTAAACTACGATATTTTTGATTTACTGCAAAACAATGCGAGCCATCTTCTGCACCTCCTCCTAAAGTAGTGTACCGACTGCAATTAAACTCGGTACACATACTGCTTACTATCAGGCGAACAACCGCTGTCATGGATTAAACACCTACCACTCACGCTACAGGATACCTGAAGTCGTAAACTACGATTTTCTTGAATTACTGCAAAACCATGCGAGCCATCTTCCTTCACGTTCTCCTAAAGTAATGAACCGACTGCAACCAAACTCGGTACACATACTGCTTACTATCAGGCGAACAACCGCTGTCATGAATTAAACACCGACCACGTAAGCTACAGGAGACACGAAGTCGTAAACTACGATATTTTTGAATTACTGCAAAACCATGCGAGCCATCTTCCTGCACCTAATCCTAAAGTAGTGGACCAACTGCAACCAAACTCGGTACACATACTGCATACTATCAGGCGAACCACCGCTGTCATGAATTAAACACCTACCACTCACGCTACAGGAGACACGAAGTCGTGAATTACGATATTCTTGAATTACTGCTAAAGCATGCGAGCCATCTTCCTGCACCTCCTCCTAAAGTAGTGGACCAACTGCAACCAAACTCGGGACACATACTCTTTACTATCAGGCGAAAAACCGCTGTCATGAATTAAACACCTACCACTCATGCTACGGGAGACACGAAGTCGTAAACTACGATATTCTTCAATTACTGCAAAAACATGCGAGCCATCTTCCTGCACCTCTTCCTAAAGTATTGGACCGACTGCAACCAAAGTCGGTACACATATTGCTTACTATCAGGCGAACAACCTCTGTCATGAATTAAACACCTACCACTCACGCTACAGGATACCCGAAGTCGTAAACTACGATATTCTTGAATTACTGCAAAACCATGGGAGCCATCTTCCTGCACGTCCTCCTAAAGTAATGAACCGACTGCAACCAAACTCGGTACACATACTGCTTACTATCTGGCTAACAAACGCTGTTATGAATTTAACACCTACCACTCATGTTACAGGAGACACGAAGTCGCAAACTACGATATTCTTGAATTATTGCAAAAGCATGCGAGCCATCTTCCTGCACCTCTTCCTCCAGTAGTGGACCGACTGCAACCAAACTCGGTACACATACTGCTTACTATCAGGCGAACAACCGCTGTCATGAATTTAACACCTACCACTTACGCTACAGGAGACACGAAGTCGTAAACTACGATATTCTTCAATTATTGCAAATCCATGCGGGCCATCTTCCTGCACCTCCTCTTAAAGTAGTGGACCGACTGCAACCAACCTCGGTAAACATACTGCTTACTATCACGCGAACAGCCGATGTCATGAATTAAACACCTACTAATCACGCTACAGGAGACACGAAGGCGTAAACTACGATATTCTTGAATTACTGCAAAAGCATGCGAGCCATCTTCCTGCACCTCTTCCTCCAGTAGTGGACCGACTGCAACCAAACTCGGTACACATACTGCTTACTATCAGGCGAACAACCGCTGTCATGAATAAAACACCTACTACTCACGCTACAGGAGACACGAATTCGTAAACTACGATATTCTTGAATTACTGCAAAACAATGCGACCCATCTTCCTGCACCTCCTCCTCTAGTAGTGGACCGACTGCAACCAAACTCGGTACACATACTGCTTACTATCAGGCGAACAACCGCTGTCATGAATTTAACACCTACCACTTACGCTACAGGAGACACGAAGTCGTAAACTACGATATACTTGATTTACTGCAAAACCATGCGAGCCATCTTCCTGCACCTCCTCTTAAAGTAGTGGACTGACTGCAACCAAACTCGGTACACATGCTGCTTACTATCAGGCGAACAACCGCTGTCATGAATTAAACACCTACCACTCACGCTACAAGAAACACGAAATCGTAAACTACGATATTCTTGAATTCCTGCAAAGCCATGCGAGCCATCTTCCTGCACCTCCTCCTAAAATAGTGGACCAACTGCAACCAAACTCGGTACACATTCTGCTTACTATCAGGCGAATAACCGCTGTCATGAATTAAACACCTACCACTCACGCTACAGGGTACACGAAGTCGTGAACTACGATATTCTTGAATTACTGCAAAACCATGCGAGCCATCTTCCTGCACCTCCTCCTAAAGTAGTGGACCGACTGTAACCAAACTCGAAACACATACTGATTACTATCAGGCAAACAACCGCTGTCATGAATTAAACACCTACCACTCACGCTACAGGAGACAAGAAGTCGTAAACTACGATATTCTTGAATTACTGCAAAACCATGCGAGCAATCTTCCTGCACATCCTCCTCCAGTAATGGACCGACTGCAACCAACCTCGGTACACATACTGCTTACTATCAGGCGAACAACTTCTGTCATGAATTAAACACCTACCACTCACGCTACAGGATACACGATGTCGTAAACTACGATATTCTTGATTTACTACAAAACAATGCGAGCCATCTTCTGCACCTCCTCCTAAAGTAGTGTACCGACTGCATTTAAACTCGGTACACATACTGCTTACTATCAGGCGAACAAGCGCTGTCATGGATTAAACACCTACCACTCACGCTACAGGATACCCGAAGTCGTAAACTACGTTATTCTTGAATTACTGCAAAACCATGCGAGCCATCTTCCTTCACGTCCTCCTAAAGTAATGAACCGACTGCAACCAAACTCGGTACACATACTGCTTACTATCAGGCGAACAACCGCTGTCATGAATTAAACACCTACCACGTAAGCTACAGGAGACACGAAGTCATAAACTACGATATTTTTGAATTACTGCAAAACCATGTGAGCCATCTTCCTGCACCTCCTCCTAAAGTAGTGGACCAACTGCAACCAAACTCGGTACGCATACTGCTTACTATCAGGCGAACCACCGCTGTCATGAATTAAACACCTACCACTCACACTACAGGAGACACGAAGTCGTGAACTACGATATTCTTGAATTACTGCTAAAGCATGCAAGCCACCTTCCTGCACCTCCTCCTAAAGTAGTGGACCAACTGCAACCAAACTCGGGACACATACTCTTTACTATCAGGCGAAAAACCGCTGTCATGAATTAAACACCTACCACTCATGCTACGGGAGACACGAAGTCGTAAACTACGATATTCTTCAATTACTGCAAAAACATGCGAGCCATCTTCCTGCACCTCTTCCTAAAGTATTGGACCGACTGCAACCAAAGTCGGTACACATATTGCTTACTATCAGGCGAACAACCTCTGTCATGAATTAAACACCTACCACTCACGCTACAGGAGACACGAAGTCGTAAGCTACGATATTGTTTAATTACTGCAAAATCATGCGAGAAATCTTCTGCACCTCCTCCTAAAGTAGTGTACCGACTGCAATTAAACTCGGTACACATACTTCTTACTATCAGGCGAACAACCGCTGTCATGGATTAAACACCTACCACTCACGCTACAGGATACCCGAAGTCGTAAACTACGATATTCTTGAATTACTGCAAAACCATGGGAGCCATCTTCCTGCACGTCCTCCTAAAGTAATGAACCGACTGCAACCAAACTCGGTACACATACTGCTTACTATCTGGCTAACAAACGCTGTTATGAATTTAACACCTACCACTCATGTTACAGGAGACACGAAGTCGCAAACTACGATATTCTTGAATTATTGCAAAAGCATGCGAGCCATCTTCCTGCACCTCTTCCTCCAGTAGTGGACCGACTGCAACAAAACTCGGTACGCATACTGCTTACTATCAGGCGAACAACCGCTGTCGTGAATAAAACACCTACCACTCACGCTACAGGAGACACGAATTCGTAAACTACGATATTCTTCAATTATTGCAAATCCATGCGAGCCATCTTCCTGCACCTCCTCTTAAAGTAGTGGACCGACTGCAACCAACCTCGGTAAACATACTGCTTACTATCAGGCGAACAACCGCTGTCATGAATTTAACACCTACCACTTACGCTACAGGAGACACGAAGTCGTGAACTACGATATTCTTCAATTATTGCAAATCCATGCGAGCCATCTTCCTGCACCTCCTCTTAAAGTAGTGGACCGACTGCAACCAACCTCGGTAAACATACTGCTTACTATCACGCGAACAGCCGATGTCATGAATTAAACACCTACTAATCACGCTACAGGAGACACGAAGGCGTAAACTACGATATTCTTGAATTACTGCAAAAGCATGCGAGCCATCTTCCTGCACCTCTTCCTCCAGTAGTGGACCGACTGCAACCAAACTCGGTACACATACTGCTTACTATCAGGCGAACAACCGCTGTCATGAATAAAACACCTACCACTCACGCTACAGGAGACACGAATTCGTAAACTACGATATTCTTGAATTACTGCAAAACAATGCGACCCATCTTCCTGCACCTCCTCCTCTAGTAGTGGACCGACTGCAACCAAACTCGGTACACATACTGCTTACTATCAGGCGAACAACCGCTGTCATGAATTTAACACCTACCACTTACGCTACAGGAGACACGAAGTCGTAAACTACGATATACTTGATTTACTGCAAAACCATGCGAGCCATCTTCCTGCACCTCCTCTTAAAGTAGTGGACTGACTGCAACCAAATTCGGTACACATGCTGCTTACTATCAGGCGAACAACCGCTGTCATGAATTAAACACCTACCACTCACGCTACAAGAAACACGAAATCGTAAACTACGATATTCTTGAATTCCTGCAAAACCATGCGAGCCATCTTCCTGCACCTCCTCCTAAAATAGTGGACCAACTGCAACCAAACTCGGTACACATTCTGCTTACTATCAGGCGAATAACCGCTGTCATGAATTAAACACCTACCACTCACGCTACAGGGTACACGAAGTCGTGAACTACGATATTCTTGAATTACTGCAAAACCATGCGAGCCATCTTCCTGCACCTCCTCCTAAAGCAGTGGACCGACTGTAACCAAACTCGAAACACATACTGATTACTATCAGACAAACAACCGCTGTCATGAATTAAACACTTACCACTCACGCTACAGGAGACAAGAAGTCGTAAACTACGATATTCTTGAATTACTGCAAAACCATGCGAGCAATCTTCCTGCACATCCTCCTCCAGTAATGGACCGACTGCAACCAACCTCGGTACACATACTGCTTACTATCAGGCGAACAAATTCTATCATGAATTAAACACCTACCATTCACGCTACAGGATACACGATGTCGTAAACTACGATATTCTTGATTTACTGCAAAACAATGCGAGCCATCTTCTGCACCTCCTCCTAAAGTAGTGTACCGACTGCATTTAAACTCGGTACACATACTGCTTACTATCAGGCGAACAAGCGCTGTCATGGATTAAACACCTACCACTCACGCTACAGGATACCCGAAGTCGTAAACTACGTTATTCTTGAATTACTGCAAAACCATGCGAGCCATCTTCCTTCACGTCCTCCTAAAGTAATGAACCGACTGCAACCAAACTCGGTACACATACTGCTTACTATCAGGCGAACAACCGCTGTCATGAATTAAACACCTACCACGTAAGCTACAGGAGACACGAAGTCGTAAACTACGATATTTTTGAATTACTGCAAAACCATGTGAGCAATCTTCCTGCACCTCCTCCTAAAGTAGTGGACCAACTGCAACCAAACTCGGTACACATACTGCTTACTATCAGGCGAACCACCGCTGTCATGAATTAAACACCTACCACTCACGCTACAGGAGACACGAAGTCGTGAACTACGATATTCTTGAATTACTGCTAAAGCATGCAAGCCACCTTCCTGCACCTCCTCCTAAAGTAGTGGACCAACTGCAACCAAACTCGGGACACATACTCCTTACTATCAGGCGAACAACCGCTGTCATGAATTAAACATCTACCACTCACGCTACGGGAGACACGAAGTCGTAAACTACGATATTCTTCAATTACTGCAAAACCATGCGAGCCATCTTCCTGCACCTCTTCCTAAAGTAGTGGACCGACTGCAACCAAACTCGGTACACATACTGCTTACTATCAGGCGAACAACCTCTGTCATGAATTAAACACCTACCACTCACGCTACAGGAGACACGAAGTCGTAAACTACGATATTGTTTAATTACTGCAAAATCTTGCGAGAAATCTTCTGCACCTCCTCCTAAAGTAGTGTACCAACTGCAATTAAACTCGGTACACATACTTCTTACTATCAGCTGAACAACCGCTGTCATGGATTAAACACCTACCACTCACGCTACAGGATACCCGAAGTCGTAAACTACGATATTCTTGAATTACTGCAAAACCATGCGAGCCATCTTCCTGCACGTCGTCCTAAAGTAATGAACCGACTGCAACCAAACTCGGTACACATACTGCTTACTATCTGGCTAACAAACGCTGTTATGAATTTAACACCTACCACTCACGTTACAGGAGACACGAAGTCGCA
The DNA here is from genome assembly GCA_026315105.1 of Locusta migratoria. Classification (NCBI taxonomy): domain Eukaryota; kingdom Metazoa; phylum Arthropoda; class Insecta; order Orthoptera; family Acrididae; genus Locusta; species Locusta migratoria. Next base: position 16,907,108 of record CM048753.1, on the reverse strand, counting down.
AACAACGATATTCTTGAATTATTGCAAAAGCATGCGAGCAATCTTCCTGCACCTCTTCCTCCAGTAGTGGACCGACTGCAACCAAACTCGGTACACATACTGCTTACTATCAGGCGAACAACCGCTGTCATGAATTTAACACCTACCACTTACGCTACAGGAGACACGAAGTCGTAAACTACGATATACTTGATTTACTGCAAAACCATGAGAGATATCTTCCTGCACCTCCTCTTAAAGTAGTTGACTGACTGCAACCAAACTCGGTACACATACTGCTTACTATCAGGCGAACAACCGCTGTCATGAATTAAACACCTACCACTCACGCTACAAGAAACACGAAATCGTAAACTACGATATTCTTGAATTACTGCAAAACCATGCGAGCCATCTTCCTGCACCTCCTCCTAAAATAGTGGACCAACTGCAACCAAACTCGGTACACATTCTGCTTACTATCAGGCGAATAACCGCTGTCATGAATTAAACACCTACCGCTCACGCTACAGGGTACACGAAGTCGTGAACTACGATATTATTGAATTACTGCAAAGCCATGCGAGCCATCTTCCTGCACCTCCTCCTAAAGTAGTGGACCGACTGCAACCAAACTCGGTACACATACTGCTTACTATCAGGCGAACAACCTCTGTCATGAATTAAACACCTACCACTCACGCTACAGGAGACACGAAGTCGTAAACTACGATATTGTTTAATTACTGCAAAATCTTGCGAGAAATCTTCTGCACCTCCTCCTAAAGTAGTGTACCAACTGCAATTAAACTCGGTACACATACTTCTTACTATCAGCCGAACAACCGCTGTCATGGATTAAACACCTACCACTCACGCTACAGGATACCCGAAGTCGTAAACTACGATATTCTTGAATTACTGCAAAACCATGCGAGCCATCTTCCTGCACGTCGTCCTAAAGTAATGAACCGACTGCAACCAAACTCGGGACACATACTCCTTACTATCAGGCGAACAACCGCTGTCATGAATTAAACATCTACCACTCACGCTACGGGAGACACGAAGTCGTAAACTACGATATTCTTCAATTACTGCAAAACCATGCGAGCCATCTTCCTGCACCTCTTCCTAAAGTAGTGGACCGACTGCAACCAAACTCGGTACACATACTGCTTACTATCAGGCGAACAACCTCTGTCATGAATTAAACACCTACCACTCACGCTACAGGAGACACGAAGTCGTAAACTACGATATTGTTTAATTACTGCAAAATCTTGCGAGAAATCTTCTGCACCTCCTCCTAAAGTAGTGTACCAACTGCAATTAAACTCGGTACACATACTTCTTACTATCAGCCGAACAACCGCTGTCATGGATTAAACACCTACCACTCACGCTACAGGATACCCGAAGTCGTAAACTACGATATTCTTGAATTACTGCAAAACCATGCGAGCCATCTTCCTGCACGTCGTCCTAAAGTAATGAACCGACTGCAACCAAACTCGGTACACATACTGCTTACTATCTGGCTAACAAACGCTGTTATGAATTTAACACCTACCACTCACGTTACAGGAGACACGAAGTCGCAAACAACGATATTCTTGAATTATTGCAAAAGCATGCGAGCAATCTTCCTGCACCTCTTCCTCCAGTAGTGGACCGACTGCAACCAAACTCGGTACACATACTGCTTACTATCAGGCGAACAACCGCTGTCATGAATTTAACACCTACCACTTACGCTACAGGAGACACGAAGTCGTAAACTACGATATACTTGATTTACTGCAAAACCATGAGAGATATCTTCCTGCACCTCCTCTTAAAGTAGTTGACTGACTGCAACCAAACTCGGTACACATACTGCTTACTATCAGGCGAACAACCGCTGTCATGAATTAAATACCTACCACTCACGCTACAAGAAACACGAAATCGTAAACTACGATATTCTTTAATTACTGCAAAACCATGCGAGCCATCTTCCTGCACCTCCTCCTAAAATAGTGGACCAACTGCAACCAAACTCGGTACACATTCTGCTTACTATCAGGCGAATAACCGCTGTCATGAATTAAACACCTACCGCTCACGCTACAGGGTACACGAAGTCGTGAACTACGATATTATTGAATTACTGCAAAGCCATGCGAGCCATCTTCCTGCACCTCCTCCTAAAGTAGTGGACCGACTGTAACCAAACTCGAAACACATACTGCTTACTATCAGGCAAACAACCGCTGTCATGAATTAAACACCTACCACTCACGCTACAGGAGACAAGATGTCGTAAACTACGATATTCTTGAATTACTGCAAATCAATGCGAGCAATCTTCCTGCACATCCTCCTCCAGTATTGGACCGACTGCAACCAACCTCGGTACACATACTGCTTACTATCAATCGAACAACTTCTGTCATGAATCAAACACCTACCACTCACGCTAGAGGATACACGATGTCGTAAACTACGATATTCTTGATTTACTGCAAAACAATGCGAGCCATCTTCTGCACCTCCTCCTAAAGTAGTGTACCGACTGCAATTAAACTCGGTACACATACTGCTTACTATCAGGCTAACAACCGCTGTCATGGATTAAACACCTACCACTCACGCTACAGGATACCCGAATTCGTAAACTACGATATTCTTGAATTACTGCAAAACCATGCGAACCATCTTCCTGCACGTCCTCCTAAAGTAATGAACCGACTGCATCCAAACTCGGTACACATACTGCTTACTATCAGGCGAACAACCGCTGTCATGATTTAAACACCTACCACATAAGCTACAGGAGACACGAAGTCGTAAACTACGATATTTTTGAATTACTGCAAAACCATGCGTGCTATCTTCCTGCACCTCCTCCTAAAGTAGTGGACCGACTGCAACCAAACTCGGTACACATACTGCTTACTATTAGGCGAACCACCGCTGTCATGAATTAAACACCTACCAATCACGCTACAGGAGACACGAAGGCGTGAACTACTATATTCTTGAATTACTGCTAAAGCATGCAAGCCACCTTCCTGCACCTCCTCCTAAAGTAGTGGACCAACTGCAACCAAACTCGGGACACATACTCCTTACTATCAGGCGAACAACCGCTGTCATGAATTAAACACCTACCACTCACGCTACGGGAGACACGAAGTCGTAAACTACGATATTCATCAATTACTGCAAAACCATGCGAGACATCTTCCTGCACCTCCTCATCTAGTAGTGGACCGACTGCAACCAACCTCGGTACACATACTGCTTACTATAACGCGAACAACCGATGTCATGAATTAAACACCTACCAATCACGCTTCAGGAGACACGAAGGCGTAAACTACGATATTCTTGAATTACTGCAAAAGCGTGCGAGCCATCTTCCTGCACCTCTTCCTCCAGTAGTGGACCGACTGCAACCAAACTCGGTACACATACTGCTTACTATCAGGCGTACAACCGCTGTCATGAATAAAACACCTACCACTCACGCTACAGGAGACACGAATTCGTAAACTACGAAATTCTTGAATTACTGCATAACAATGCGACCCATCTTCCTGCACCTCCTCTTCTAGTAGTGGACCGACTGCAACCAAACTCGGTACACATACTGCTTACTATCAGGCGAACAACCTCTGTCATGAATTAAACACCTACCACTCACGCTACAGGAGACACGAATTCGTAAACTACGATATTCTTCAATTACTGCAAAACCATGCGAGCCATCTTCCTGCACCTCCTCCTCTAGTAGTGGACCGACTGCAACCAACCTCGGTACACATACTGCTTACTATCACGCGAACAACCGATGTCATGAATTAAACACCTACCAATCACGCTACAGGAGACACGAAGGCGTAAACTACGATATTCTTGAATTACTGCAAAAGCATGCGAGCCATCTTCCTGCACCTCTTCCTCCAGTAGTGGACCGGCTGCAACCAAACTCGGTACACATACTGCTTACTATCAGGCGAACAACCGCTGTCATGAATAAAACACCTACCACTCACGCTACAGGAGTCACGAATTCGTAAACTACGATATTCATGAATTACTGCATAACAATGCGACCCATCTTCCTGCACCTCCTCCTCTAGTAATGGACCGACTGCAACCAAACTCGGTACACATACTGCTTACTATCAGGCGAACAACCGCTGTCATGAATTAAACACCTACCACTCACGCTACAGGGTACACGAAGTCGTGAACTACGATATTCTTGAATTACTGCAAAACAATTCGAGACATCTTCCTGCACCTCCTCCTAAAGTAGTGGACCGACTGTAACCAAACTCGAAACACATACTGCTTACTATCAGGCAAACAACCGCTGTCATAAATTAAGCACCTACCACTCACGCTACAGGAGACACGAAGTCATACACTACGATATTCTTGAATTACTGCAAAACCATGCGATCCATCTTCCTGCACCTCGTCCTCCAGTAGTGGACCGACTGCAACCAAACTCGGTACACATACTGCTTACTATCTGGCTAACAATCGCTGTCATGAATTTAACACCTACCCCTCACGCTACAGGAGACACGAAGTCGCAAACTACGATATTCTTGAATTACTGCAAAAGCATGCGAGACATCTTCCTGCACCTCATCCTCCAGTAGTGGACCGACTGCAACCAAACTCGGTACACATCCTGATTACTATCAGGCGAACAACCGCTGTCATGAATTAAACACCTACCACTCACGCTACAACAGACACGAAGTCGTAAACTACGATATTCTTGAATTACTGCAAAACCATGCAAGCAATCTTCCTGCACCTCCTCCTAAAGTAGTGGACCGACTGCAAACAAACTCGGTACACATACTGCTTACTATCAGGCGAACAACCGCTGTCATGAATTAAACACCTACCACTCACACTACAGGAGACACGAAGTCGTGAACTACGATATGCTTGAATTACTGCTAAAGCATGCAAGCAACCTTCCTGCACCTCCTCCTAATGTAGTGGACCGACTGCAACCAAAGACGGTACACATACTGCCTACTATCAGGCGAACAACCTCTGTCATGAATTAAACACCTACCACTCACGCAACAGGAGACACGAAGTCGTAAACTACGATATTCTTTAATTACTGCAAAATCATGCGAGGCATCTTCCTGCACCTCCTCTTAAGGTTGTGGACCGACTGCAACCAATCTCGGTACACATACTGCTTTCTATCAGGCGAAAAACCGCTGTCATGAATTAAACACCTACCACTCACGCTACAGGAGACACTAGGTCGTAAACTACGATATTCTTGAATTACTGCAAAACCATGCGAGCTATCTTCCTGCACCTCCTCCTCCATTAGTGGACCGACTGCAACAAAACTCGGTACGCATACAGCCTACTATCAGGCGAACAACCGCTGTCAGGAATTAAACACCTACCACTCACGCTACGGGAGACACGAAGTCGTAATCTACGATAGTCTTTAATTACTGCAAAACCATGCGAGCCATCTTCCTGCACCTCCACCTGAAGTAGTGGACCGACTGCAACCAAACTCGGTACACATACTGCTTACTATCAGGCGAACAACCTCTGTCATGAATTAAACACCTACCACTCACGCTACAGGAGACACGAAGTCGTAAACTACGATATTCTTTAATTACTGCAAAATCATGCGAGCCATCTTCCTGCACCTCCTCTTAAAGTAGTGGACCGACTGCAACCAACCTCGGTACACATACTACTTACTATCAGGCAAACAACCGCTGTCATGAATTAAACACCTACCACTCACGCTACAGGAGACACGAATTCGTAAACTACGATATTCTTCAATTACTGCAAAACCATGCGAGCCATCTTCCTGCACCTCCTCCTAAAGTAGTGCACCGACTGCAACGAAACTCGATACACATACTGCTTACTATCAGGCGAACAACCTCTGTCATGAATTAAACACCTACCACTCACGCTACAGGAGACACGAAATCGAAAACTACGATATTCTTTAATTACTGCAAAACCATGCGAGCCATCTTCCTGCACCTCCTCCTAAAGAAGTGGACCGACTGCAACCAAACTCGGTACGCATACTGCTTACTATCAGGCGAACAACCGCTGTCATGAATTAAACACCTACGACTCACGCTACGGGAGACACGAAGTCGTAAACTACGATATTCTTCAATAACTGCAAAACAATGCGAGCCATCTTCCTGCACCTCCTCCTAAAGTAGTGGACCGACTGCAACCAAACTCGGTACACATACTGCTTACTATCAGGGGAACAACCTCTGTCATGAATTAAACACCTACCATTCACGCTACAGGAGACACGAAGTCGTAAACTACGATATTCTTTAATTACTGCAAAATCATGCGAGCAATCTTCCTGCACCTCCTCTTAAAGTAGTGGACCGACTGCAACCAAACTCGGTACACATACTACTTACTATCAGGCAAACAACCGCTGTCATGAATTAAACACCTACCACCCACGCTACAGGAGACACGAATTCGTAAACTACGATATTCTTCAATTACTGCAAAACCATGCGAGCCATCTTCCTGCACCTCCTCCTAAAGTAGTGCACCGACTTCAACGAAAATTGGTACACATACTGCTTACTATCAGACGAACAACCGCTGTCATTAATAAATCACCTACCACTCACGCTACAGGAGACACGAAGTCGAAAACTACGATATTCTTTAATTACTGCAAAACCGTGCGAGCCATCTTCCTGCACCTCCTCCTAAAGTAGTGGACCGACTGCAACCAAACTCGGTACACATACTGCTTACTATCAGACGAACAACCGCTGTCATTAATAAATCACCTACCACTCACGCTACAGGAGACACGAAGTCGAAAACTACGATATTCTTTAATTACTGCAAAACCATGCGAGCCATCTTCCTGCACCTCCTCCTAAAGAAGTGGACCGACTGCAACCAAACTTGGTACACATACTGCTTACTATCTGGCTAACAAGCGCTGTCATGAATTTAACACCTACTACTCACGCTCCAGGAGACACGAAGTCGTAAACTACGATATTCTTGAATTACTGCAAAACCGTGCGAGCCATCTTCCTGCACCTCCTCCTCCAGTAGTGGACCGATTGCAACTAAACTCGGTACACATACTGCTTACTATCAGGCGAACAACCGCTGACATGAATTAAACACCTGCCACTCAAGCTACAGGAGACACGAAGTCGTAAACTACGATAATTTTGAATTACTGCAAAACCCTGCGAGCCATCTTCCTGCACCTCCTCCTAAAGTACTGGACCGACTGCAACCAAACTCGGTACACATACTGCGTACTATCAGGCGAACAACCGCTGTCATGAATTAAACACCTACGACTCACGCTACAGGAGACACGAAGTCGTGAACTACGATATTCTTGAATTACTGCTAAACCATGCAAGCCACCTTCCTGCACCTTCTTCTAAAGTAGTGGACCAACTGCAACCAAACGCGGTACACATACTGCTTACTATCAGGCGAACAACCTCTGTCATGAATTAAACACCTACCACTCACGCTACAGGAGACACGAAGTCGTAAACTACGATATTCTTTAATTACTGCAAAATCATGCGAGCCATCTTCCTGCACCTCCTCCTCCAGTAGTGGACCGACTGCAACCAAACTCGGTACACATACTGCTTACTATCAAGCGAACAACCGCTGTCATGAATTAAACACCTACCACTCACGCTACAGGAGACACGAAGTCGTAAACTACGATATTCTTGAATTACTGCAAAACCATGCGAGCTATCTTCCAGCACCTCCTCCTCCATTAGTGGACAAACTGCAACAAAACTCGGTACGCATACTGCTTACTATCAGGTGAACAACCGCTGTCATGAATTAAACACCTACCACTCACGCTACGGGAGACACGAAGTCGTTAACTACGATATTCTTCAATTAATGCAAAACCATGCGAGACATCTCCCTGCACCTCCTGCTAAAGTATGGACCGACTGCAACCAAACTCGGTACACATACTGCTTACTATCAGGCGGAGCTACCGCTGTCATGAATTAAACACCTGCCACTCAAGCTACAGGAGACACGAAGTCGTAAACTACGGAAATTTTGAATTACTCAAAACACTGCGAGCCATCTTCCGGCACCTCCTCCTAAAGTACTGGACCGACTGCAACCAAACTCGGTACACATACTGCTTACTATCAGGCGAACAACCGCTGTCATGAATTAAACACCTACCACTCACGCTACAGGAGACACGAAGTCGTAAACTACGATATTCTTGAATTACTGCAAAACCATGCGAGCCATCTTCCTGCACGTCCTCCTAAAGTAATGAACCGACTGCAACCAAACTCGGTACACATACTGCTTACTATCAGGCGAACTACCGCTGTCATGATTTAAACACCTACCACATAAGCTACAGGAGACACGAAGTCGTAAACTACGATATTTTTGAATTACTGCAAAACCATGCGAGCTATCTTCCTGCACCCCCTCCTAAAGTAGTGGACCGACTGCAGCCAAACTCGGTACACATACTGCTTACTATTAGGCGAACCACCGCTGTCATGAATTAAACACCTACCACTCACGCTACAGGAGACACGAAGTCGTGAACTACTATATTCTTGAATTACTGCTAAGGCATGCAAGCCACCTTCCTGCACTTCCTCCTAAAGTAGTGGACCAACTGCAACCAAACTCGGGACACATACGCCTTACTATCAGGCGAACAACCGCTGTCACGAATTAAACACCTACCACTCACGCTACGGGAGACACGAAGTCGTAAACTATGATATTCTTCAATTACTGCAAAACCATGCGAGCCATCTTCCTGCACCTCTTCCTAAAGTAGTGGACCGACTGCAACCAAACTCGGTACACATACTGCTTACTATCAGGCGAACAACCTCAGTCATGAATTAAACACCTACCACTCACGCTACAGGAGACACGAATTCGTAAACTACGATATTCTTGAATTACTGCAAAACCATGCGAGCCATCTTCCTGCACCTCCTCCTCTAGTAGTGGACCGACTGCAACCAACCTCGGTACACATACTGCTTACTATCACGCGAACAACCGCTGTCATGAATCAAACACCTACCAATCACGCTACAGAAGACACGAAGGCGTAAACTACGATATTCTTGAATTACTGCATAACAATGCGACGCATCTTCCTGCACCTCCTACTCTAGTAGTGGACCGACTGCAACCAAACTCGGTACACATACTGCTTGCTATCAGGCGAACAACCGCTGTCATGAATTAAACACCTACCACTCACGCTACAGGGTACACGAAGTCGTGAAGTACGATATTCTTGAATTACTGCAAAACAATTCGAGACATCTTCCTGCACCTCCTCCTAAAATAGTGGACCGACTGTAACCAAACTCTAAACACATACTGCTTACTATCAGGCAAACAACCGCTGTCATGAATTAAACACCTACCACTCACGCTACAGGAGACAAGAAGTCGTAAACTACGATAAACTTGAATTACTGCAAAACAATGCGAGCAATCTTCCTGCACCTCCTCCTCCAGTAATGGACCGACTGCAACCAACCTAGGTACACATACTGCTTACTATCAGGCGAACAATCGCTGTCATGAATTAAACACCTACCACTCACGCTACAGGATACACGATGTCGTAACCTACGATATTCTTGAATTGCTGCAAAACCATGCGATCCATCTTCCTGCACCTCCTCCTAAAGTAGTGGACCGACTGTAACCAAACTCGAAACATATACTCCTTACTATCAGGCGAACAACCGCTGTCATGAATTAAACACCTACCACTCACGCTACGGGAGACACGAAGTCGTAAACTACGATATTCTTCAATTACTGCAAAATCATGCGAGCCATCTTCCTGCACCTCCTCTTAATGTTGTGTACCGACTGCAACCAAACTCGGTACACATACTGCTTACTATCAGGCGAACAACCTCTGGCATGAATTACACACCTACCACTCACGCTACAGGTGTCTCGAAGTCGTAAACTACGATATTCTTTAATTACTGCAAAATCATGCGAGCCATCTTCCTGCACCTCCTCTTAAAGTAGTGGACCGACTGCAACCAAACTCAGTACACATACTGCTTACTATCAGGCGAACAACCGCTGTCATAAATTAAGCACCTACCACTCACGCTACAGGAGACACGAAGTAGTAAACTACGATATTCTTGAATTACTGCAAAACCATGCGAGGCATCTTCCTGCACCTCGTCCTCCAGTAGTGGACCGACTGCAACCAAACTCGGTACACATACTGCTTACTATCTTGCTAACAAACGCTGTAATGAATTTAACACCTACCCCTCACGCTACAGGAGACACGAAGTCGCAAACTACGATATTCTTGAATTAATGCAAAAGCATGCGAGCCATCTTCCTGCACCTCTTCCTCCAGTAGTGGACCGACTGCAACCAAACTCGTTACACACTCTGCTTACTATGAGGCGAACAACCGCAGTCATGAATAAAACACCTACCGCTCACGCTACAGGAGACACCAATTCGTAAACTACGATATTCCTGAATTACTGCAAAACAAAGCGACCCATCTTCCTGCACCTCCTCCTCTAGTAGTGGACCGACTGCAACCAAACTCGGTACACATACTGCTTACTATCAGGCGAACAACCGCTGTCATGAACTTAACACCTACCACTTACGCTACAAAAGACACGAAGTCGTAAACTACGATATTCTTGAATTACTGCAAAACCATGCGAGCCATCTTCCTGCACCTCATCTTAAAGTAGTGGACCAACTGCAACCAAACTCGGTACACATTCTGCCTACTATCAGGCGAACAACCGCTGTCATGAATTAAACATCTACCACTCACGCTACAGGGTACACGAAGTCGTGAACTACGATATTCTTGAATTACTGCAAAACAATTCGAGACATCTTCCTGCACCTCCTCCTAATTTAGTGGACTGACTGAAAGCAAACTCGAAACACATACTGCTTACTATCAGGCAAACAACCGCTGTCATGAATTAAACACCTACCACACACGCTACAGGATACAAGAAGTCGTAAACTACGATATTCTTGAATTACTGCAATACCATGCGAGCCATCTTCCTGCACCTCCTCCTCCAGTAATGGACCGACTGCAACCAACCTCGGTACACATACTACTTACTATCAGGCGAACAACCACTGTCATGAATTAAACACCTACCACTCACGCTACAGGATACACGATGTCGTAAACTACGATATTCTTGAATTACAGCAAAACCATGCGAGCCATCTTCCTGCACCTCGTCCTAAAGTAGTGGACCGACTGCAACCAAACTCGGTACACATCCTGATTACTATCAGGCGAACAACCGCTGTCATGATTTAAACACTTACCACTCACTCTACAGGAGACACGAAGTCTTGAACTACGATATTCTTGAATTACTGCTAAAGCATGCAAGCAACCTTCCTGCACCTCCTCCTAATGTAGTGGACCGACTGCAACCAAAGACGGTACACATACTGCGTACTATCAGGCGAACAACCGCTGTCATGAATTAAACACCTACCACTCACGCAACAGGAGACACGAAGTCGTAAACTACGATATTCTTGAATTACTGCAAAATCATGCGAGCCATCTTCCTGCACCTCCTCTTAAGGTTGTGGACCGACTGCAACCAATCTCGGTACACATACTGCTTACTATCAGGCGAACAACCGCTGTCATGAATTAAACACCTACCACTCACACTACAGGAGACACGAAGTCGTAAACTACGATAGTCTTCAATTACTGCAAAACCATGCGAGCCATCTTCCTGCACCTCCTCCTAAAGTAGTGCACCGACTGCAACGAAACTCGGTACACATACTGCATACTATCAGGCGAACAACCTCTGTCATGAATTAAACACCTACCACTCTCGCTACAGGAGACACGAAGTCGAAAACTGCGATATTCTTTAATTACTGCAAAACCATGCGAGCCATCTTCCTGCACCTCCTCCTAAAGTAGTGGACCGACTGCAACCAAACTCGGTACGCATACTGCTTACTATCAGGCGAACAACCGCTGTCATGAATAAACACCTACCACTCACGCTACGGGAGACACGAAGTCGTAAACTACGATATTCTTCAATTACTGCAAAACAATGCGAGCCATCTTCCTGCACCTCCTCCTAAAGTAGTGGACCGACTGCAACCAAACTCGGTACACATACTGCTTACTATCAGGCGAACAACCTCTGTCATGAATTAAACACCTACCACTCACGCTACAGGAGACACGAAGTCGTAAACTACGATATTCTTTAATTACTGCAAAATCATGCGAGCAATCTTCCTGCACCTCCTCTTAAAGTAGTGGACCGACTGCAACCAAACTCGGTACACATACTACTTACTATCAGGCAAACAACCGCTGTCATAAATTAAACACCTACCACTCACGCTACAGGAGACACGAATTCGTAAACTACGATATTCTTCAATTACTGCAAAACCATGCGAGCCATCTTCCTGCACCTCCTCCTAAAGTAGTGCACCGACTTCAACGAAACTCGGTACACATACTGCTTACTATCAGGCGAACAACCTCTGTCATGAATTAAACACCTACCACTCACGCTACAGGAGACACGAAGTCGAAAACTACGATATTCTTTAATTACTGCAAAACCATGCGAGCCATCTTCCTGCACCTCCTCCTAAAGTAGTGGACCGACTGCAACCGAACTCGGTACAAATACTGCTTACTATCAGGCGAACAACCGCTGTCATTAATAAATCACCTACCACTCACGCTACAGGAGACACGAAGTCGTAAACTACAATATTCTTGAATTACTGCAAAACAATTCGAGCGATCTTCCTGCACCTCCTACAAAAGTATTGGACCGACTGCAACCAAACTTGGTACACATACTGCTTACTATCTGGCTAACAAGCGCTGTCATGTATTTAACACCTACCACTCACGCTACAGGAGACACGATGTCGTAAACTACGATATTCTTGAATTACTGCAAAACCATGCGAGCAATCTTCCTGCACCTCCTCCTCCAGTAGTGGACCGACTGCAACAAAACTCGGTACGCATACTGCTTACTATCAGGCGAACAACCGCTGTCATGAATTAAACACCTACCACTCACGCTACAGGAGACACGAAGTCGTAAACTACGATATTCTTGAATTACTGCAAAACAATTCGAGCCATCTTCCTGCACCTCCTCCTAAAGTAATGAACCGACTGCAACCAAACTCGGTACACATACTGCTTACTATCAGGCGAATAACCGCTGTCATGTATTAAACACCTACCAATCACGCTAAAGGAGACACGAAGTCGTAAACTACGATTCTCTTGAATTACTGCAAAACCATGCGAGCCACCTTCCTGCACCTCCCCCTCCAGTAGTGGACCGACTGCAACCAAACTCGGTACACATACTGCTTACTATCAGGCGGAGCAACCGCTGTCATGAATTATACACCTGCCACTCAAGCTACAGGAGACACGAAGTCGAGAACTATGATATTCTTCAATTACTGCAAAACCATGCGAGCCATCTTCCTGCACCTCTTCCTAAAGTAGTGGACCGACTGCAACCAAACTCGGTACACATACTGCTTACTATCAGGCGAACAACCTCTGTCATGAATTAAACACCTACCACTCACGCTACAGGAGGGACGAATTCGTAAACTACGATATTCTTCAATTACTGCAAAACCATGCGAGCCATCTTCCTGCACCTCCTCCTCTAGTAGTGGACCGACTGCAACCCACCTCGGTACACATACTGCTTACTTTCACGCGAACAACCGATGTCATGAATTAAACACCTACCAATCACGCTACAGGAGACACGAAGGCGTAAACTACGATATTCTTGAATTACTGCAAAAGCATGCGAGCAATCTTCCTGCACCTCTTCCTCCAGTAGTGCACCGACTGCAACCAAACTCGGTACACATACTGCTTACTATCAGGCGAACAACCGCTGTCATGAATAAAACACCTACCACTCACGCTACAGGAGACACGAATTCGTAAACTACGATATTCTTGAATTACTGCATAACAATGCGACGCATCTTCCTGCACCTCCTCCTCTAGTAGTGGACCGACTGCAACCAAACTCGGTACACATACTGCTTACTATCAGGCGAACAACCTCTGTCATGAATTAAACACCTACCACTCACGCTACAGGAGACACGAAGTCGTAAACTACGATATTCTTTAATTACTGCAAAACAATTCGAGACATCTTCCTGCACCTCCTCCTAAAGTAGTGGACTGACTGTAACCAAACTCGAAACACATACTGCTTACTATCAGGCAAACAACCGCTGTCATGAATTAAACACCTACCACTCACGCTACAGGAGACAAGAAGTCGTAAACTACGATATTCTTGAATTACTGCAAAACCATGCGAGCCATCTTCCTGCACCTCCTCCTCCAGTAATGGACCGACTGCAACCAACCTAGGTACACATACTGCTTACTATGAGGCGAACAACCGGTGTCATGAATTAAACACCTACCACTCACGCTACAGGATACACAATTCGTAACCTACGATATTCTTGAATTGCTGCAAAACCATGCGATCCATCTTCCTGCACCTCCTCCTAAAGTAGTGGACGACTGCAACCAAACTCGGTACACATACTGCTTACTATCAGGCGTACAACCTCTGTCATGAATTACACACCTACCACTCACGCTACAGGAGACTCGAAGTCGTAAACTACGATATTCTTTAATTACTGCAAAATCATGCGAGCCATCTTCCTGCACCTCATCTTAAAGTAGTGGACCAACTGCAACCAAACTCAGTACACATACTGCTTACTATGAGGCGAACAACCGCTGTCATGAATAAAACACCTACCACTCACGCTACAGGAGACACTAATTCGTAAACTACGATATTCTTGAATTACTGCAAAACAAAGCGACCCATCTTCCTGCACCTCCTCCTCTAGTAGTGGACCGACTGCAACCAAACTCGGTACACATACTGCTTACTATCAGGCGAACTACCGGTGTCATGAACTTAACACCTACCACTTACGCTACAAAAGACACGAAGTCGTAAACTACGATATTCTTGAATTACTGCAAAACCATGCGAGCCATCTTCCTGCACCTCATCTTAAAGTAGTGGACCAACTGCAACCAAACTCGGTACACATTCTGCCTACTATCAGGCGAACAACCGCTGTCATGAATTAAACACCTACCACTCACGCTACAGGGTACACGAAGTCGTGAACTACGATATTCTTGAATTACTGCAAAACAATTCGAGATATCTTCCTGCATCTCCTCCTAATTTAGTGGACCGACTGAAAGCAAACTCGAAACACATACTGCTTACTATCAGGCAAACAACCGCTGTCATGAATTAAACACCTACCACACACGCTACAGGATACAAGAAGTCGTAAACTACGATATTCTTGAATTACTGCAAAACAATTCGAGACATCTTCCTGCATCTCCTCCTAATTTAGTGGACCGACTGCAACCAAACTCGGTACACATCCTGATTACTACCAGGCGAACAAACGCTGTCATGAATTAAACACCTACCACTCACGCTACAAGAGACACGAAGTCGTAAACTACGATATTCTTGAATTACTGCAAAACCATGCAAGCCATCTTCCTGCACCTCCTCCTAAAGTAGTGGACCGACTGCAAACAAACTCGGTACACATACTGCTTACTATCAGGCGAACAACCGCTCTAATGAATTAAACACTTACCACTCACACTACAGGAGACACGAAGTCGTGAACTACGATATTCTTGAATTACTGCTAAAGCATGCAAGCAACCTTCCTGCACCTCCTCCTAATGTAGTGGACCGACTGCAACCAAAGACGGTACACATACTGCCTACTATCAGGCGAAAAACCTCTGTCATGAATTAAACACCTACCACTCACGCAACAGGAGACACGAAGTCGTAAACTACGATATTCTTTAATTACTGCAAAATCATGCGAGCCATCTTCCTGCACCTCCTCTTAAGGTTGTGGACCGACTGCTACCAATCTCGGTACACATTCTGCTTACTATCAGGCGAACAACCGCTGTCATGAATTAAACACCTACCACTCACGCTAAAGGAGACACGAAGTCGTAAACTACGATATTCTTGAATTACTGCAAAACCATGCGAGCTATCTTCCTGCACCTCCTCCTCCATTAGTGGACCGACTGCAACAAAACTCGGTACGCATACTGCCTACTATCAGGCGAATAACCGCTGTCATGAATTAAACACCTACCACTCACGCTACGGGAGACACGAAGGCGTAAACTACGATAGTCTTCAATTACTGCAAAACCATGCGAGCCATCTTCCTGCACCTCCACCTGAGGTAGTTTACCGACTGCAACCAAACTCGGTACACATACTGCTTACTATCAGGCGAACAACCTCTGTCATGAATTAAACACCTACCACTCACGCTACAGGAGACACGAAGTCGTAAACTTCGATATTCTTTAATTACTGCAAAATCATGCGAGCCATCTTCCTGCACCTCCTCTTAAAGTAGTGGACCGATTGCAACCAAACTCGGTACACATACTACTTACTATCAGGCAAACAACCGCTGTCATGAATTAAACACCTACCACTCACGCTACAGGAGACACGAATTCGTAAACTACGATATTCTTTAATTACTGCAAAACCATGCGAGCCATCTTCCTGCACCTCCTCCTAAAGTAGTGCACCGACTGCAACGAAACTCGGTACACATACTGCCTACTATCAGGTGAACAACCTCTGTCATGAATTAAACACCGACCACTCACGCTACAGGGGACACGAAGTCGAAAACTACGATATTCTTTAATTACTGCAAAACCATGCGAGCCATCTTCCTGCACCTCCTCCTAAAGTAGTGGACCGACTGCAACCAAACTCGGTACGCATACTGCTTACTATCAGGCGAACAACCGCTGTCATGAATTAAACACCTACCACTCACGCTACAACGGACACGAAGTCGTGAACTACGATAATCTTGAATTACTGCAAAACAATTCGAGCCATCTTCCTGCACCTCCTCCTAAAGTAGTGGACCGACTGTAACCAAACTCGAAACACATACTGCTTACTATCAGGCAAACAACCGCTGTCATGAATTAAACACCTACCACTCACGCTACAGGAGACAAGAAGTAGTAAACTACGATATTCTTGAATTACTGCAAAACCATGCGAGCCATCTTCCTGCACCACCTCCTCCAGTAATGGACCGACTGCAACCAACCTTGGTACACATACTGCTTACTATCAGGCGATCAACCGCTGTCATGAATTAAACACCTACCACTCACGCTACAGGTGACACGAAGTCGTAATCTACGATATTCTTGAATTGCTGCAAAATCATGCGAGCAATCTTCCTGCACCTCCTCCTAAAGCAAAGAACCGACTGCAACCAAACTCGGTACACATACTGCTTACTATCAGGCGAACTACCGCTGTCATGAATAAAACACCTACCACTCACGCTACAGGAGACACGAAGTCGTAAACTACGATATTCTTGAATTACAGCAAAACCATGCGAGCCATTTTCCTGCACCTCCTCCTAAAGTAGTGGACCGACTGCAACCAAACTCGGTACACATACTGCTTACTATCAGGCGAACAACCGCTGTCATGAATAAAACACCTACCACTCACGCTACAGGAGACACGAAGTCGTAAACTACGATATTCTTGAATTACAGCAAAACCATGCGATTCATCTTCCTGCACCTCCTCCTAAAGTAAAGAACCGACTGCAACCAAACGCGGTACACATACTGCTTACTATCAGGCGAACAACCTCTGTCATGAATTAAACACCTACCACTCACGCTACAGGAGACACGAAGTCGTAAACTACGATATTCTTTAATTACTGCAAAATCATGCGAGCAATCTTCCTGCACCTCCACCTCCAGTAGTGGACCGACTGCAACCAAACTCGGTACACATACTGCTTACTATCAGGCGAACAACCGCTGTCATGTATTAAACACGTACCACTCACGCTACAGGAGACACGAAGTCGTAAACTACGATATTCTTGAATTACTGCAAAACCATGCGAGCAATCTTCCTGCAGCTCCACCTCCAGTAGTGGACCGACTGCAACCAAACTCGGTACACATACTGCTTACTATCAGGCGAACAACCGCTGTCATGTATTAAACACGTACCACTCACGCTACAGGAGACACGAAGTCGTAAACTACGATATTCTTGAATTACTGCAAAACCATGCGAGCAATCTTCCTGCAGCTCCACCTCCAGTAGTGGACCGACTGCAACCAAACTCGGTACACATACTGCTTACTATGAGGCGAACAACCGCTGTCATGTATTAAACACGTACCACTCACGCTACAGGAGACACGAAGTCGTAAACTACGATATTCTTGAATTACTGCAAAACCATGCGAGCTATATTCCTGCACCAACTCCTCCAGTAATGGACCGACTGCAACCACCCTTGGTACACATACTGCTTACTATCAGGCGAACAACCGCTGTCATGAATTAAACACCTACCACTCACGCTACAGGTGACACGAAGTCGTAATCTACGATATTCTTGAATTGCTGCAAAATCATGCGAGGCATCTTCCTGCACCTCCTCCTAAAGCAAAGAACCGACTGCAACCAAACTCGGTACACATACTGCTTACTATCAGGCGAACAACCGCTGTCATGAATAAAACACCTACCACTCACGCTACAGGAGACACGAAGTCGTAAACTACGATATTCTTGAATTACAGCAAAACCATGCGAACCATCTTCCTGCACCTCCTCCTAAAGTAAAGAACCGACTGCAACCAAACGCGGTACACATACTGCTTACTATCAGGCGAACAACCGCTGTCATGAATAAAACACCTACCACTCACGCTACAGGAGACACGAAGTCGTAAACTACGATATTCTTGAATTACAGCAAAACCATGCGAGCCATCTTCCTGCACCTCCTCCTAAAGTAGTTTACCGACTGCAACCAAACTCGGTACACATTCTGCTTACTATCAGGCGAACAACCGCTGTCATGAATTAAACACCTACCACTCACGCTATAGGAGACACGAAGTCGTAAACTACGATATTCTTCAATTACAGCAAAACCATGCGGCAATCTTCCTGCACCTCCTCTTCCAGTAGTGGACCGACTGCAACCAAACTCGATACACATACTGCTTAGTATCAGGCGAACAACCGCTGTCATGAATTAAACACTTACCCCTCACGCTACGAAAAACACAAAGTCGTAAACTATGATATTCTTGAATTACTGCAAAACCATGCGAGCAATCTTCCTGCACCTCCTCCTAAAGTATTGGACCGACTGCAACCAAACTCGGTACACATACTGCTTACTATCAGGCGAAGAGCCGCTGTCATGAATTAAACACCAACCACTCAAGCTACAGGAGACACGAAGACGTAAACTACGATATTTTTGAATTACTGCAAAACCATGCGAGCCATCTTCCTGCACCTCCTCCTAAAGTAGTGGACCGACTGCAACCAAACTCGGTACACATACTGTTTTCTATTAGGCGAACAACCGATGTCATGAATTAAACACCTACCACTCACGCTACAGGAGACACGAAGTCGTGAACTACGATATTCTTGAATTACTGGTAAATCATGCATGCAATCTTCCTGCACCTCCTCCTAAAGTAATGGAGCAACTGCAACCAAACTCGGTACACATACTGCTTACTATCAGGCGAACAACCGCTGCCATGAATAAAACACCTACCACTCACGCTGCGGGAGACACGAAGTCGTAAACTACGATATTCTTGAATTACAGCAAAACAATGCGAGCCATCTTCCTGCACCTCCTCCTAAAGTAGTGGACCGACTGCAACCAAACTCGGTACACATCTTGCTTACTATCAGGCGAACAACCGCTGTCATGAATTAAACACCTACCACTCACGCTGCGGGAGACACGAAGTCGTAAACTACGATATTCTTGAATTACAGCAAAACCATGCGAGCCATCTTCCTGCACCTACTCCTAAAGTAGTGGACCGTCTGCAACCAAACTCGGTACACATCCTGCTTACTATCAGGCGAACAACCACTGTCATGAATGAAACACCTACCACTCACGCTATAGGAGACACGAAGTCGTAAACTACGATATTCTTGAATTACTGCAAAACCATGCGGCCATCTTCCTGCACCTCCTCCTCCAGTAGTGGACCGACTGCAACCAAACTCGGTACACATACTGCTTACTATTAGGCGAACAACCGCTGTCATGAATTAAACACCTACCACTCACGCTACAGGAGACATGAAGTCGTGAACTACGATATTCTTGAATTACTGCTAAACCATGCATGCCATCTTCCTGCACCTCCTCCTAAAGTAGTGGACCAACTGCAACCAAACTCGGTACACATACTGCTTACTATCAGGCGAACAACCGCTGTCATGAATTAAACACCTACCACTCACGCTACAAGAGACACGAAGTCGTAAACTACGATATTCTTTAATTACTGCAAAACCATGCGAGCCATCTTCCTGCACCTCCTCCTAAAGTAGTGGACCGACTACAACCAAACTCGGTACACATTCTGCTTTATCATGCTAACAACCGCTGTCATGAAATAAACACCTACCACTCACACTACAGGAGACAAGAAATCGTAAACCACGATATTCTTTAATTACTGTAAAACCATGCGAGCCATCGTCCTGCACCTCCTCCTAAAGTAGTGGACCGACTACAACCAAACTCGGTACACATACTGCTTACTATCAGGCGAACAACCGCTGTCATGAATTAAACACGTACCACTCACGCTACAGGAGACACGAAGTCGTAAACTACGATATTCTTGAATTACTGCAAAACCATGCGAGCCATCTTCCTGCACCTCCTACTAAAGTAGTGGACAGACTGCAAACAAACTCGGTACACATGCTGCTTACTATCAAGCAAACAACCGCTGTCATTAATTAAACACCTACCACTCATGCTACAGGAGACAAGAAGTCGTAAACTACGATATTCTTGAATTACTGCAAATCATGCGAGCCATCTTCACTCACCTCCTCCTCCAGTAGTGGACCGACTGCAACCAACCTCGGTACACATACTGCTTACTATCAAGAGAACAACCGCTGTCATGAATTAAACACCTACCACTCACGCTACAGGATACACGAAATCGTAAACTACGATATTCTTGTTTTACAGCAAAACCATGCGAGCCATCTTCCTGCACCTCCTCCTCCAGTAGTGGACCGACTGCAACCAAACTCGGTACACATACTGCTTCCTATTAGGCGAACAACCGCTGTCATGAATTAAACACTTACCACTCACGCTACGGGTCACACGAAGTCGTAAACTACGATATTCTTGTTTTACAGCAAAACCATGCGAGCCATCTTCCTGCACCTCCTCCTAAAGTAGTGGACCGACTGCAACCAAACTCGGTACACATCCTGCTTACTATCAGGCGAACAACCGCTGTCATGAATAAAACACCTACCACTCATGCTACATTAGACACGAAGTCGTAAACTACGATATTCTTGAATTACTGCAAAACCATGCGAGCCATCTTCCTGCACCTCCTCCTAAAGCAGTGGACCGACTGCAACCAAACTCGGTACACATACTGCTTACTATCAGGCGAACAACCGCTGTCATTAATAAATCACCTACCACTCACGCTACAGGAGACACGAAGTCGTAATCTACAATATTCTTGAATTACTGCAAAACGATTCGAGCCATCTTCCTGCACCTCCTCCAGAAGTATTGGACCGACTGCAACCAAACTTGTTACACATACTGCTTACTATCTGGCTAACAAGCGCTGTCATGAATTTAACACCTACCACTCACGCTACAGGAGACACGATGTCGTAAACTACGATATTCTTGAATTACTGCAAAACCATGCGAGCCATCTTCCTGCACCTCCTCCTCCAGTAGTGGACCGACTGCAACAAAACTCGGTGCGCATACTGCTTACTATCAGGCGAACAACCGCTGTCATGAATTAAACACCTACCACTCACGCTACAGGAGACACGAAGTCGTAAACTACGATATTCTTGAATTACTGCAAAACCATTCGAGCCATCTTCCTGCCCCTCCACCTAAAGTAATGAACCGACTGCAACCAAACTCGGTACACATACTGCTTACTATCAGGCGAATAACCGCTGTCATGTATTAAACACCTACCACTCACGCTACAGGAGACACGAAGTCGTAAACTACGATTTTCTTGAATTACTGCAAAACCATGCGAGCCATCTTCCTGCACCTCCCCCTCCAGTAGTGGACCGACTGCAACCAAACTCGGTACACATACTGCTTACTATCAGGCGGAGCAACCGCTGTCATGAATTAAACACCTGCCACTCAAGATACAGAAGACACGAAGTCGTAAACTACGATAATTTTGAATTACTGCAAAACCCTGCGAGCCATCTTCCTGCACCTCCTCCTAAAGTACTGGACCGACTGCAACCAAACTCGGTACACATACTGCTTACTATCAGGCGAACAACCGCTGTCATGAATTAAACACCTACGACTCACGCTACAGGAGAAAAGAAGTCGTGAACTACGATATTCTTGAATTACTGCTAAACCATGCAAGCCACCTTCCTGCACCTCCTCCTAATGTAGTGGACCAACTGCAACCAAACTCGGTACACATACTGCTTACTATCAGGCGAACAACCTCTGTCATGAATTAAACACCTACCACTCACGCTACAGGAGACACGAAGTCGTAAACTACGATAGTCTTGAATTACTGCAAAACCATGCGAGCTATCTTCCTGCACCTCCTCCTCCATTAGTGGACAAACTGCAACAAAACTCGGTACGCATACTGCTTACTAACAGGTGAACAACCGCTGTCATGAATTAAACACCTACCACTCACGCTACGGGAGACACGAAGTCGTAAACTACGATATTCTTCAATTACTGCAAAACCATGCGAGCCATCTTCCTGCACCTCCTCCTAAAGTAGTGGACCGACTGCAACCAAACTCGGTACACATACTGCTTACTATCAGGCGGAGCTACCGCTGTCATGAATTAAACACCTGCCACTCAAGCTACAGGAGACACGAAGTCGTAAACTACGGAAATTTTGAATTACTGCAAAACCCTGCGAGCCATCTTCCGGCACCTCCTCCTATAGTACTGGACCGACTGCAACCAAACTCGGTACACATACTGCTTACTATCAGGCGAACAACCGCTGTCATGAATTAAACACCTACCACTCACGCTACAGGAGACAAGAAGTCGTAAACTACGATATTCTTTAATTACTGCAAAATCATGCGAGCCATCTTCCTGCACCTCCTCTTAAGGTAGTGGACCGACTGTAACCAAACTCGAAACACATACTGCTTACTATCAGGCAAACAACCGCTGTCATGAATTAAACACCTACCACTCACGCTACAGGAGACAAGAAGTAGTAAACTACGATATTCTTGAATTACTGCAAAACCATGCGAGCCATCTTCCTGCACCACCTCCTCCAGTAATGGACCGACTGCAACCAACCTTGGTACACATACTGCTTACTATCAGGCGAACAACCGCTGTCATGAATTAAACACCTACCACTCACGCTACAGGTGACACGAAGTCGTAATCTACGATATTCTTGAATTGCTGCTAAATCATGCGAGCCATCTTCCTGCACCTCCTCCTAAAGCAAAGAACCGACTGCAACCAAACACGGTACACATACTGCTTACTATCAGGTGAACAACCGCTGTCATGAATTAAACACCTACCACTCACGCTACAGGAGACAAGAAGTAGTAAACTACGATATTCTTGAATTACTGCAAAACCATGCGAGCCATCTTCCTGCACCACCTCCTCCAGTAATGGACCGACTGCAACCAACCTTGGTACACATACTGCTTCCTATCAGGCGAACAACCGCTGTCATGAATTAAACACCTACCACTCACGCTACAGGAGACACGAAGTCGTAAACTATGATAGTCTTGAATTACAGCAAAACCATGCGAGCTATCTTCCTGCACCTCCTCCTCCATTAGTGGACAAACTGCAACAAAACTCGGTACGCATACTGCTTACTATCAGGTGAACAACCGCTGTCATGAATTAAACACCTACCACTCACGCTACGGGAGACACGAAGTCGTAAACTACGATATTCTTCAATTACTGCAAAACCATGCGAGCCATCTTCCTGCACCTCCTCCTAAAGTAGTTGACCGACTGCAACCAAACTCGGTACACATACTGCTTACTATCAGGCGGAGCTACCGCTGTCATGAATTAAACACCTGCCACTCAAGCTACAGGAGGCACGAAGTCGTAAACTACGGAAATTTTGAATTACTGCAAAACCCTGCGAGCCATCTTCCGGCACCTCCTCCTATAGTACTGGACCGACTGCAACCAAACTCGGTACACATACTGCTTACTATCAGGCGAACAACCGCTGTCATGAATTAAACACCTACCACTCACGCTACAGGAGACACGAAGTCGTGAACTACGATATTCTTGAATTACTGCTAAACCATGCAAGCCATCTTCCTGCACCTACTCCTAAAGTAGTGGACCGACTGCAACCAAACTCGGTACGCATACAGCTTATTATCAGGCGAACAACCGCTGTCATGAATTAAACACCTACCACTCACGCTACAGGAGACAAGAAGTCGTAAACTACGATATTCTTTAATTACTGCAAATCATGCGAGCCATCTTCACTCACCTCCTCCTCCAGTAGTGGACCGACTGTAACCAAACTCGAAACACATACTGCTTACTATCAGGCAAACAACCGCTGTCATGAATTAAACACCTACCACTCACGCTACAGGAGACAAGAAGTAGTAAACTACGATATTCTTGAATTACTGCAAAACCATGCGAGCCATCTTCCTGCACCACCTCCTCCAGTAATGGACCGACTGCAACCAACCTTGGTACACATACTGCTTACTATCAGGCGAACAACCGCTGTCATGAATTAAACACCTACCACTCACGCTACAGGTGACACGAAGTCGTAATCTACGATATTCTTGAATTGCTGCAAAATCATGCGAGCCATCTTCCTGCACCTCCTCCTAAAGCAAATAACCGACTGCAACCAAACTTGGTACACATACTGCTTACTATCAGGCGAACAACCTCTGTCATGAATAAAACACCTACCACTCACGCTACAGGAGACGTGAAGTCGTAAACTACGATATTCTTGAATTACAGCAAAACCATGCGAGCCATTTTCCTGCACCTCCACCTAAAGTAGTGGACCGACTGCAACCAAACTCGGTACACATACTGCTTACTATCAGGCGAACAACCGCTGTCATGAATAAAACACCTACCACTCACGCTACAGGAGACACGAAGTCGTAAACTACGATATTCTTGAATTACAGCAAAACCATGTGAACCATCTTCCTGCACCTCCTCCTAAAGTAAAGAACCGACTGCAACCAAACGCGGTACACATACTGCTTACTATCAGGCGAACAACCTCTGTCATGAATTAAACACCTACCACTCACGCTACAGGAGACACGAAGTCGTAAACTACGATATTCTTTAATTACTGCAAAATCATGCGAGCCATCTTCCTGCACCTCCACCTCCAGTAGTGGACCGACTGCAACCAAACTCGGTACACATACTGCTTACTATCAGGCGAACAACCGCTGTCATGAATTAAACACCTACCACTCACGCTACAGGAGACACGAAGTCGTGAACTACGATATTCTTGAATTACTGCAAAACCATGCAAGCCATCTTCCTGCACCTACTCCTAAAGTAGTGGACCGACTGCAACCAAACTCGGTACGCATACAGCTTATTATCAGGCGAAAAACCGCTGTCATGAATTAAACACCTACCACTCAAGCTACAGGAGACAAGAAGTCGTAAACTACGATATTCTTTAATTACTGCGAAGTCATGCGAGCCATCTTCCTGCACCTCCTCTTAAGGTAGTGGACCGACTGCAACCAAACTCGGTACACATACTGCTTACTATCAGGCGAACAACCGCTGTCATGAATTAAACACCTACCACTCACGCTACAACGGATACGAAGTCGTGAACTACGATAATCTTGAATTACTGCAAAACAATTCGAGCCATCTTCCTGCACCTCCTCCTAAAGTAGTGGACCGACTGTAACCAAACTCGAAACACATACTGCTTACTATCAGGCAAACAACCGCTGTCATGAATTAAACACCTACCACTCACGCTACAGGAGACAAGAAGTAGTAAACTACGATATTCTTGAATTACTGCAAAACCATGCGAGCCATCTTCCTGCACCACCTCCTCCAGTAATGGACCGACTGCAACCAACCTTGGTACACATACTGCTTACTATCAGGTGAACAACCGCTGTCATGAATTAAACACCTACCACTCACACTACAGGTGACACGAAGTCGTAATCTACGATATTCTTGAATTGCTGCAAAATCATGCGAGCCATCTTCCTGCACCTCCTCCTAAAGCAAAGAACCGACTGCAACCAAACTCGGTACACATACTGCTTACTATCAGGCGAACAACCGCTGTCATGAATAAAACACCTACCACTCACGCTACAGGAGACACGAAGTCGTAAACTACGATATTCTTGAATTACAGCAAAACCATGCGAGCCAATTTCCTGCACCTCCTCCTAAAGTAGTGGACCGACTGCAACCAAACTCGGTACACATACTGCTTACTATCAGGCGAACAACCGCTGTCATGAATAAAACACCTACCACTCATGCTACAGGAGACACGAAGTCGTGAACTACGATATTCTTGAATTACAGCAAAACCATGCGAACCATTTTCCTGCACCTCTTCCTAAAGTAAAGAACCGACTGCAACCAAACGCGGTACACATACTGCTTACTATCATTCGAACAACCGCTGTCATGTATAAAACACCTACCACTCACGCTATAGGAGACACGAAGTCGTAAACTACGATATTCTTCAATTACTGCAAAACCATGCGGCAATCATCCTGCACCTTCCCTTCCAGTAGTGGACCGACTGCAACCAAACTCGGTACACATACTGCTTAGTATCAGGCGAACAACCGCTGTCATGAATTAAACACCAACCACTCAAGCTACAGGAGACACGAAGACGTAAACTACGATACTTTTGAATCACTGCAAAACCATGAGAGCCATCTTCCTGCACCTCCTCCTAAAGTAGTGGACCGACTGCAACCAAACTCGGTACACATACTGTTTTCTATTAGGCGAACCACCGATGTCATGAATTAAACACCTACCACTCACGCTACAGGAGACACGAAGTCGTGAACTACGATATTCTTGAATTACTGGTAAATCATGCATGCAATCTTCCTGCACCTCCTCCTAAAGTAATGGACCAACTGCAACCAAACTCGGTACACATACTGCTTACTATCAGGCGAACAACCGCTGCCATGAATAAAACACCTACCACTCACGCTGCGGGAGACACGAAGTCGTAAACCACGATATTCTTGAATTACAGCAAAACCATGCGAGCCATCTTCCTGCACCTCCTCCTAAAGTAGTGGACCGACTGCAACCAAACTCGGTACACATCCTGCTTACTATCAGGCGAACAACCGCTGTCATGAATTAAACACCTACCACTCACGCTACAGGAGACACGAAGTCGTAAACTACGATATTCTTGAATTACAGCAAAACCATACGAGCCATCTTCCTGCACCTACTCCTAAAGAGGTGGACCGACTGCAACCAAACTCGGTACACATCCTGCTTACTATCAGGCGAACAACCACTGTCATGAATTAAACACCTACCACTCACGCTATAGGAGACACGAAGTCGTAAACTACGATATTCTTGAATTACTGCAAAACCATGCGGCCATCTTCCTGCACCTCCTCCTCCAGTAGTGGACCGACTGCAACCAAACTCGGTACACATACTGCGTACTATTAGGCGAACAACCGCTGTCATGAATTAAACACCTACCACTCACGCTACAGGAGACACGAAGTCGTGAACTACGATATTCTTGAATTACTGCTAAACCATGCATGCCATCTTCCTGCACCTCCTCCTAAAGTAGTGGACCAACTGCAACCAAACTCGGTACACATACTGCTTACTATCAGGCGAACAACCGCTGTCATGAATTAAACACCTACCACTCACGCTACAAGAGACACGAAGTCGTAAACTACGATATTCTTTAATTACTGCAAAACCATGCGAGCCATCTTCCTGCACCTCCTCCTAAAATAGTGGACCGACTACAACCAAACTCGGTACACATTCTGCTTTATCATGCTAACAACCGTTGTCATGAAATAAACACCTACCACTCACGCTACAGGAGACACGAAATCGTAAACTACGATATTCTTTAATTACTGCAAAATCATGCGAGCCATCGTCCTGCACCTCCTCCTAAAGTAGTGGACCGACTACAACCAAACTCGGTACACATACTGCCTACTATCAGGCGAACAACCGCTGTCATGAATTAAACACGTACCACTCACGCTACAGGAGACACGAAGTCGTAAACTACGATATTCTTGAATTACTGCAAAACCATGCGAGCCATCTTCCTGCACCTCCTACTGAAGTAGTGGACAGACTGCAAACAAACTCGGTGCACATACTGCTTACTATCAAGCAAACAACCGCTGTCATTAATTAAACACCTACCACTCATGCTACAGGAGACAAGAAGTCGTAAACTACGATATTCTTGAATTACTGCAAATCATGCGAGCCATCTTCCCTCACCTCCTCCTCCAGTAGTGGACGGACTGCCACCAACCTCAGTACGCATACTGCTTACTATCAGGCGAACAACCGCTGTCATGAATTAAACACCTACCACTCACGCTACAGGATACACGAAGTCGTAAACTACGATATTCTTGAATTACTGCAAAACCATGCGAGCCATCCTCCTGCGCCTCCTCCTCCAGTAGTGGACCGACTGCAACCAAACTCGGTACACATACTGATTCCTATTAGGCGAACAACCGCTGTCATGAATTAAACACTTACCACTCACGCTACAGGTCACACGAAGTCGTAAACTACGATATTCTTGAATTACAGCAAAACCATGCGAGCTATCTTCCTGCACCTCCTCCTAAAGTAGTGGACCGACTGCAACCAAACTCGGTACACATCCTGCTTACTATCAGGCGAACAACCGCTGTCATGAATTAAACACCTACAACTCACGCTACGGGAGACACGAAGTCGTAAACTACCATATTCTTTAATTATTGCAAATCCATGCGAGCCATCTTCTAGCACCTCCTCCTCCAGTAGTGGACCTACTGCAACCAAACTCTGTACACAAACTGCTTACTATCAGGCGAACAACCGCTGTCATGAATTAAACACCTACCACTCACACTACAAGAGACACAAAGTCGTAAACTGCGATATTCTTGAATTACTGCAAAACAATGCAAGTCATCTTCCTGCACCTCCTCCTAAAGTAGTGGAACGACTGCAACCAAACTCGGTACACTTACTGCATACCATCAGGGGAGCAACCGCTGTCATGAATTAAACACCTACCACTCACGCTACGGGAGACACGAAGTCGTAAACTACGATATTCTTCAATTACTGCGAAACCATGCGAGCCATCTTCTAGCACCTCCTCCTCCAGTAGTGGACCTACTGCAACCAAACTCGGTACACATACTGCTTACTATCAGGCGAACAACCGCTGTCATGAATTAAACACGTACCACTCACGCTACAGGAGACACGAAGTCGTATACTACGATATTCTTGAATTACTGCAAAACCATGCGAGCAATCTTCCTGCACCTGCTACTAAAGTAGTGGTCAGACTGCAACCAAACTCGGTACACATACTGCTTACTATCAGGAAACAACCGCTGTCATTAATTAAACACCTACCACTCACGCTACAGGAGACAAGATGTCGTAAACTACGATATTCTTGAATTACTGCGAAACCATGCGAGCCATCTTCCCTCACCTCCTCCTCCAGTAGTAGACCGACTGCAACCAGCCTCGGTACACATACTGCTTACTATCAGGCGAACAACCGCTGTCATGAATTAAACACCTACCACTCACGCTACAGGATACACGAAGTCGTAAACTACGATATTCTTGAATTACTGCAAAATCATGCGACCCATCCTCCTGCACCTCTTCCTCCAGTAGTGGACCGACTGCAACCAAACTAGGTACACATACTGCTTCCTATCAGACGAACAACCGCTGTCATGAATTAAACTCTTACCACTCACGCTACGGGACACACGAAGTCGTAAACTACGGTATTCTTTAATTACTGCAAAACCATGCGAGCCACCTTCCTGCACCTCCTCCTCCAGTAGTGGACCGACTGCAACAAATCTCGGTACGCATACTGCTTACTATCAGGCGAACAACCGCTGTCATGAATTAAACACCAACCACTCACACTACAAGAGACAAAACTCGTAAACTACGATATTCTTGATTTACTGCAAAACCATGCAAGCCATCTTCCTGCACCTCCTCCAAAAGTAGTGGACCGACTGCAACCAAACTCGGTACACTTACTGTTTACTATCAGGCGAGCAACCGCTGTCATGAATTAAACACCTACCACTCAAGCTACAGGAGACACGAAGTCGTAAACTCCTATATTTTTGAATTACTGCAAAACCATGCGAGCCACCTTCCTGCACCTCCTCCTAAAGTATTGGACCGACTGCAACCAAACTCGGTACACATACTGCTTACTATCAGGCGAACAACCGCTGTCATGAATTAAACACCTACCACTCACGCTACAGGAGACACGAAGTCGTGAACTACGATATACTTGAATTACTGCTAAAGCATGCAAGCCACCTTCCTGCACCTCCTCCTCCATCAGCGGACCGACTGCAACAAAACTCGGTACGCATACTGCTTACTATCAGGCGAACAACCGCTGTCATGAATTAAACACCTACCACTCACACTACGGGAGACACGAAGTCGTAAACTACGATATTCTTAAATTACTGCAAAATCATGCGAGCCATCTTCCCGCACCTCCTCCTAAAGTAGTGGACCGACTGCAACCAAACTCTGTACACATACTGCTTACTATCAGGCGAACAACCTCTGTCATGAATTAAACACCTACCACTCACGCTACAGGAGACAGGAAGTCATAAACTACGATATTCTTTAATTACTGCAAAACCATGCGAGCCATCTTCCTGCACCTCCTCTTAAAGTAGTTGACCGACTGCAACCAAACTCGGTACACATACTGCTTACTATCACGCAAACAACCGCTGTCATGAATTAAACACCTACCACTCACGCTACAGTAGACACGAATTCGTAAACTACGATATTCTTCAATTACTGCAAAACCATGCGAGCCATCTTCCTGCACCTATTCCTAAAGTAGTGGACCGACTGCAACGAAACTCGGTACACAAACTGCTTACTATCTGACGAACAACCTCTGTCATGAATTAAACACCTACCACTCACGCTACAGGAGACACGAAGTCGAAAACTACGATATTCTTTAGTTACTGCAAAACCATGCGAGCCATCTTCCTGCACCTCCTCTTAAGGTGGTGGACCGACTGCTACCAAACTCGGTACACATACTGCTTACTATCAGGCGAACAACCGCTGTCATGAATTAATTACCTACCACTCACGCTACAGGAGACACGAAGTCGAAAACTACGATATTCTTTAATTACTGCAAAACCATGCGAGCCATCTTCCTGCACCTCCTCCTAAAGTAGTGGACCGACTTTAAACAAACTCGGTACACATACTGCTTACTATCAGGAAACAACCGCTGTCATTAATTAAACACCAACCACTCAAGCTACAGGAGACACGAAGACGTAAACTACGATATTTTTGAATCACTGCAAAACTATGCGAGCCATCTTCCTGCACCTCCTCCTAAAGTAGTGGACCGACTGCAACCAAACTCGGTACACATACTGTTTTCTATTAGGCGAACAACCGATGTCATGAATTAAACACCTACCACTCACGCTACAGGAGACACGAAGTCGTGAACTACGATATTCTTGAATTACTGGTAAATCATGCATGCAATCTTCCTGCACCTCCTCCTAAAGTAATGGACCAACTGCAACCAAACTCGGTACACATACTGCTTACTATCAGTCGAACAACCGCTGCCATGAATAAAACACCTACCACTCACGCTGCGGGAGACACGAAGTCGTAAACTACGATATTCTTGAATTACAGCAAAACCATGCGAGCCATCTTCCTGCACCTCCTCCTAAAGTAGTGGACCGACTGCAACCAAACTCGGTACACATCCTGCTTACTATCAGGCGAACAACCGCTGTCATGAATTAAACACCTACCAATCACGCTACAGGAGACACGAAGTCGTAAACTACGATATTCTTGAATTACAGCAAAACCATGCGAGCCATCTTCCTGCACCTACTCCTAAAGTGGTGGACCGACTGCAACCAAACTCGGTACACATCCTGCTTACTATCAGGCGAACAACCACTGTCATGAATTAAACACCTACCACTCACGCTATAGGAGACACGAAGTCGTAAACTACGATATTCTTGAATTACTGCAAAACCATGCGGCCATCTTCCTGCACCTCCTCCTCCAGTAGTGGACCGACTGCAACCAAACTCGGCACACATACTGCTTACTATTAGGCGAACAACCGCTGTCATGAATTAAACACCTACCACTCACGCTACAGGAGACACGAAGTCGTGAACTACGATATTCTTGAATTACTGCTAAACCATGCATGCAATCTTCCTGCGCTTCCTCCTAAAGTAGTGGACCAACTGCAACCAAACTCGGTACACATACTGCTTACTATCAGGCGAACAACCGCTGTCATGAATTAAACACCTACCACTCACGCTACAAGAGACACGAAGTCGTAAACTACGATATTCTTTAATTACTGCAAAACCATGCGAGCCATCTTCCTGCACCTCCTCCTAAAGTAGTGGACCGACTACAACCACACTCGGTACACATTCTGCTTTGTCATGCTAACAACCGCTGTCATGAGATAAACACCTACCACTCACGCTACAGGAGACAAGAAATCGTAAACTACGATATTCTTTAATTACTGCAAAACCATGCGAGCCATCGTCCTGCACCTCCTCCTAAAGTAGTGGACCGACTACAACCAAACTCGGTACACATACAGCTTACTATCAGGCGAACAACCGCTGTCATGAATTAAACACGTACCACTCACGCTACAGGAGACACGAAGTCGTAAACTACGATATTCTTGAATTACTGCAAAACCATGCGAGCCATCTTCCTGTACCTCCTACTAAAGTAGTGGACAGACTGCAAACAAACTCGGTACACATACTGCTTACTATCAAGCAAACAACCGCTGTCATTAATTAAACACCTACCACTCATGCTACAGGAGACAAGAAATCGTAAACTACGATATTCTTGAATTACTGCAAATCATGCGAGCCATCTTCCCTCACCTCCTCCTCCAGTAGTGGACCGACTGCAACCAACCTCGGTACGCATACTGCTTACTATCAGGCGAACAACCGCTGTCATGAATTAAACACCTACCACTCACGCTACAGGATACACGAAGTCGTAAACTACGATATTCTTGAATTACTGCAAAACCATGCGAGCCATCCTCCTGCGCCTCCTCCTCCAGTAGTGGACCGACTGCAACCAAACTCGGTACACATACTGCTTCCTATTAGGCGAACAACCGCTGTCATGAATTAAACACTTACCACTCACGCTACGGGTCACACGAAGTCGTAAACTACGATATTCTTGAATTACAGCAAAACCATGCGAGCCATCGTCCTGCACCT
Source organism: Locusta migratoria (assembly GCA_026315105.1). Classification (NCBI taxonomy): domain Eukaryota; kingdom Metazoa; phylum Arthropoda; class Insecta; order Orthoptera; family Acrididae; genus Locusta; species Locusta migratoria. Next base: position 16,873,107 of record CM048753.1, on the reverse strand, counting down.
CCTCCTAAAGTATTGGACCGACTGCAACCAAACTCGGTACACATCCTGCTTACTATCAGGCGAACAACCGCTGTCATGAATTAAACACCTACAACTCACGCTACGGGAGATACGAAGTCGTAAACTACCATATTCTTTAATTACTGCAAATCCATGCCAGCCATCTTCTAGCACCTCCTCCTCCAGTAGTGGACCTACTGCAACCAAACTCTGTACACATACTGCTTACTATCAGGCGAACAACCGCTGTCATGAATTAAACACCTATCACTCACACTACAAGAGACACGAAGTCGTAAACTACGATATTCTTGAATTACTGCAAAACCATGCAAGTCATCTTCCTGCACCTCCTCCTAAAGTAGGGGAACGACTGCAACCAAACTCGGTACACTTACTGCATACTATCAGGCAAGCAACCGCTGTCATGAATTAAACACCTACCACTCACGCTACGGGAGACACGAAGTCGTAAACTACGATATTCTTCAATTACTGCGAAACCATGCGAGCCATCTTCTAGCACCTCCTCCTCCAGTAGTGGACCTACTGCAACCAAACTCGGTACACATACTGCTTACTATCAGGCGAACAACCGCTGTCATGAATTAAACACGTACCACTCACGCTACAGGAGACACGAAGTCGTAAACTACGATATTCTTGAATTACTGCAAAACCATGCGAGCAATCTTCCTGCACCTGCTACTAAAGTAGTGGTCAGACTGCAACCAAACTCGGTACACATACTGCTTACTATCAGGAAACAACCGCTGTCATTAATTAAACACCTACCACTCACGCTACAGGAGACAAGATGTCGTAAACTACGATATTCTTGAATTACTGCAAAACCATGCGAGCCATCTTCCCTCACCTCCTCCTCCAGTAGTGGACCGACTGCAACCAGCCTCGGTACACATACTGCTTACTATCAGGCGAACAACCGCTGTCATGAATTAAACACCTACCACTCACGCTACAGGATACACGAAGTCGTAAACTACGATATTCTTGAATTACTGCAAAATCATGCGACCCATCCTCCAGCACCTCTTCCTCCAGTAGTGGACCGACTGCAACCAAACTAGGTACACATACTGCTTCCTATCAGACGAACAACCGCTGTCATGAATTAAACACCTACCACTCACGCTACAGGAGACACGAAGTCGTGAACTACGATATACTTGAATTACTGCTAAAGCATGCAAGCCACCTTCCTGCACCTCCTCCTAAAGTAGTGGACCAACTGCAACCAAACTCGGTACACATACTGCTTACTTTTAGGCGAACAACCGCTGTCATGCATTAAACACCTACCACTCACGCTACGGGAGACACGAAGACGTAAACTACGATATTCTTCAATTACTGCAAAACCATGCGAGCCATCTTCCTGCACCTACTCCTAAAGTAGTGGACCGACTGCAACCAAACTCGGTACACATACTGCTTACTATCAGGCGAACAACCTCTGTCATGAATTAAACACCTACCACTCACGCAACAGGAGACACGAAGTCGTAAATTACGATATTCTTTAATTACTGCAAAATCATGCGAGCCATCTTCCTGCACCTCCTCTTAAGGTAGTGGACCGACTGCAACCAAACTCGGTACACATACTGCTTACTATCAGGCGAACAACCGCTGTCATGAATTAAACACCTACCACAAACGCTACAGGAGACACGAAGTCGAAAACTACGATATTCTTGAATTACTGCAAAACCATGCGAGCTATCTTCCAGCACCTCCTCCTCCATTAGCGGACCGACTGCAACAAAACTCGGTACGCATACTGCTTACTATCAGGCGAACAACCGCTGTCATGAATTAAACACCTACCACTCACACTGCGGGAGACACGAAGTCGTAAACTACGTTATTCTTAAATTACTGCAAAATCAAGCGAGCCATCTTACCGCACCTCCTCCTAAAGTAGTGGACCGACTGCAACCAAACTCTGTACACATACTGCTTACTATCAGGCGAACAACATCTGTCATGAATTAAACACCTACCACTCACGCTACAGGAGACACGAAGTCGTAAACTACGATACTCTTTAATTACTGCAAAACCATGCGAGCCATCTTCCTGCACCTATTCCTAAAGTAGTGTATCGACTGCAACAAAACTCGGTACACAAACTGCTTACTATCTGGTGAACAACCTCTGTCATGAATTAAACACCTACCACTCACGCTACAGGAGACACGAAGTCGAAAATTACGATATTCTTTAATTACTGCATAACCATGCGAGCCATCTTCCTGCACCTCCTCCTAAAGTAGTGGACCGACTGCAACCAAACTCGGTACACTTACTGTTTACTATCAGGCGAGCAACCGCTGTCATGAATTAAACACCTACCACTCACGCTACAGGAGACACGAAGTCGTAAATTACGATATTCTTTAATTACTGCAAAATCATGCGAGCCATCTTCCTGCACCTCCTCTTAAGGTAGTGGACCGACTGCAACCAAACTCGGTACACATACTGCTTACTATAAGGCGAACAACCGCTGTCATGAATTAAACACCTACCACTCACGCTACAGGAGACACGAAGTCGTAAACTACGATATTCTTTAATTACTGCAAAACAATGCGAGCCATCTTCCTGCACCTCCTCCTCCAGTAGTGGACCGACTGCAACCAAATTAGGTACACATACTGCTTCCTATCAGACGAACAACCGCTGTCATGAATTAAACACTTACCACTCACGCTACGGGACACACGAAGTCGTAAACTACGGTATTCTTTAATTACTGCAAAACCATGCGAGCCACCTTCCTGCACCTCCTCCTCCAGTAGTGGACCGACTGCCACAAAACTCGGTACGCAAACTGCTTACTATCAGGCGAACAACCGCTGTCATGAATTAAACACGTACCACTCACGCTACAGGAGACACGATGTCGTAAACTACGATATTCTTGAATTACTGCAATACCATGCGAGACATCTTCCTGCACCTCCTCCTAAAGTAGTGGACCGACTGCAACCAAACTCGGTACACATCCTGCTTACTATCAGGCGAACAACCGCTGTCATGAATTAAACACCTACCACTCACACTACAAGAGACAAAACTCGTAAACTACGATATTCTTGAATTACTGCAAAACCATGCGAGCTATCTTCCTGCACCTCCTCCTCCATTAGCGGACCGACTGCAACAAAACTCGGTACGCATACTGCTTACTATCAGGCGAACAACCGCTGTCATGAATTAAACACCTACCACTCACGCTACGGGAGACACGAAGTCGTAAACTACGATATTCTTAAATTACTGCAAAATCATGCGAGCCATCTTCCCGCACCTCCTCCTAAAGTAGTGGACCGACTGCAACCAAACTCTGTACACATACTGCTTACTATCAGGCGAACAACCTCTGTCATGAATTAAACACCTACCACTCACGCTACAGGAGACACGAAGTCGTAAACTACGATATTCTTTAATTACTGCAAAACCATGCGAGCCATCTTCCTGCACCTCCTCCTAAAGTAGTTGACCGACTGCAACCAAACTCGGTACACATACTGCTTACTATCACGCAAACAACCGCTGTCATGAATTAAACACCTACCACTCACGCTACAGTAGACACGAATTCGTAAACTACGATATTCTTCAATTACTGCAAAACCATGCGAGCCATCTTCCTGCACCTCCTCCTAAAGTAGTGGACCGACTGCAACGAAACTCGGTACACAAACTGCTTACTATCTGGCGAACAACCTCTGTCATGAATTAAACACCTACCACTCACGCTACAGGAGACACGAAGTCGAAAACTACGATATTCTTTAATTACTGCAAAACCATGCGAGCCATCTTCCTGCACCTCCTCCTAAAGTAGTGGACCGACTGGAACCAAACTCAGTACACTTACTGTTTACTATCAGGCGAGCAACCGCTGTCATGAATTAAACACCTACCACTCACGCTACAGGAGACACGAAGTCGTAAATTACGATATTCTTTAATTACTGCAAAATCATGCGAGCCATCTTCCTGCACCTCCTCTTATGGTAATGGACCGACTGCAACCAAACTCGGTAGACATACTGCTTACTATCAGGCGAACAACCGCTGTCATGAATTAAACACCTACCACTCACGCTACAGGAGACACGAAGTCGAAAACTACGATATTCTTTAATTACTGCAAAACCGTGCGAGGCATCTTCCTGCACCTCCTCCTAAAGTAGTGGACCGACATTAAACAAACTCGGTACACATACTGCTTACTATCAGGCGAACAACCGCTGTCATTAATAAATCACCTACCACTCACGCTACAGCAGACACGAAGTCGTAAACTGCAATAATCTTGAATTACTGCAACACCAATGCGAGCCATCTTCCTGCACCTCCTCCTCCAGTAGTGGACCGACTGCAACCAAACTCGGTACACATACTGCTTACTATCAGGCGAACAACCGCTGTCATGAATTAAACACCTACCACAAACGCTACAGGAGACACGAAGTCGAAAACTACGATATTCTTGAATTACTGCAAAACCATGCGAGCTATCTTCCAGCACCTCCTCCTCCATTAGCGGACCGACTGCAACAAAACTCGGTACGCATACTGCTTACTATCAGGCGAACAACCGCTGTCATGAATTAAACACCTACCACTCACACTGCGGGAGACACGAAGTCGTAAACTACGATATTCTTAAATTACTGCAAAATCAAGCGAGCCATCTTACCGCACCTCCTCCTAAAGTAGTGGACCGACTGCAACCAAACTCTGTACACATACTGCTTACTATCAGGCGAACAACATCTGTCATGAATTAAACACCTACCACTCACGCTACAGGAGACACGAAGTCGTAAACTACGATATTCTTTAATTACTGCAAAACCATGCGAGCCATCTTCCTGCACCTCCTCCTCCTAAAGTAGTGGACCGACTGCAACCAAACTCGGTACACTTACTGTTTACTATCAGGCGAGCAACCGCTGTCACTCACGCTACAGGAGACACGAAGTCGTAAATTACGATATTCTTTAATTACTGCAAAATCATGCGAGCCATCTTCCTGCACCTCCTCTTAAGGTAGTGGACCGACTGCAACCAAACTCGGTACACATACTGCTTACTATAAGGCGAACAACCGCTGTCATGAATTAAACACCTACCACTCACGCTACAGGAGACACGAAGTCGTAAACTACGATATTCTTTAATTACTGCAAAACCATGCGAGCCATCTTCCTGCACCTCCTCCTCCAGTAGTGGACCGACTGCAACCAAACTAGGTACACATACTGCTTCCTATCAGACGAACACCGCTGTCATGAATTAAACACTTACCACTCACGCTACGGGACACACGAAGTCGTAAACTACGGTATTCTTTAATTACTGCAAAACCATGCGAGCCACCTTCCTGCACCTCCTCCTCCAGTAGTGGACCGACTGCCACAAAACTCGGTACGCAAACTGTTTACTATCAGGCGAACAACCGCTGTCATGAATTAAACACGTACCACTCACGCTACAGGAGACACGATGTCGTAAACTACGATATTCTTGAATTACTGCAATACCATGCGAGACATCTTCCTGCACCTCCTCCTAAAGTAGTGGACCGACTGCAACCAAACTCGGTACACATCCTGCTTACTATCAGGCGAACAACCGCTTTCATGAATTAAACACCTACCACTCACACTACAAGAGACAAAACTCGTAAACTACGATATTCTTGAATTACTGCAAAACCATGCGAGCTATCTTCCTGCACCTCCTCCTCCATTAGCGGACCGACTGCAACAAAACTCGGTACGCATACTGCTTACTATCAGGCGAACAACCGCTGTCATGAATTAAACACCTACCACTCACGCTACGGGAGACACGAAGTCGTAAACTACGATATTCTTAAATTACTGCAAAATCATGCGAGCCATCTTCCCGCACCTCCTCCTAAAGTAGTGGACCGACTGCAACCAAACTCTGTACACATACTGCTTACTATCAGGCGAACAACCTCTGTCATGAATTAAACACCTACCACTCACGCTACAGGAGACACGAAGTCGTAAACTACGATATTCTTTAATTACTGCAAAACCATGCGAGCCATCTTCCTGCACCTCCTCTTAAAGTAGTTGACCGACTGCAACCAAACTCGGTACACATACTGCTTACTATCACGCAAACAACCGCTGTCATGAATTAAACACCTACCACTCACGCTACAGTAGACACGAATTCGTAAACTACGATATTCTTCAATTACTGCAAAACCATGCGAGCCATCTTCCTGCACCTCCTCCTAAAGTAGTGGACCGACTGCAACGAAACTCGGTACACAAACTGCTTACTATCTGGCGAACAACCTCTGTCATGAATTAAACACCTACCACTCACGCAACAGGAGACACGAAGTCGAAAACTACGATATTCTTTAATTACTGCAAAACCATGCGAGCCATCTTCCTGCACCTCCTCCTACAGTAGTGGACCGACTGCAACCAAACTCGGTACACTTACTGTTTACTATCAGGCGAGCAACCGCTGTCATGAATTAAACACCTACCACTCACGCTACAGGAGACACGAAGTCGTAAATTACGATATTCTTTAATTCTGCAAAATCATGCGAGCCATCTTCCTGCACCTCCTCTTATGGTAATGGACCGACTGCAACCAAACTCGGTAGACATACTGCTTACTATCAGGAGAACAACCGCTGTCATGAATTAAACACCTACCACTCACGCTACAGGAGACACGAAGTCGAAAACTACGATATTCTTTAATTACTGCAAAACCATGCGAGCCATCTTCCTGCACCTCCTCCTAAAGTAGTGGACCGACATTAAACAAACTCGGTACACATACTGCTTCCTATCAGGCGAACAACCGCTGTCATTAATAAATCACCTACCACTCACGCTACAGCAGACACGAAGTCGTAAACTGCAATAATCTTGAATTACTGCAAAAGAATGCGAGCCATCTTCCTGCACCTCCTCCTAAAGTAGTGGACCGACTGCAACCAAACTTGGTACACATACTGCTTACTATCTGGCTAACAAACGCTGTCATGAATTTAACTCCTACCACTCACGCTACAGGAGACACGAAGTCGTAAACTACGATATTCTTGAATTACTGCAAAACCATGCGAGCCATCTTCTTGCACCTCCTCCTCCAGTAGTGGACCGACTGCAACAAAACTCGGTACGCATACTGCTTACTATCAGGCGAAAAACCGCTGTCATGAATAAAACACCTACCACTCACGCTACAGGAGACACGAAGTCGTAAACTACGATATTCTTGAATTACAGCAAAACCATGAGAGCCATCTTCCTGCACCTCCTCCTAAAGTAAAGAACCGACTGCAACCGAACTCGGTACACATACTGCTTACTATCAGGCGATCAACCGCTGTCATGAATTAAACACCTACCACTCACGCTACGGAACACACGAAGTCGTAAACTACGATATTTTTGAATTACTGCAAAACCATGCGAGCCATCTTCCTGCACCTCCTCCTAAAGTAGTGGACCGACTGCAACCAAACTCGGTACACATACTGCTTACTATCAGGCGAACAACCGCTGTCATGAACATACCACTCACGCTACAAGAGACACGAAGTCGTAAACTACGATATTCTTTAATTACTAAAAACCATGCGAGCCATCTTCCTGCACCTCCCCCTCCAGTAGTGGACCGACTACAACCAAACTCGGTACACATACTGCTTTATCATGCTAACAACCGCTGCCATGAAATAAACACCTACGACTCACGCTACAGGAGACACGAAGTCGTAAACTACGATATTCTTTAATTACTGCAAAACAATGCGAGCCATCTTCCTGCACCTCCTCCTCCAGTAGTGGACCGACTGCAACCAAACTAGGTACACATACTGCTTCCTATCAGACGAACACCGCTGTCATGAATTAAACACTTACCACTCACGCTACGGGACACACGAAGTCGTAAACTACGGTATTCTTTAATTACTGCAAAACCATGCGAGCCACCTTCCTGCACCTCCTCCTCCAGTAGTGGACCGACTGCCACAAAACTCGGTACGCAAACTGTTTACTATCAGGCGAACAACCGCTGTCATGAATTAAACACGTACCACTCACGCTACAGGAGACACGATGTCGTAAACTACGATATTCTTGAATTACTGCAATACCATGCGAGACATCTTCCTGCACCTCCTCCTAAAGTAGTGGACCGACTGCAACCAAACTCGGTACACATCCTGCTTACTATCAGGCGAACAACCGCTTTCATGAATTAAACACCTACCACTCACACTACAAGAGACAAAACTCGTAAACTACGATATTCTTGAATTACTGCAAAACCATGCGAGCTATCTTCCTGCACCTCCTCCTCCATTAGCGGACCGACTGCAACAAAACTCGGTACGCATACTGCTTACTATCAGGCGAACAACCGCTGTCATGAATTAAACACCTACCACTCACGCTACAGGAGCACGAAGTCGTGAACTACGATATACTTGAATTACTGCTAAAGCATGCAAGATACCATCCTGCACCTCCTCCTAAAGTAGTGGACCAACTGCAACCAAACTCGGTACACATACTGCTTACTATCAGGCGAACAACCGCTGTCATGCATTAAACACCTACCACTCACGCTACGGGAGACACGAAGTCGTAAACTACGATATTCTTCAATTACTGCAAAATCATGCGAGCCATCTTCCTGCACCTCCTCCTAAAGTAGTGGACCGACTGCAACCAAACTCGGTACACATTCTGCTTACTATCAGGCGAACAACCACGGTCATGAATTAAACACCTACCACTCGAGCTACAAGGGACACGAAGTCGTGAACTACGATATTATTGAATTACTGCAAAACAGTTCGAGCCATCTTCCTGTACCTCCTCCTAAAGTAGTGGACCGACTGCAACGAAACTCGGTAGACTAACTGCTTACTATCTGGCGAACAACCTCTGTCATGAATTAAACACCTACCACTCACGCTACAGGAGACACGAAGTCGAAAACTACGATTTTCTTTAATTACTGCAAAACCATGCGAGCCATCTTCCTTCACCTCCTCCTAAAGTAGTGGACCGACTGCAACCAATCTCGGTACACATACTGCTTACTATCAGGCGAACAACCGCTGTCATTAATAAATCACCTACCACTCACGCTACAGGAGACACGAAGTCGTAAACTGCAATATTCTTTAATTACTGCAAAACCATGCGAGCCACCTTCCTGCACCTCCTCCTCCAGTAGTGGACCGACTGCAACAAAACTCGGTACGCATACTGCCTACTATCAGGCGAACAACCGCTGTCATGAAATAAACACGTACCACTCACGCCACAGGAGACACGATGTCGTAAACTACGATATTCTTGAATTACTGCAATACCATGCAAGACATCTTCCTGCACCTCCTCCTAAAGTAGTGGACCGACTGCAACCAAACTCGGTACACTTACTGTTTACTATCAGGCGAGCAACCGCTGTCATGAATTAAACACCTACCACTCACGCTACAGGAGACAAAAAAGTCGTAAATTACGATATTCTTTAATTACTGCAAAATCATGCGAGCCATCTTCCTGCACCTCCTCTTAAGGTAGTGGACCGACTGCAACCAAACTCGATACACATACTGCTTACTATCAGGCGAACAACCGCTGTCATGAATTAAACACCTACCACTCACGCTACAGGGACACGAAGTCGTGAACTACGATATACTTGAATTACTGCTAAAGCATGCAAGCCACCTTCCTGCACCTCCTCCTAAAGTAGTGGACCAACTGCAACCAAACTCGGTACACATACTGCTTACTATCAGGCGAACAACCGCTGTCATGCATTAAACACCTACCACTCTTGCTACGGGAGACACGAAGTCGTAAACTACGATATTCTTCAATTACTGCAAAACCATGCGAGCCATCTTCCTGCACCTACTCTTAAAGTAGTGGACCGACTGCAACCAAACTCGGTACACATACTGCTTACTATCAGGCGAACTACCTCTGTCATGAATTACACACCTACCACTCACGCAACAGTAGACACGAAGTCGTAAATTACGATATTCTTTAATTACTGCAAAATCATGCGAGCCATCTTCCTGGACCTCCTCTTAAGGTAGTGGACCGACTGCAACCAAACTCGGTACACATACTGCTTACTATCAGGCGAACAACTGCTGTCATGAATTAAACACCTACCACAAACGCTACAGGAGACACGAAGTCGAAAACTACGATATTCTTGAATTACTGCAAAACCATGCGAGCTATCTTCCTGCACCTCCTCCTCCATTAGCGGACCGACTGCAACAAAACTCGGTACGCATACTGCTTACTATCAGGCGAACAACCGCTGTCATGAATTAAACACCTACCATTCACGCTACGGAAGACACGAAGTCGTAAACTACGATATTCTTAAATTACTGCAAAATCATGCGAGCCATCTTCCCGCACCTCCTCCTAAAGTAGTGGACCGACTGCAACCAAACTCTGTACACATACTGCTTACTATCAGGCGAACAACCTCTTTCATGAATTAAACACCTACCACTCACGCTACAGGAGACACGAAGTCGTAAACTACGATATTCTTTAATTACTGCAAAACCATGCGAGCCATCTTCCTGCACCTCCTCTTAAAGTAGTTGACCGACTGCAACCAAACTCGGTACACATACTGCTTACTATCACGCAAACAACCGCTGTCATGAATTAAACACCTACCATTCACGCTACAGTAGACACGAATTCGTAAACTACAATATTCTTCAATTACTGCAAAACCATGCGAGCCATCTTCCTGCACCTCCTCCTAAAGTAGTGGACCGACTGCAACGAAACTCGGTACACAAACTGCTTACTATCTGGCGAACAACCTCTGTCATGAATTAAACACCTACCACTCACGCTACAGGAGACACGAAGTAGAAAACTACGATATTCTTTAATTACTGCAAAACCATGCGAACAATCTTCCTGCACCTCCTCCTAAAGTAGTGGACCGACTGCAACCAAACTCGGTACACTTACTGTTTACTATCAGGCGAGCAACCGCTGTCATGAATTAAACACCTACCACTCACGCTACAGGAGACACGAAGTCGTAAATTACGATATTCTTTAATTACTGCAAAATAATGCGAGCCATCTTCCTGCACCTCCTCTTAAGGTAGTGGACCGACTGCAACCAAACTCGGTACACATACTGCTTACTATAAGGCGAACAACCGCTGTCACTAATAAATCACCTACCACTCACGCTACAGGAATACGAAGTCGTAAACTGCAATAATCTTGAATTACTGCAAAAGAATGCGGGCCATCTTCCTGCACCTCCTCCTAAAGTAGTGGACCGACTGCAACCAAACTTGGTTCACATACTGCTTACAATCAGGAAACAACCGCTGTCATTAATTAAACACCTACCACTCACGCTACAGGAGACAAGATGTCGTAAACTACGATATTCTTGAATTACTGCAAAACCATGCGAGCCATCTTCCCTCACCTCCTCCTCCAGTAGTGGACCGACTGCAACCAGCCTCGGTACACATACTGCTTACTATCAGGCGAACAACCGCTGTCATGAATTAAACACCTACCACTCACGCTACAGGATACACGAAGTCGTAAACTACGATATTCTTGAATTACTGCAAAATCATGCGACCCATCCTCCTGCACCTCCTCCTCCAGTAGTGGACCGACTGCAACCAAACTAGGTACACATACTGCTTCCTATCAGACGAACAACCGCTGTCATGAATTAAACACTTACCACTCACGCTACGGGACACACGAAGTCGTAAACTACGGTATTCTTTAATTACTGCAAACCATGCGAGCCACCTTCCTGCACCTCCTCCTCCAGTAGTGGACCGACTGCCACAAACCTCGGTACGCATACTGCTTACTATCAGGCGAACAACCGCTGTCATGAATTAAACACGTACCACTCACGCTACAGGAGACACGATGTCGTAAACTACGATATTCTTGAATTACTGCAATACCATGCGAGACATCTTCCTGCACCTCCTCCTAAAGTAGTGGACCGACTGCAACCAAACTCGGTACACATCCTGCTTACTATCAGGCGAACAACCGCTGTCATGAATTAAACACCTACCACTCACACTACAAGAGACAAAACTCGTAAACTACGATATTCTTGAATTACTGCAAAACCATGCAAGCCATCTTCCTGCACCTCCTCCTAAAGTAGTAGACCGACTGCAACCAAACTCGGTACACTTACAGCTTACTATCAGGCGAACAACCGCTGTCATGAATTAAACACCTACCACAAACGCTAAAGGAGACACGAAGTCGAAAACTACGATATTCTTGAATTACTGGAAAACCATGCGAGCTATCTTCCTGCACCTCCTCCTCCATTAGCGGACCGACTGCAACAAAACTCGGTACGCATACTGCTTACTATCAGGCGAACAACCGCTGTCATGAATTAAACACCTACCACTCACGCTACGGGAGAGACGAAGTCGTAAACTACGATATTCTTCAATTACTGCAAAACCATGCGAGCCATCTTCCTGCACCTAAAGTATTGGACCGACTGCAACGAAACTCGGTACACAAACTGCTTACTATCTGGCGAACAACCTCTGTCATGAATTAAACACCTACCACTCACGCTACAGGAGACACGAAGTCGAAAACTACGATATTCTTTAATTACTGCAAAACCATGCGAGCCATCTTCCTGCACCTCCTCCTAAAGTAGTGGACCGACTGCAACCAAACTCGGTACACTTACTGTTTACTATCAGGCGAGCAACCGCTGTCATGAATTAAACACCTACCACTCACGCTACAGGAGACACGAAGTCGTAAATTACGATATTCTTTAATTACTGCAAAATCATGCAAGCCATCTTCCTGCACCTCCTCTTAAGGTAATGGACCGACTGCAACCAAACTCGGTACACATACTGCTTACTATCAGGCGAACAACCGCTGTAATGAATTAAACACCTACCACTCACGCTACAGGAGACACGAAGTCGAAAACTACGATATTCTTTAATTACTGCAAAACCATGCGAGCCATCTTCCTGCACCTCCTCCTAAAGTAGTGGACCGACTTTAAACAAACTCGGTACACATACTGCTTACTATCAGGCGAACAACCGCTGTCATTAATAAATCACCTACCACTCACGCTACAGGAGACACGAAGTCGAAAACTACGATATTCTTGAATTACTGCAAAACAATTCGAGCCATCTTCCTGCACCTTCTCCTAATGTAGTGGACCGACTGCAACCAAACTCGGTACACATACTGCTTACTATCAGGCGAACAACCGCTGTCATGAACATACCACTCACGCTACAAGAGACACGAAGTCGTAAACTACGATATTCTTTAATTACTAAAAACCATGCGAGCCATCTTCCTGCACCTCCTCCTAAAGTAGTGGACCAACTACAACCAAACTCGGTACACATACTGCTTTATCATGCTAACAACCGCTGCCATGAAATAAACACCTACGACTCACGCTACAGGAGACAAGAAATCGTAAACTACGATCTTCTTTAATTACTGCAAAACCATGCGAGCCGTCTTCCTGCACCTCCTCCTAAAGTAGTGGACCGACTGCAACCAAACTCGGTACACTTACTGTTTACTATCAGGCGAGCAACCGCTGTCATGAATTCAACACCTACCACTCAAGCTACAGGAGACACGAAGTCGTAAACTACTATATTTTTGAATTACTGCAAAACCATGCGAGCCATTTTCCTGCACCTCCTCCTAAAGTTGTGGACCGACTGCAACCAAACTCGGTACACATACTGCTTACTATCAGGCGAACAACCGCAGTCATGAATTAAACACCTACCACTCACGCTACAGGAGCACGAAGTCGTGAACTACGATATACTTGAATTACTGCTAAAGCATGCAAGATACCTTCCTGCACCTCCTCCTAAAGTAGTGGACCAACTGCAACCAAACTCGGTACACAGACTGATTACTATCAGGCGAACAACCGCTGTCATGCATTAAACACCTACAACTCACGCTACGGGAGACACGAAGTCGTAAACTACGATATTCTTCAATTACTGCAAAACCATGCGAGCCATCTTCCTGCACCTCCTCCTAAAGTAGTGGACCGACTGCAACCAAACTCGGTACACATACTGCTTACTATCAGGCGAACAACCGCTGTCATGAATTAAACACCTACCACTCACGCTACAGGAGACACGAAGTCGTAAACTACGATATTCTGGAATTACTGCAGAACCATGCGAGCCATCTTCCTGCACCTCCTCCTAAAGTAGTGGACCGACTGCAACCAAACTCGGTACACATTCTGCTTACTATCAGGCGAACAACCGCGGTCATGAATTAAACACCTACCACTCACGCTACAAGGGACACGAAGTCGTGAACTACGATATTATTGAATTACTGCAAAACAATTCGAGCCATCTTCCTGTACCTCCTCCTAAAGTAGTGGACCGACTGCAACGAAACTCGGTACACAAACTGCTTACTATCTGGCGAACAACCTCTGTCATGAATTAAACACCTACCACTCACGCTACAGGAGACACGAAGTCGAAATCTACGATATTCTTTAATTACTGCAAAACCATGCGAGCCATCTTCCTGCACCTCCTCCTAAAGTAGTGGACCGACTGCAACCAATCTCGGTACACATACTGCTTACTATCAGGCGAACAACCGCTGTCATTAATAAATCACCTACCACTCACGCTACAGGAGACACGAAGTCGTAAACTGCAATACTCTTTAATTACTGCAAAACCATGCGAGCCACCTTCCTGCACCTCCTCCTCCAGTAGTGGACCGACTGCAACAAAACTCGGTACGCATACTGCCTACTATCAGGCGAACAACCGCTGTCATGAAATAAACACGTACCACTCACGCTACAGGAGACACGATGTCGTAAACTACGATATTCTTGAATTACTGCAATACCATGCGAGCCATCTTCCTGCACCTCCTCCTAAAGTAGTGGACCGACTGCAACCAAACTCGGTACACTTACTGTTTACTATCAGGCGAGCAACCGTTGTCATGAATTAAACACCTACCACTCACGCTACAGGAGACAAAAAAGTCGTAAATTACGATATTCTTTAATTACTGCAAAATCATGCGAGCCATCTTCCTGCACCTCCTCTTAAGGTAGTGGACCGACTGCAACCAAACTCGGTACACATACTGCTTCCTATCAGGCGAACAACCGCTGTCATGAATTAAACACCTACCACTCACGCTACAGGGACACGAAGTCGTGGACTACGATATACTTGAATTACTGCTAAAGCATGCAAGCCACCTTCCTGCACCTCCTCCTAAAGTAGTGGACCAACTGCAACCAAACTCGGTACACATACTGCTTACTATCAGGCGAACAACCGCTGTCATGCATTAAACACCTACCACTCACGCTACGGGAGACACGAAGTCGAAAACTACGATATTCTTGAATTACTGCAAAACCATGCGAGCTATCTTCCTGCACCTCCTCCTCCATTAGCGGACCGACTGCAACAAAACTCGGTACGCATACTGCTTACTATCAGGCGAACAACCGCTGTCATGAATTAAACACCTACCATTCACGCTACGGAAGACACGAAGTCGTAAACTACGATATTCTTAAATTACTGCAAAATCATGCGAGCCATCTTCCCGCACCTCCTCCTAAAGTAGTGGACCGACTGCAACCAAACTCTGTACACATACTGCTTACTATCAGGCGAACAACCTCTGTCATGAATTAAACACCTACCACTCACGCTACAGGAGACACGAAGTCGTAAACTACGATATTCTTTAATTACTGCAAAACCATGCGAGCCATCTTCCTGCACCTCCTCTTAAAGTAGTTGACCGACTGCAACCAAACTCGGTACACATACTGCTTACTATCACGCAAACAACCGCTGTCATGAATTAAACACCTACCACTCACGCTACAGTAGACACGAATTCGTAAACTACATTATTCTTCAATTACTGCAAAACCATGCGAGCCATCTTCCTGCACCACCCCCCTAAAGTAGTGGACCGACTGCAACGAAACTCGGTACACAAACTGCTTACTATCTGGCGAACAACCTCTGTCATGAATTAAACACCTACCACTCACGCTACAGGAGACACGAAGTAGAAAACTACGATATTCTTTAATTACTGCAAAACCATGCGAGCAATCTTCCTGCACCTCCTCCTAAAGTAGTGGACCGACTGCAACCAAGCTCGGTACACTTACTGTTTACTATCAGGCGAGCAACCGCTGTCATGAATTAAACACCTACCACTCACGCTACAGGAGACACGAAGTCGTAAATTACGATATTCTTTAATTACTGCAAAATCATGCGAGCCATCTTCCTGCACCTCCTCTTAAGGTAGTGGACCGACTGCAACCAAACTCGGTACACATACTGCTTACTATAAGGCGAACAACCGCTGTCATTAATAAATCACCTACCACTCACGCTACATGAGACACGAAGTCGTAAACTGCAATAATCTTGAATTACTGCAAAAGAATGCGGGCCATCTTCCTGCACCTCCTCCTAAAGTAGTGGACCGACTGCAACCAAACTTGGTTCACACACTGGTTACTATCTGGCTAACAAACGCTGTCATGAATTTAACTCCTACTACTCACGCTACAGGAGACACGAAGTCGTAAACTACGATATTCTTGAATTACTGCAAAACCATGCGAGCCATCTACCTGCACCTCCTCCTCCAGTAGTGGACCGACTGCAACAAAACTCGGTACGCATACTGCTTACTATCAGGCGAACAACCGCTGTCATGAATTAAACACCTACCACTCACACTACAGGAGACGCGAAGTCGTAAACTACGATATTCTGGAATTACTTCAAAACCCTGCGAGCCATCATCCTGCACCTCCTCCTAAAGTAGTGGACCGACTGCAACCAATCTCGGTACACATTCTGCTTACTATCAGGCGAACAACCGCTGTCATGAATTAAACACCAACCACTCACGCTACAAGGGACACGAAGTCGTGAACTACAATATTCTTGAATTACTGCAAAACAATTCGAGCCATCTTCCTGCACCTCCTCCTAAAGTAGTGGACCGACTGCAACCAATCTCGGTACACATTCTGCTTACTATCAGGCGAACAACCGCTGTCATGAATTAAACACATACCACTCACGCTACAAGAGACACGAAGTCGTAAACTACGATATTCTTTAATTACTAAAAACCATGCGAGCCATCTTCCTGCACCTCCTCCTAAAGTAGTGGACCAACTACAACCAAACTCGGTACACATACTGCTTTATCATGCTAACAACCGCTGCCATGAAATAAACACCTACGACTCACGCTACAGGAGACAAGAAATCGTAAACTACGATCTTCTTTAATTACTGCAAAACCATGCGAGCCATCTTCCTGCACCTCCTCCTAAAGTAGTTGACCGACTGCTACCAAATTCAATACACATACTGCTTACTATCAGGCGAACAACCGCTGTCATGAATTAAACACCTCTCACTCACGCTACAGGATACTCGAAGTCGTAAACTACGATATTCTTGAATTACTCCAAAATCATGGGACCAATCCTCCTGCACCTCCTCCTCCAGTAGTGGACCGACTGCAACCAAACTAGGTACACATACTGCTTCCTATCAGACGAACAACCGCTGTCATGAATTAAACACTTACCACTCACGCTACGGGACACACGAAGTCGTAAACTACGATATTCTTGAATTACTGCAAAACCATGCGAGCCATCTTCCTGCACCTCCTCCTAAAGTAGTGGACCGACTGCAACCAAACTCGGTACACATACTGCTTACCATCAGCCGAACAACCGCTGTCATGAATTAAACACCTACCACTCACGCTACAGGAGCACGAAGTCGTGAACTACGATATACTTGAATTACTGCTAAAGCATGCAAGCCACCTTCCTGCACCTCCTCCTAAAGTAGTGGACCAACTGGAACCAAACTCGGTACACATACTGCTTACTATCAGGCGAAAAACCGCTGTCATGCATTAAATACCTACCACTCACGCCACGGGAGACACGAAGTCGTAAACTACGATATTCTTCAATTACTGCAAAATCATGCGAGCCATCTTCCTGCACCTCCTCCTAAAGTAGTGGACCGACTGCAACCAAACTCGGTACACATACTGCTTACTATCAGGCGAACAACCTCTGTCATGAATTAAACACCTACCACTCACGCTACAGGAGACACGAAGTCGTAAATTACGATATTCTTTAATTACTGCAAAATCATGCGGGCCATCTTCCTGCACCTCCTCTTAAGGTAGTGGACCGACTGCAACCAAACTCGGTACACATACTGCTTACTATCAGGCGAACAACCGCTGTCATGAATTAAACACCTACCACTCACGCTACAGGAGACACGAAGTCGAATACTACGATATTCTTGAATTACTGCAAAACCATGCGAGCTATCTTCCTGCACCTCCTCCTCCATTAGCGGACCGACTGCAACAAAACTCGGTACGCATACTGCTTACTATCAGGCGAACAACCGCTGTCATGAATTAAACACCTACCACTTACGCTACGGGTGACACGAAGTCGTAAACTACGATATTCTTAAATTACTGCAAAATCATGCAAGCCATCTTCCCGCACCTCCTCCTAAAGTAGTGGACCGACTGCAACCAAACTCGATACACATACTGCTTACTATCAGGCGAACAACCTCTGTCATGAATTAAACACCTACCACTCACGCTACAGGAGACACGAAGTCGTAAACTACGATATTCTTTAATTACTGCAAAACCATGCGAGCCATCTTCCTGCACCTCCTCTTAAAGTAGTTGACCGACTGCAACAAACTCGTTACACATACTGCTTACTATCAGGCAAACAACCGCTGTCATGAATTAAACACCTACCTCTCACGCTACAGTAGACACGAATTCGTAAACTACGATATTCTTCAATTACGGCAAAACCATGCGAGCCATCTTCCTGCACCTCCTCCTAAAGTAGTGGACCGACTGCAACGAAACTCAGTACACAAACTGCTTACTATCTGGCGAACAACCTCTGTCATGAATTAAACACCTACCACTCACGCTACAGTAGACACGAAGTCGTAAACTGCAATATTCTTTAATTACTGCAAAAGAATGCGAGCCATCATCCTGCACCTCCTCCTAAAGTAGTGGACCGACTGCAACCAAACTTGGTACACATACTGCTTACTATCTGGCTAACAAACGCTGTCATGAATTTAACACCTACTACTCACGCTACAGGAGACACGAAGTCGTAAACTACGATATTCTTGAATTACTGCAAAACCATGCCAGCCATCTTCCTGCACCTCCTCCTCCAGTAGTGGACCGACTGCAACAAAACTCGGTACGCATACTGCTTACTATCAGGCGAACAACCGCTGTCATGAATTAAACACCTACCACTCACGCTGCAGCAGACACGAAGTCGTAAACTACGATATTCTGGAATTACTGCAAAACCATGCGAGCCATCTTCCTGCACCTCCTCCTAAAGTATTGGACCGACTGCAACCAAACTCGGTACACTTACTGTTTACTATCAGGCGAGCAACCGCTGTCATGAATTAAACACCTACCACTCACGCTACAAGGGACACGAAGACGTGAACTACGATATTCTTGAATTACTGCAAAACAATTCGAGCCATCTTCCTGCACCTCCTCCTAAAGTAGTGGACCGACTGCAACGAAACTCGGTACACAAACTGCTTACTATCTGGCGAACAACCTCTGTCATGAATTAAACACCTACCACTCACGCTACAGGAGACACGAAGTAGAAAACTACGATATTCTTTAATTACTGCAAAACCATGCGAGCAATCTTCCTGCACCTCCTCCTAAAGTATTGGACCGACTGCAACCAAACTCGGTACACTTACTGTTTACTATCAGGCGAGCAACCGCTGTCATGAATTAAACACCTACCACTCACGCTACAGGAGACACGAAGTCGTAAATTACGATATTCTTTAATTACTGCAAAATCATGCGAGCCATCTTCCTGCACCTCCTCTTAAGGTAGTGGACCGACTGCAACCAAACTCGGTACACATACTGCTTACTATCAGGCGAACAACCGCTGTCATTAATAAATCACCTACCACTCACGCTACAGGAGACACGAAGTCGTAAACTGCAATAACCTTGAATTACTGCAAAAGAATGCGGGCCATCTTCCTGCACCTCCTCCTAAAGTAGTGGACCGACTGCAACCAAACTTGGTACACATACTGGTTACTATCTGGCTAACAAACGCTGTCATGAATTTAACTCCTACTACTCACGCTACAGGAGACACGAAGTCGTAAACTACGATATTCTTGAATTACTGCAAAACCATGCGAGCCATCTTCCTGCACCTCCTCCTAAAGTAAAGAACCGACTGCAACCAAACTCGGTACACATACTGCTTACTATCAGGCGAAAAACCGCTGTCATGAATAAAACTTCTACCACTCACGCTACAGGAGACACGAAGTCGTAAACTACGATATTTTTGAATTACTGCAAAACCATGCGAGCCATCTTCCTGCACCTGCTCCTAAAGTAGTGGACCGACTGCAACCAAACTCAGTACACATACTGCTTACTATCAGGCGAACAACCGCTGTCATGAATTAAACACATTCCACTCACGCTACAAGAGACACGAAGTCGTAAACTACGATATTCTTTAATTACTAAAAACCATGTGAGCCATCTTCCTGCACCTCCTCCTAAAGTAGTGGACCAACTACAACCAAACTCGGTACACATACTGCTTTATCATGCTAACAACCGCTGCCATGAAATAAACACCTACGACTCACGCTACAGGAGACAAGAAATCGTAAACTACGATCTTCTTTAATTACTGCAAAACCATGCGAGCCATCTTCCTGCACCTCCTCCTAAAGTAGTTGACCGACTGCTACCATTCTCAATACACATACTGCTTACTATCAGGCGAACAACCGCTGTCATGAATTAAACACCTCTCACTCACGCTACAGGATACACGAAGTCGTAAACTACGATATTCTTGAATTACTGCAAAATCATGGGACCAATCCTCCTGCACCTCCTCCTCCAGTAGTGGACCGACTGCAACCAAACTAGGTACACATACTGCTTCCTATCAGACGAACAACCGCTGTCATGAATTAAACACTTACCACTCACGCTACGGGACACACGAAGTCGTAAACTACGATATTCTTGAATTACTGCAAAACCATGCGAGCCATCTTCCTGCACCTCCTCCTCCAGTAGTGGACCGACTGCAACAAAACTCGGTACGCATACTGCTTACTATCAGGCGAACAACCGCTGTCATGAATTAAACACCTACCACTCACGCTACAGGAGACACGATATCGTAAACTACGATATTCTTGAATTACTGCAATACCATGCGAACTATCTTCCTGCACCTCCTCCTAAAGTAGTGGACCGACTGCAAATAAACTCGGTACACATACTGCTTACTATCAGGCGAGCAACCGCTGTCATGAATTAAACACCTACCACTCAAGCTACAGGAGACACGAAGTCGTAAACTACTATATTTTTGAATTACTGCAAAACCATGCGAGCCATCTTCCCGCACCTCCTCCTAAAGTAGTGGACCGACTGCAACCAAACTCGGTACACATACTGCTTACTATCAGGCGAACAACCTCTGTCATGAATTAAACACCTACCACTCACGCTACAGGAGACACGAAGTCGTAAATTACGATATTCTTTAATTACTGCGAATTCATGCGGGCAATCTTCCTGCACCTCCTCTTAAGGTAGTGGACCGACTGCAACCAAACTCGGTACACATACTGCTTACTATCAGGCGAACAACCGCTGTCATGAATTAAACACCTACCACTCACGCTACAGGAGACACGAAGTCGAATACTACGATATTCTTGAATTACTGCAAAACCATGCGAGCTATCTTCCTGCACCTCCTCCTCCATTAGCGGACCGACTGCAAAAAAACTCGGTACGCATACTGCTTACTATCAGGCGAACAACCGCTGTCATGAATTAAACACCTACCACTCACGCTACGGGAGACACGAAGTCGTAAACTACGATATTCTTAAATTACTGCAAAATCATGCGAGCAATCTTCCCGCACCTCCTCCTAAAGTAGTGGACCGACTGCAACCAAACTCGGTACACATACTGCTTACTATCAGGCGAACAACCTCTGTCATGAATTAAACACCTACCACTCACGCTACAGGAGACACGAAGTCGTAAACTACGATATTCTTTAATTACTGCAAAACCATGCGAGCCATCTTCCTGCACCTCCTCTTAAAGTAGTTGACCGACTGCAACCAAACTCGGTACACATACTGCTTACTATCAGGCAAACAACCGCTGTCATGAATTAAACGCCTACCACTCACGCTACAGTAGACACGAATTCGTAAACTACGATATTCTTCAATTACGGCAAAACCATGCGAGCACACATCCTGCACCTCCTCCTAAAGTAGTGGACCGACTGCAACGAAACTCGCTACACAAACTGCTTACTATCTGGCGAACAACCTCTGTCATGAATTAAACACCTACCACTCACGCTACAGGAGACACGAAGTCGAAAACTACGATATTCTTTAATTACTGCAAAACCATGCGAGCCATCTTCCTGCACCTCCTCCTAAAGTAGTGGACCGACTGCAACCAAACTCGGTACACATACTGCTTACTATCAGGCTAACAACCGCTGTCATTAATAAATCACCTACCACTCACGCTACAGTAGACACGAAGTCGTAAACTGCAATATTCTTTAATTACTGCAAAAGAATGCGAGCCATCTTCCTGCACCTCCTCCTAAAGTAGAGGACCGACTGCAACCAAACTTGGTACACATACTGCTTACTATCTGGCTAACAAACGCTGTCATGAATTTAACACCTACTACTCACGCTACAGGAGACACGAAGTCGTAAACTACGATATTCTTGAATTACTGCAAAACCATGCCAGCCATCTTCCTGCACCTCCTCCTCCAGTAGTGGACCGACTGCAACAAAACTCGGTACGCATACTGCTTACTATCAGGCGAACAACCGCTGTCATGAATTAAACACCTACCACTCACGCTACAGGAGACACGAAGTCGTAAACTACGATATTCTTAAATTACTGCAAAATCATGCGAGCAATCTTCCCGCACCTCCTCCTAAAGTAGTGGACCGACTGCAACCAAACTCGGTACACTTACTGTTTACTATCAGGCGAGCAACCGCTGTCATGAATTAAACACCTACCACTCACGCTACAGGAGACAAAAAAGTCGTAAATTACGATATTCTTTAATTACTGCAAAATCATGCGAGCCATCTTCCTGCACCTCCTCTTAAGGTAGTGGACCGACTGCAACCAAACTCGGTACTTATACTGCTTACTATCAGGCGAACAACCGCTGTCATTTATAAATCACCTACCACTCACGCTACAGGAGACACGAAGTCGTAAACTGCAATAATCTTGAATTACTGCAAAAGAATGCGGGCCATCTTCCTGCACCTCCTCCTAAAGTAATGGACCGACGGCAACCAATCTCGGTACACATTCTGCTTACTATCAGGCGAACAACCGCTGTCATGAATTAAACACCAACCACTCACGCTACAAGGGACACGAAGTCGTGAACTACAATAGTCTTGATTACTGCAAAACAATTCGAGCCATCTTCCTGCACCTCCTCCTAATGTAGTGGACCGACTGCAACCAAACTCGGTACACATACTGCTTACTATCAGGCGATCAACTGCTGTCATGAATTAAACACCTACCACTCACGCTACGGAAAACACGAAGTCGTAAACTACGATATTTTTGAATTACTGCAAAACCATACGAGCAATCTTCCTGCACCTCCTCCTAAAGTAGTGGACCGACTGCAACCAAACTCGGTACACATACTGCTTACTATCAGGCGAACAACCGCTGTCATGAATTAAACACATACCACTCACGCTACAAGAGACACGAAGTCGTAAACTACGATATTCTTTAATTACTAAAATCCATGCGAGCCATCTTCCTGCACCTCCTCCTAAAGTAGTGGACCAACTACAACCAAACTAGGTACACATACTGCTTTATCATGCTAACAACCGCTGCCATGAAATAAACACCTACGACTCACGCTACAGGAGACAAGAAATCGTAAACTACGATCTTCTTTAATTACTGCAAAACCATGCGAGCCATCTTCCTGCACCTCCTCCTAAGGTAGTTGACCGACTGCTACCAAACTCAATACACATACTGCTTACTATCAGGCGAACAACCGCTGTCATGAATTAAACACCTCTCACTCACGCTACAGGATAAACGAAGTCGTAAACTACGATATTCTTGAATTACTGCAAAATCATGGGACCAATCCTCCTGCACCTCCTCCTCCAGTAGTGGACCGACTGCAACCAAACTAGGTACACATACTGCTTCCTATCAGATGAGCAACCGCTGTCATGAATTAAACACTTACCACTCACGCTACGGGACACACGAAGTCGTAAACTACGATATTCTTGAATTACTGCAAAACCATGCGAGCCATCTTCCTGCACCTCCTCCTCCAGTAGTGGACCGACTGCAACCATACGCGGTAAACTTACTGTTTATCATCAGGCGAACAACCGCTGTCATGAATTAAACACCTACCACTCACGCTACAGGAGCACGAAGTCGTGAACTACGATATACTTGAATTACTGCTAAAGCATGCAAGCCACCTTCCTGCACCTCCTCCTAAAGTAGTGGACCAACTGGAACCAAACTCGGTACACAAACTGCTTACTATCAGGCGAAAAACCGCTGTCATGCATTAAATACCTACCACTCACGCCACGGGAGACACGAAGTCGTAAACTACGATATTCTTCAATTACTGCAAAATCATGCGAGCCATCTTCCTGCACCTCCTCCTAAAGTAGTTGACCAACTGCAAACAAACTCGGTACACATACTGCTTACTATCAGGCAAACAACCGCTGTCATGAATTAAACACCTACCACTCACGCTACAGTAGACACGAATTCGTAAACTACGATATTCTTCAATTACGGCAAAACCATGCTAGCCATCTTCCTGCACCTCCTCCTAAAGTAGTGGACCGACTGCAACGAAACTCGGTACACAAACT
The DNA here is from genome assembly GCA_026315105.1 of Locusta migratoria. NCBI lineage: Eukaryota > Metazoa > Arthropoda > Insecta > Orthoptera > Acrididae > Locusta > Locusta migratoria. Next base: position 16,847,780 of record CM048753.1, on the reverse strand, counting down.
GCTTACTATCTGGCGAACAACCTCTGTCATGAATTAAACACCTACCACTCACGCTACAGGAGACACGAAGTCGAAAACTACGATATTCTTTAATTACTGCAAAACCATGCGAGCAATCTTCCTGCACCTCCTCCTAAAGTAGTGGACCGACTGCAACCAAACTCGGTACACTTACTGTTTACTATCAGGCGAGCAACCGCTGTCATGAATTAAACACATACCACTCACGCTACAAGAGACACGAAGTCGTAAACTACGATATTCTTTAATTACTAAAAACCATGCGAGCCATCTTCCTGCACCTCCTCCTAAAGTAGTGGACCAACTACAACCAAACTCGGTACACATACTGCTTTATCATGCTAACAACCGCTGCCATGAAATAAACACCTACGTCTCACGCTACAGGAGACAAGAAATCGTAAACTACGATCTTCTTTAATTACTGCAAAACCATGCGAGCCATCTTCCTGCACCTCCTCTTAAAGTAGTTGACCGACTGCAACCAAACTCGGTACACATACTGCTTACTATCACGCAAACAACCGCTGTCATGAATTAAACACCTACCACTCACGCTACAGTAGACACGAATTTGTAAACTACGATATTCTTCAATTACTGCAAAACCATGCGAGCCATCTTCCTGCACCTCCTCCTAAAGTAGTGGACCGACTGCAACGAAACTCGGTACACAAACTGCTTACTATCTGACGAACAACCTCTGCCATGAATTAAACACCTACCACTCACGCTACAGGAGACACGAAGTAGAAAACTACGATATTCTTTAATTACTGCAAAACCATGCGAGCAATCCTCCTGCACCTCCTCCTAAAGTAGTGGACCGACTGCAACCAAACTCGGTACACTTACTGTTTACTATCAGTCGAGCAACCGCTGTCATGAATTAAACACCTACCACTCACGCTACAGGAGACACGAAGTCGTAAATTACGATATTCTTTAATTACTGCAAAATCATGCGAGCCATCTTCCTGCACCTCCTCTTAAGGTAGTGGACCGACTGCAACCAAACTCGGTACACATACTGCTTACTATCAGGCGAACAACCGCTGTCATTAATAAATCACCTACCACTCACGCTACAGGAGACACGAAGTCGTAAACTGCAATAATCTTGAATTACTGCAAAAGAATGCGGGCCATCTTCCTGCACCTCCTCCTAAAGTAGTTGACCGACTGCAACCAAACTTGGTACACATACTGGTTACTATCTGGCTAACAAACGCTGTCATGAATTTAACTCCTACTACTCACGCTACAGGAGACACGAAGTCGTAAACTACGATATTCTTGAATTACTGCAAAACCATGCGAGCCATCTACCTGCACCTCCTCCTCCAGTAGTGGACCGACTGCAACAAAACTCGGTACGCATACTGCTTACTATCAGGCGAACAACCGCTGTCATGAATCAAACACCTACCACTCACACTACAGAAGACGCGAAGTCGTAAACTACGATATTCTGGAATTACTGCAAAACCCTGCGAGCCATCTTCCGGCACCTCCTCCTAAAGTAGTGGACCGACTGCAACCAATCTCGGTACACATTCTGCTTACTATCAGGCGAACAACCGCTGTCATGAATTAAACACCAACCACTCACGCTACAAGGGACACGAATTCGTGAACTACAATATTCTTGAATTACTGCAAAACAATTCGAGCATTCTTCCTGCACCTCCTCCTAATGTAGTGGACCGACTGCAACCAAACTCGGTACACATACTGCTTACTATCAGGCGAACAACCGCTGTCATGAATTAAACACCTCTCACTCACGCTACAGGATAAACGAAGTCGTAAACTACGATATTCTTGAATTACTGCAAAATCATGGGACCAATCCTCCTGCACCTCCTCCTCCAGTAGTGGACCGACTGCAACCAAACTAGGTACACATACTGCTTCCTATCAGATGAGCAACCGCTGTCATGAATTAAACACTTACCACTCACGCTACGGGACACACGAAGTCGTAAACTACGATATTCTTGAATTACTGCAAAACCATGCGAGCCATCTTCCTGCACCTCCTCCTCCAGTAGTGGACCGACTGCAACCATACTCGGTAAACTTACTGTTTATCATCAGGCGAACAACCGCTGTCATGAATTAAACACCTACCACTCACGCTACAGGAGCACGAAGTCGTGAACTACGATATACTTGAATTACTGCTAAAGCATGCAAGCCACCTTCCTGCACCTCCTCCTAAAGTAGTGGACCAACTGGAACCAAACTCGGTACACAAACTGCTTACTATCAGGCGAAAAACCGCTGTCATGCATTAAACACCTACCACTCACGCCACGGGAGACACGAAGTCGTAAACTACGATATTCTTCAATTACTGCAAAACCATGCGAGCTATCTTCCTGCACCTCCTCCTCCATTAGCGGACCGACTGCAACAAAACTCGGTACGCATACTGCTTACTATCAGGCGAACAACCGCTGTCATGTATTAAACACCTACCACTCACGGTACGGGAGACACGAAGTCGTAAACTACGATATTCTTAAATTACTGCAAAATCATGCGAGCCATCTTCCTGCACCTCCTCCTAAAGTAGTTGACCAACTGCAACCAACCTCGGTACACATACTGCTTACTATCAGGCAAACAACCGCTGTCATGAATTAAACACCTACCACTCACGCTACAGTAGACACGAATTCGTAAACTACGATATTCTTCAATTACGGCAAAACCATGCGAGCCATCTTCCTGCACCTCCTCCTAAAGTAGTGGACCGACTGCAACGAAACTCGGTACACAAACTGCTTACTATCTGGCGAACAACCTCTGTCATGAATTAAACACCTACCACTCACGCTACAGGAGACACGAAGACGAAAACTACGATATTCTTTAATTACTGCAAAACCATGCGAGCAATCTTCCTGCACCTCCTCCTAAAGTAGTGGACCGACTGCAACCAAACTCGGTACACTTACTGTTTACTATCAGGCGAGCAACCGCTGTCATGAATTAAACACATACCACTCACGCTACAAGAGACACGAAGTCGTAAACTACGATATTCTTTAATTACTAAAAACCATGCGAGCCATCTTCCTGCACCTCCTCCTAAAGTAGTGGACCAACTACAACCAAACTCGGTACACATACTGCTTTATCATGCTAACAACCGCTGCCATGAAATAAACACCTACGACTCACGCTACAGGAGACAAGAAATCGTAAACTACGATCTTCTTTAATTACTGCAAAACCATGCGAGCCATCTTCCTGCACCTCCTCTTAAAGTAGTTGACCGACTGCAACCAAACTCGGTACACATACTGCTTACTATCACGCAAACAACCGCTGTCATGAATTAAACACCTACCACTCACGCTACAGTAGACACGAATTCGTAAACTACGATATTCTTCAATTACTGCAAAACCATGCGAGTCATCTTCCTGCACCTCCTCCTAAAGTAGTGGACCGACTGCAACGAATCTCGGTACACAAACTGCTTACTATCTGACGAACAACCTCTGTCATGAATTAAACACCTACCACTCACGCTACAGGAGACACGAAGTAGAAAACTACGATATTCTTTAATTACTGCAAAACCATGCGAGCAATCTTCCTGCACCTCCTCCTAAAGTAGTGGACCGACTGCAACCAAACTCGGTACACTTACTGTTTACTATCAGTCGAGCAACCGCTGTCATGAATTAAACACCTACCACTCACGCTACAGGAGACACGAAGTCGTAAATTACGATATTCTTTAATTACTGCAAAATCATGCGAGCCATCTTCCTGCACCTCCTCTTAAGGTAGTGGACCGACTAAAACCAAACTCGGTACACATACTGCTTACTATCAGGCGAACAACCGCTGTCATTAATAAATCACCTACCACTCACGCTACAGGAGACACGAAGTCGTAAACTGCAATAATCTTGAATTACTGCAAAAGAATGCGGGCCATCTTCCTGCACCTCCTCCTAAAGTAGTGGACCGACTGCAACCAAACTTGGTACACATACTGGTTACTATCTGGCTAACAAACGCTGTCATGAATTTAACTCCTACTACTCACGCTACAGGAGACACGAAGTCGTAAACTACGATATTCTTGAATTACTGCAAAACCATGCGAGCCATCTACCTGCACCTCCTCCTCCAGTAGTGGACCGACTGCAACAAAACTCGGTACGCATACTGCTTACTATCAGGCGAACAACCGCTGTCATGAATTAAACACCTACCACTCACACTACTGAAGACGCGAAGTCGTAAACTACGATATTCTGGAATTACTGCAAAACCCTGCGAGCCATCTTCCGGCACCTCCTCCTAAAGTAGTGGACCGACTGCAACCAATCTCGGTACACATTCTCCTTACTATCAGGCGAACAACCGCTGTCATGAATTAAACACCAACCACTCACGCTACAAGGGACACGAAGTCGTGAACTACAATATTCTTGAATTACTGCAAAACAATTCGAGCCATCTTCCTGCACCTCCTCCTAAAGTAGTGGACCAACTACAACCAAACTCGGTACACATACTGCTTTATCATGCTAACAACCGCTGCCATGAAATAAACACCTACGACTCACGCTACAGGAGACAAGAAATCGTAAACTACGATCTTCTTTAATTACTGCAAAGCCATGCGAGCCATCTTCCTGCACCTCCTCCTAAAGTACTTGACCGACTGCTACCAAACTCAATACACATACTGCTTACTATCAGGCGAACAACCGCTGTCATGAATTAAACACCTACCACTCAAGCTACAGGAGACACGAAGACGTAAACTACTATGTTTTTGAATTACTGCAAAACCATGCGAGCCATCTTCCTGCACCTCCTCCTAAAGTAGTGGACCGACTGCAACCAAACTCGGTACACATACTGCTTACCATCAGGCGAACAACCGCTGTCATGAATTAAACACCTACCACTCACGCTACAGGAGCACGAAGTCGTGAACTACGATATACTTGAATTACTGCTAAAGCATGCAAGCCACCTTCCTGCACCTCCTCCTAAAGTAGTGGACCAACTGGAACCAAACTCGGTACACAAACTGCTTACTATCAGGCGAAAAACCGCTGCCATGCATTAAACACCTACCACTCACGCCACGGGAGACACGAAGTCGTAAACTACGATATTCTTCAATTACTGCAAAACCATGCGAGCTATCTTCCTGCACCTCCTCCTCCATTAGCGGACCGACTGCAACAAAACTCGGTACGCATACTGCTTACTATCAGGCGAACAACCGCTGTCATGAATTAAACACCTACCACTCGCGGTACGGGAGACACGAAGTCGTAAACTACGATATTCTTAAATTACTGCAAAATCATGCGAGCCATCTTCCTGCACCTCCTCCTAAAGTAGTGGACCGACTGCAACCAAACTCGGTACACATACTGCTTACTATCAGGCGAACAACCTCTGTCATGAATCAAACACCTACCACTCACGCTACAGGAGACACGAAGTCGTAAACTACGATATTCTTCAATTACGGCAAAACCATGCGAGCCATCTTCCTGCACCTCCTCCTAAAGTAGTGGACCAACTACAACCAAACTCGGTACACATACTGCTTTATCATGCTAACAACCGCTGCCATGAAATAAACACCTACGACTCACGCTACAGGAGACAAGAAATCGTAAACTACGATCTTCTTTAATTACTGCAAAACCATGCGAGCCATCTTCCTGCACCTCCTCTTAAAGTAGTTGTCCGACTGCAACCAAACTCGGTACACATACTGCTTACTATCACGCAAACAACCGCTGTCATGAATTAAACACCTACCACTCACGCTACAATAGACACGAATTCGTAAACTACGATATTCTTTAATTACTGCAAAACCATGCGAGCCATCTTCCTGCACCTCCTCCTAAAGTAGTGGACCGACTGCAACGAAACTCGGTACACAAACTGCTTACTATCTGACGAACAACCTCTGTCATGAATTAAACACCTACCACTCACGCTACAGGAGACACGAAGTAGAAAACTACGATATTCTTTAATTACTGCAAAACCATGCGAGCAATCTTCCTGCACCTCCTCCTAAAGTAGTGGACCGACTGCAACCAAACTCGGTACACTTACTGTTTACTATCAGTCGAGCTACCGCTGTCATGAATTAAACACCTACCACTCACGCTACAGGAGACACGAAGTCGTAAATTACGATATTCTTTAATTACTGCAAAATCATGCGAGCCACCTTCCTGCACCTCCTCTTAAGGTAGTGGACCGACTGCAACCAAACTCGGTACACATACTGCTTACTATCAGGCGAATAACCGCTGTCATTAATAAATCACCTACCACTCACGCTACAGGAGACACGAAGTCGTAAACTGCAATAATCTTGAATTACTGCAAAAGAATGCGGGCCATCTTCCTGCACCTTCTCCTAAAGTAGTGGACCGACTGCAACCAAACTAGGTACACATACTGGTTACTATCTGGCTAACAAACGCTGTCATGAATTTAACTCCTACTACTCACGCTACAGGAGACACGAAGTCGTAAACTACGATATTCTTGAATTACTGCAAAACCATGCGAGCCATCTACCTGCACCTCCTCCTCCAGTAGTGGACCGACTGCAACAAAACACAGTACGCATACTGCTTACTATCAGGCGAACAACCGCTGTCATGAATTAAACACCTACCACTCACACTACAGGAGACGCGAAGTCGTAAACTACGATATTCTGGAATTACTGCAAAACCCTGCGAGCCATCTTCCGGCACCTCCTCCTAAAGTAGTGGACCGACTGCAACCAATCTCGGTACACATTCTGCTTACTATTAGGCGAACAACCGCTGTCATGAATTAAACACCAACCACTCACGCTACAAGGGACACGAAGTCGTGAACTACAATATTCTTGAATTACTGCAAAACAATTCGAGCCATCTTCCTGCACCTCCTCCTAATGTTACTGGACCGACTGCAACCAAACTCGGTACACATACTGCTTACTATCAGGCGAAAAACCGCTGTCATGAATAAAACACCTACCACTCACGCTACAGGAGACACGAAGTCGTAAACTACGATATTCTTGAATTACAGCAAAACCATGCGAGCCATCTTCCTGCACCTCCTCCTAAAGTAGTGGACCAACTACAACCAAACTCGGTACACATACTGCTTTATCATGCTAACAACCGCTGCCATGAAATAAACACCTACGACTCACGCTACAGGAGACAAGAAATCGTAAACTACGATCTTCTTTAATTACTGCAAAGCCATGCGAGCCATCTTCCTGCACCTCCTCCTTAAGTAGTTGACCGACTGCTACCAAACTCAATACACATACTGCTTACTATCAGGCGAACAACCGCTGTCATGAATTAAACACCTCTCACTCACGCTACAGGATACACGAAGTCGTAAACTACGATATTCTTGAATTACTGCAAAATCATGGGACCAATCCTCCTGCACCTCCTCCTCCAGTAGTGGACCGACTGCAACCAAACTAGGTACACATACTGCTTCCTATCAGCCGGACAACCGCTGTCATGAATTAAACACTTACCACTCACGCTACGGGACACAAGAAGTCGTAAACTACGATATTCTTGAATTACTGCAAAACCATGCGAGCCATCTTCCTGCACCTCCTCCTCCAGTAGTGGACCGACTGCAACAAAACTCGGTACGCATACTGCTTACTATCAGGTGAACAACCGCTGTCATGAATTAAACACCTACCACTCACGCTACAGGAGACACGATGTCGTAAACTACGATATTCTTGAATTACTGCAATAACATGCGAGCCATCTTCCTGCACCTCCTCCTAAAGTAGTGGACCGACTGCAACCAAACTCGGTACACTTACTGTTTACTATCAGGCGAGCAACCGCTGACATGAATTAAACACCTACCACTCAAGCTACAGGGGACACGAAGTCGTAAACTACTATATTTTTGAATTACTGCAAAACCATGCGAGCCATCTTCCTGCACCTCCTCCTAAAGTAGTGGACCGACTGCAACCAAACTCGGTACACTTACTGTTTACTATCAGGCGAGCAACCGCTGTCATGAATTAAACACCTACCACTCAAGCTACAGGAGACACGAAGTCGTAAACTACTATATTTTTGAATTACTGCAAAACCATGCGAGCCACCTTCCTGCACCTACTCCTAAAGTAGTGGACCAACTGGAACCAAACTCGGTACACATACTGCTTACTATGAGGCGAACAACCTCTGTCATGAATTAAACACCTACCACTCACGCTACAGGAGACACGAAGTCGTAAACTACGATATTCTTTAATTACAGCAAAACCATGCGAGCCATCTTCCTGCACCTCCTCTTAAAGTAGTTGACCGACTGCAACCAAACTCGGTACACATACTGCTTACTATCAGGCAAACAACCGCTGTCATGAATTAAACACCTACCACTCACGCTACAGTAGACACGAATTCGTAAACTACGATATTCTTCAATTACGGCAAAACCATGCGAGCCATCTTCCTGCACCTCCTCCTAAAGTAGTGGACCGACTGCAACGAAACTCGGTACACAAACTGCTTACTATCTGGCGAACAACCTCTGTCATGAATTAAACACCTACCACTCACGCTACAGGAGACACGAAGTCGAAAACTACGATATTCTTTAATTACTGCAAAACCATGCGAGCAATATTCCTGCACCTCCTCCTAAAGTAGTGGACCGATTGCAACCAAACTCGGTACACTTACTGTTTACTATCAGGCGAGCAACCGCTGTCATGAATTAAACACATACCACTCACGCTACAAGAGACACGAAGTCGTAAACTACGATATTCTTTAATTACTAAAAACCATGCGAGCCATCTTCCTGCACCTCCTCCTAAAGTAGTGGACCAACTACAACCAAACTCGGTACACATACTGCTTTATCATGCTAACAACCGCTGCCATGAAATAAACACCTACGACTCACGCTACAGGAGACAAGAAATCGTAAACTACGATCTTCTTTAATTACTGCTAAACCATGCGAGCCATCTTCCTGCACCTTCTCTTAAAGTAGTTGACCGACTGCAACCAAACTCGGTACACATACTGCTTACTATCACGCAAACAACCGCTGTCATGAATTAAACACCTACCACTCACGCTACAGTAGACACGAATTCGTAAACTACGATATTCTTCAATTACTGCAAAACCATGCGAGCCATCTTCCTGCACCTCGTCCTAAAGTAGTGGACCGACTGCAACGAAACTCGGTACACAAACTGCTTACTATCTGACGAACAACCTCTGTCATGAATTAAACACCAACCACTCACGCTACAAGGGACACGAAGTCGTGAACTACAATATTCTTGAATTACTGCAAAACAATTCGAGCCATCTTCCTGCACCTCCTCCTAATGTAGTGGACCGACTGCAACCAAACTCGGTACACATACTGCTTACTATCAGGCGAAAAACCGCTGTCATGAATAAAACACCTACCACTCACGCTACAGGAGACACGAAGTCGTAAACTACGATATTCTTGAATTACAGCAAAACCATGCGAGCCATCTTCCTGCACCTCCTCCTAAAGTAGTGGACCAACTACAACCAAACTCGGTACACATACTGCTTTATCATGCTAACAACCGCTGCCATGAAATAAACACCTACGACTCACGCTACAGGAGACAAGAAATCGTAAACTACGATCTTCTTTAATTACTGCAAACCATGCGAGCAATCTTCCTGCACCTCCTCCTAAAGTAGTTGACCGACTGCTACCAAACTCAATACACATACTGCTTACTATCAGGCGAACAACCGCTGTCATGAATTAAACACCTCTTACTCACGCTACAGGATACACGAAGTCGTAAACTACGATATTCTTGAATTACTGCAAAATCATGGGACCAATCCTCCTGCACCTCCTCCTCCAGTAGTGGACCGACTGCAACCAAACTAGGTACACATACTGCTTCCTATCAGACGGACAACCGCTGTCATGAATTAAACACTTACCACTCACGCTACGGGACACAAGAAGTCGTAAACTACGATATTCTTGAATTACTGCAAAACCATGCGAGCCATCTTCCTGCACCTCCTCCTCCAGTAGTGGACCGACTGCAACAAAACTCGGTACGCATACTGCTTACTATCAGGCGAACGACCGCTGTCATGAATTAAACACCTACCACTCACGCTACAGGAGACACGATGTCGTAAACTACGATATTCTTGAATTACTGCAATACCATGCGAGCCATCTTCCTGCACCTCCTCCTAAAGTAGTGGACCGACTGCAACCAAACTCGGTACACTTACTGTTTACTATCAGGCGAGCAACCGCTGTCATGAATTAAACACCTACCACTCAAGCTACAGGGGACACGAAGTCGTAAACTACTATAGTTTTGAATTACAGCAAAACCATGCGAGCCATCTTCCTGCACCTCCTCCTAAAGTAGTGGACCGACTGCAACCAAACTCGGTACACTTACTGTTTACTATCAGGCGAGCAACCGCTGTCATGAATTAAACACCTACCACTCAAGCTACAGGAGACACGAAGTCGTAAACTACTATATTTTTGAATTACTGCAAAACCATGCGAGCCACCTTCCTGCACCTACTCCTAAAGTAGTGGACCAACTGGAACCAACCTCGGTACACATACTGCTTACTATCAGGCGAAAAACCGCTGTCATGCATTAAACACCTACCACTCACGCCACAGGAGACACGTAGTCGTAAACTACGATTGTCTTCAATTACTGCAAAATCATGCGAGCCATCTTCCTGCACCTCCTCCTAAAGTGGTGGACCGACTGCAACCAAACTCGGTACACATACTGCTTACTATCAGGCGAACAACCTCTGTCATGAATTAAACACCTACCACTCACGCTACAGGAGACACGAAGTCGTAAATTACGATATTCTTTAATTACTGCAAAATCATGCGGGCCATCTTCCTGCACCTCCTCTTAAGGTATTGGACCGACTGCAACCAGACTCGGTACACATACTGCTTACTATCAGTCGAACAACCGCTGTCATGAATTAAACACCTACCACCCACGCTACAGGAGACACGAAGTCGAATACTACGATATTCTTGAATTACTGCAAAACCATGCGAGCTATCTTCCGGCACCTCCTCCTCCATTAGCGGGCCGACTGCAACAAAACTCGGTACGCATACTGCTTACTATCAGGCGAACAACCGCTGTCATGAATTAAACACCTACCACTCACGCTACGGGAGACACGAAGTCGTAAACTACGATATTCTTAAATTACTGCAAAATCATGCGAGCCATTTTCCCGCACCTCCTCCTAAAGTAGTGGACCGACTGCAACCAAACTCGGTACACATACTGCTTACTATCAGGCGAACAACCTCTGTCATGAAATAAAAAACACCTACCACTCACGCTACAGGAGACACGAAGTCGTAAACTACGATATTCTTTAATTACTGCAAAACCATGCGAGCCATCTTCCTGCACCTCCTCTTAAAGTAGTTGACCGACTGCAACCAAACTCGGTACACATACTGCTTACTATCAGGCAAACAACCGCTGTCATGAATTAAACACCTACCACTCACGCTACAGTAGACACGAATTCGTAAACTACGATATTCTTCAATTACGGCAAAACCATGCGAGCCATCTTCCTGCACCTCCTCCTAAAGTAGTGGACCGACTGCAACGAAACTCGGTACACAAACTGCTTAGTATCTGGCGAACAACCTCTGTCATGAATTAAACACCTACCACTCACGCTACAGGAGACACGAAGTCGAAAACTACGATATTCTTTAATTACTTCAAAACCATGCGAGCCATCTTCCTGCACCTCCTCCTAACGTAGTGGACCGACTGCAACCAAACTCGGTACACATACTGCTTACTATCAGGCGAACAACCGCTGTCATTAATAAATCACCTACCACTCACGCTACAGTAGACACGAAGTCGTAAACTGCAATATTCTTTAATTACTGCAAAAGAATGCGAGCCATCTTCCTGCACCTCCTCCTAAAGTAGTGGACCGACTGCAACCAAACTTGGTACACATACTGCTTACTATCTGGCTAACAAACGCTGTCATGAATTTAACACCTACTACTCACGCTACAGGAGACACGAAGTCGTAAACTACGATATTCTTGAATTACTGCAAAATCATGTGAGCTATCTTCCTGCACCTCCTCCTAAAGTAGTGGACCGACTGCAACCAAAGTCGGTACACTTACTGTTTACTATCAGGCGAACAACCGCTGTCATGCATTAATCACCTACCACTCACGCTACGGGAGACACGAAGTCGTGAACTACGATATACTTGAATTACTGCTAAAGCATACAAGCCACCTTCCTGCACCTCCTCCTAAAGTAGTGGACCAACTGCAACCAAACTCGGTACACATACTGCTTACTATCAGGCGAACAACCGCTGTCATGCATTAAACACCTACCACTCACGCTACGGGAGACACGAAGTCGTAAACTACGATATTCTTCAATTACTGTAAAACCATGCGAGCTATCTTCCTGCACCTCCTCCTAAAGTACTGGACCGACTGCAACCAAACTGGGTACACATACTGCTTTCTATCAGGTGAACAACCTCTGTCATGAATTAAACACCTACCACTCACGCTACAGGAGACACGAAGTCGTAAATTACGATATTCTTTAATTACAGCAAAATCATGCGAGCCATCTTCCTGCACCACCTCTTAAGGTAGTGGACCGACTGCAACCAAACTCGGTACACATTCTGCTTACTATCAGGCGAACAACCGCTTTCATGAATTAAACACCAAACACTCACGCTACAAGAGACACGAAGTCGTATACTACGATATTCTTTAATTACTGAAAAACCATGAGAGACATCTTCCTGCACCTCCTCCTCCAGTAGTGGACCGACTGCAAGCAAACTCGGTACACATACAGCTTACTATCAGGCGAACAACCGCTGTCATGAATTGAACACCTACCACTCACGCTACAGGAGACACGTAGTCGTAAACTACGATATTCTTGAATTACTGCAAAACCATGCGAGACATCTTCCTGCACCTCCTCCTAAAGTATCGGACCGACTGCAACCAAACTCGGTACACATACTGCTTACTATCAGGCGAATAACCGCTGTCATAAATTATACACCTACCACTCACGCTACAGGAGACATGAAGTCGTAAACTACGATATTCTTGAATTACTGCAAAACCATGCGAGCTATCTTCCTGCACCTCCTCCTAAAGTAGTGGACCGACTGCATCCAAACTCGGTACACATACTGCTTACTATCAGGCGAACAACCGCTGTCATGAATTAAACACCTACCACTCACGCTACAGGAGACACGAAGTCGTAAATTACGATATTCTTTAAATACTGCAAAACCATGCGAGCCATCTTCCTGCACTTCCTCTTAAAGTAGTGGACCGACTGCAACCAAACTCGGTACACATACTGCTTGATATCCGGCGAACAACCGCTGTCATGAATTAAACACGTACCACTCACGCTACAGGAGACACGAAGTCGTAAACTACGATATTCTTGAATTACTGCAAAATCATGCGAGCTATCTTCCTGCACCTCCTCCTAAAGTAGTGTACCGACTGCAACCAAACGATGTACACATACTGCTTACTATCAGGCGAACAACCGCTGTCATGAATTAAACACCTACCACTCACGCTACAGGAGACACGAAGTCGTGAACTACGATATACTTGAATTACTGCTAAAGCATGCAAGTCACCTTCCTGCACCTCCTCCTAAAGTACTGGACCGACTGCAACCAAACTGGGTACACATACTGCTTTCTATCAGGCGAACAACCTCTGTCATGAATTAAACACCTACCACTCACGCTACAGGAGACACGAAGTCGTAAATTACGATATTCTTTAATTACTGCAAAATCATGCGAGCCATCCTCCTGCACCTCCTCTTAAGGTAATGGACCGACTGCAACCAAACTCGGTACACATTCTGCTTACTATCAGGCGAACAACCGCTGTCATGAATTAAACACCTACCACTCACGCTACAGGAGACACGAAGTCGAAAACTACGATATTATTTAATGACTGCAAAACCATGCGAGCCATCTTCCTGCACCTCCTCCTAAAGTAGTGGACCGACTTTAACCAAACTCGGTACACATACTGCTTACTATCAGGCGAACAACCGCTGTCATTAATAAATCACCTACCACTCACGCTACAGGAGACACGAAGTCGTAAACTGCAATAATCTTGAATTACTGCAAAAGAATGCGAGCCATCTTCCTGCACCTCCTCCTAAAGTAGTGGACCGACTGCAACCAAACGTGGTACACATACTGCTTACTATCAGGCGAACAACCGCTGTCATGAATTAAACACCTACCACTCACGCTACAGGAGACACGAAGTCGTAAATTACGATATTCTTTAAATACTGCAAAACCATGCGAGCCATCTTCCTGCACTTCCTCTTAAAGTAGTGGACCCACTGCAACCAAACTCGGTACACATACTGCTTGATATCAGGCGAACAACCGCTGTCATTAATTAAACACCTACCACTCACGCTACAGGAGACAAGAAGTCGTAAACTACGATATTCTTGAATTGCTGCAAAAAAATTCGAGCCATCTTCCTGCACCTCCTCCTAATGTATTGGACCGACTGTAACCAAACTTGAAACACATACTGCTTACTATCAGGCAAACATCCGCTGTCATGAATTAAACACCTACCACTCACGCTACAGGAGACAAGAAGTCGTAAACTACGATATTCCTGAATTACTGCAAAACCATGCGAGCCATCTTCCTGCACCACCTCCTCCAGTAATGGACCAACTGCAACCAACCTCGGTACACATACTGCTTACTATCAGGCGAACAACCGCTGTTATGATTTAAACACCTTCCACTCACGCTACAGGAGACACGAAGTCGTAAACTACGATATTCTTGAATTGCTGCAAAATCAGGCGAGCCATCTTCCTGCACCTCCTCCTAAAGTAAAGAACCGACTGCAACCAAACTCGGTACACAAACTGCTTACTATCAGGCGAAAAACCGCTGTCATGAATAAAACACCTACCACTCACGCTACAGGAGACACGAAGTCGTAAACTACGATATTCTTGAATTACAGCAAAACCATGCGAGCCATCTTCCTGCACCTCCTCCTAAAGTAAAGAACCGACTGCAACCAAACTCGGTACACATACTGCTTACTATCGGGCGATCAACCGCTGTCATGAATTAAACACCTACCACTCACGCTACGGAACACACGAAGTCGTAAACTACGATATTTTTGAATTACTGCAAAACCATGCGAGCCATCTTCCTGCACCTCCTCCTAAAGTAGTGGACCGACTGCAACCAAACTCGGTACACATACTGCTTACTATCAGGCGAACAACCGCTGTCATGAATTAAACACATATCACTCACGCTACAAGAGACACGAAGTCGTAAACTACGATATTCTTTAATTACTGTAAACCATGCGAGCCATCTTCCTGCACCTCCTCCTAAAGTCGTGGACCAACTACAACCAAACTCGGTACACATACTGCTTTATCATGCTAACAACCGTTGCCATGAAATAAACACCTACGACTCACGCTACAGGAGACAAGAAATCGTAAACTACGATATTCTTTAATTACTGCAAAACCATGCGAGCCATCTTCCTGCACCTCCTCCTAAAGTAGGGGACCGACTGCTACCAAACTCGGTACACATACTGCTTACTATCAGGCGAACAACCGCTGTCATGAATTAAACACCTACCACTCACGCTACAGGAGACACGAAGGCGTAAACTACGATAATTTAAATGCATTGTTAATGAAGGGTTAGAGAAATATGTGCCAGTAAAGACGATTAAGGATGGAAAAGATCCACCGTGGTATAATAATAATGTTAGAAAGCTGCTGAGAAAGCAAAGGCTGTTGCATTCTCGATTCAAAAAAGAACACGCAAATGGTGACAGGCAAAAGTTAGTAGAGATTCGTGCGTCTATAAAAAGATCGATGCGTGAAGCATACAATAATTATCACAGCCATACCTTAGCAAAAGATCTTTCCGAGAACCCGAAAAAATTCTGGTCCTATGTAAAATCGATAAGCGGGTCAAAGCCCACTGTCCAGTCACTAGTTGATCATTCCGGGGCAGTAATAGAAGAAAGCAAACGGAAAGCTGAAGTTCTAAATTTAACCTTTAAGAAATCTTTCACGCAGGAGGACCGCACAAATATACCATCATTTGATCAACGTACTAATTCCGAAATGGGGGACATAGCAATAGGTATTTCCGGTGTAGAGAAGCAGCTGAGAGAGCTAAATACGAAAAAGTCTGCTGGTCCGGATGGAATACCAGTTCGGTTTTACAAAGACTATTCTGCGGCATTGGCCCCCTACTTAGCTTGCATTTACAGCGAATCTTTAACTCAGCGCAAAGTTCGTAGTGATTGGAAAAAAGCGCAGGTGACTCCCGTGTATAAGAAAGGAAAGAGAACTGACCCATACAATTACAGGCCAATATCGTTGACATCGGTTTCATGTAGAATTTTGGAGCATATTCTCAGTTCGAATATAGTAAATTTCCTTGAAACGGAAAAGCTTCTTTCCATGAATCAGCACGGGTTTAGGAAACATCGTTCATGTGAAACTCAGCTTGCCCTTTTCTCACATGACATCTTGCGAGCCATGGACGAAGGGCAACAGGCGGATTGTGTTTTTCTCGACTTCAAAAAGGCGTTCGACACGGTGCCACACTGCAGACTCCTAACGAAAATGCGAGCTTATGGAATAGGTTCTCAGATTTGTGACTGGCTGGAAGACTTCCTAAGTAATAGAACGCAGTACGTTGTTCTCGACGGCGAGTGTTCATCAGAGACGAGTGTATCGTCAGGCGTGCCCCAGGGGAGTGTGATAGGACCGCTATTATTTTCTATCTATATAAATGATCTGATGGACAGAGTAAGTTGTAATTTGCGGCTGTTTGCTGATGATGCTGTGGTGTATGGGAGGGTGTCGTCTGTAACTGACTGTAATAGCATACAGGTTGACTTAGACAAAATCTCTAGTTGGTGCGAAGAATGGCAGCTAGCTCTCAATGTAGAAAAATGTAAGGTGATGCGCATGAGTAGAAAAAACAATCCTATAATTTTCGAATACAGCATCAGTAGTGAGCTTCTTGATGCGGTCGCGTCGTTCAAATATCTAGGCGTAACACTGCAGAGCGATATGAAATGGAACGAGCATGTAAGGACAGTTGTGAGTAAGGCAGACAGCCTACTTCGGTTTATTGGGAGAATTTTGGGAAGATGTAGTTCACCTGTAAAAGAGACCGCGTATAAAACGCTTGTACGACCACGTCTTGAGTATTGCTCAAGTATTTGGGACCCGCAGCAGATCGGTTTGAAAGAAGACATAGAGGCAGTTCAGAGGCCAGCAGCTAGATATGTTACCGGTAGGTTCGACCAATGCGCGAGTGTCACGGAAATGCTCCGGCAACTCAATCGGGGATCGCTGGAAGAAAGACGACGCTCTTTTCGTGAATTTCTGTTCAGTAAATTTAGAGGGCCGGAATTTGAAGCTGAGTGTAGTACGATCTTGCTGCCGCCTACTTACATTTCGCGTAAAGATCACAAAGACAAGATAAGAGAAATTAGGGCTCGTACGGAGGCATATAGGCATTCTTTTTTTCCTCGTTCAATTTGGGAGTGGAATAGGAAAGGAAATGCCTAGTAGTGGTACAGTGTACCCTCCGCCACGAACCTTACGGTGAATTGCGGAGTATGTATGTAGATGTAGATGTAGATGTAGATGTAGATATTCTTGAATTACTGCAAAACCATGCGAGCCATCTTCTAGCACCTCCTCCTCCAGTAGTGGACCTACTGCAACCAAAGTCGGTACACATACTGCTTACTATCAGGCGAACAACCGCTGTCATGAATTAAACACGTACCACTCACGCTACAGGAGACACGAAGTCGTAAACTACGATATTCTTGAATTACTGCAAATCCATGCGAGCCATCTTCCTGCACTTCCTACTAAAGTAGTGGACAGACTGCAACCAAACTCGGTACACATACTGCTTACTATCAGGCAAACAACCGCTGTCATTAATTAAACACCTACCACTCACGCTGCAGGAGACAAGAAGTCGTAAACTACGATATTCTTGAATTACTGCAAAACCATGCGAGCCATCCTCCTGCACCCCCTCCTCCAGTATTGGACCGACTGCAACCAAACTCGGTACACATACTGCTTACTATCAGGCGAACATCCGCTGTCATGAATTAAACACTTACCACTCACGCTACGAAACACACGAAGTCGTAAACTACGATATTCTTGAATTACTGCAAAACCATGCGAGACATCTTCCTGCACCTCCTCCTAAAGTAGTGGACCAACTGCAACCAAACTCGGTACACATACTGCTTACTATCAGGCGAACAACCGCTGTCATGAATTAATCACCAACCACTCACGCTACAAGAGACACGAAGTCGTATACTACGATATTCTTTAATTACTGCAAAACCATGAGAGCCATCTTCCTGCACCTCCTCCTCCAGTAGTGGACCGACTGCAAGCAAACTCGGTACACATACAGCTTACTATCAGGCGAACAACCGCTGTCATGAATTGAACACCTACCACTCACGCTACAGGAGACACGAAGTCGTAAACTACGATATTCTTGAATTACTGCAAAACCATGCGAGCTATCTTCCTGCACCTCCTCCTAAAGTAGTGGACCGACTGCATCCAAACTCGGTACACATACTGCTTACTATCAGGCGAACAACCGCTGTCATTAATTAAACACCTACCACTCACGCTACAGGAGACAAGAAGTCGTAAACTACGATATTCTTGAATTACTGCAAAACCATGCGAGCCATCCTCCTGCACCCCCTTCTCCAGTAGTGGACCGACTGCAATCAAACTCGGTACACATACTGCTTACTATCAGTCGAACAACCGCTGTCATGAATAAAACACCTACCACTCACGCTACAGGAGACACGAAGTCGTAAATTACGATATTCTTTAATTACTGCAAAATCATGCAAGCCATCTTCCTGCACCTCCTCTTAAGGTAGTGGACCGACTGCAACCAAACTAGGTACACATACTGCTTACTATCAGGCGAACAACCGCTGTCATGAATTTAACACCTACCACTCACGCTACAGGAGACACGAAGTCGTAAACTAAGATATTCTTGAATTACTGCAAAACCATGCGAGCCATCTTCCTGCACCTCCTCCTAAAGTAGTGGACCGACTGCAACCATACTCAAAACACATACTGCATACTATCAGGCAAACAACCGCTGTCATGAATTTACCACCAACCACTCACGCTACAGGAGACACGAAGTCGTAAACTACGATATTCTTGAATTGCTGCAAAACCATGCGAGCCATCTTCCTGCACCTCCTCCTAAAGTAAAGAACCGACTGCAACCAAACTCGTTACACATACTGCTTACCATCAGGCGAACAACCGCTGACATGAATTAAACACCTACCACTCACGCTACAGGAGGCACGAAGTCGTAAACCACGATATTTTTGAATTACTGCAAAACCATGCGAGCAATCTTCCTGCACCTCCTCCTAAAGTAGTGGACCGACTGCAACCAAACTCGGTACACATACTGCTTACTATCAGGCGAACAACCGCTGTCATGAATTAAACACCTACCACTCACGCTACAGGAGACACGAAGTCGTGAACTACGATATTCTTGAATTACTGCTAAATGATGCAAGACACCTTCCCGCACCTCCTCCTAAAGTAGTGGAATGACTGCAACCAAACTCGGTACACATACTGCTTACTATCAGGCGAACACCGCTGTCATGAATTAAACACCTACCTTTCACGCTACACGAGACACGAAGTCGTAAACAACGATATTCTTAAATTACTGCAAAACCATGCGAGATATCTTCCTGTACCTCCTCCTAAAGTATTGGACCGACTGCAACCAAACTCGGTACATATAATGCTTACTATCAGGCGAACATCGCTGTCATGAATTGAACACCTACCACTCACGCTACAGGAGACACGAAGTCGTAAACTAACGATAATCTTGAATTACTGCAAAACCATGCGAGCCATGTTCCTGCACCTCTTCCTCCAGTAGTGGACCGACTGCAACCAAACTCGGTACACATACAGCTTACTATCAGGCGAACAACCGCAGTCATGTATTTAACACCTACCACTCACGCTACAGCAGACACGATGTCGTTAACTACGATATACTTGAATTACGGCAAAACAATGCGAGCCATCTTCCTGCACCTCCTCCTAAAGTAGTGGACCGACTGCAACCAAAGTCGGTACATATAATGCTTACTATCAGGCGAACATCGCTGTCATGAATTAAACACCTACCACTCAAGCTACAGGAGACACTATGTCGTGGACTACGATATTCTTGAATTAATGCTAAACCATGCAAGCCGTCTTCCGGCACCTCCTCCTAAAGTAGTGGACCAACTGCAACCAACTCGGTACACATACTGCTTACTATCAGGCGAACAACGGCTGTCATGAATTAAACACCTACCACTCACGCTACAGCAGACACGAAATCGTAAACAACGATATTCTTGAATTACTGCAAATCCATGCGAACCATCATCCTGCACCTCCTCCTAAAGTATTGGAGAGACTGCAACCAAACTCGGCACACATACTTCATACTATAGGTCGAACAACCGCTGTCATGAATTAAACACCTACCACTCACGCTACAGGAGACACGAAGTCGTAAACTACGATATTCTTGAATTACTGCAAAATAATGATAGCCATCTTCCTGCACCTCCTTCTAAAGTAGTGGACCGACTGCAACCTAACTCGGTAGACATACTTCTTACTATCAGGCGAACAAACGCTGTCATGAATAAAACACCTACCACACACGCTACAGGAGACAAGAAGTCGTAAACTACGATATTCTTGAATTACTGCAAAACCATGCGAGCCATCTTCCTGCACCTCCTCCTCCAGTAGTGTACCTACTGCAATCAAACTCGGTACACATACTGCTTACTATCAGGCGAACAAACGCTGTCATGAATTAAACACCTACCACTCACGCTACTGGAGACGCGAAGTCGTAAACTACGATATTCTTGAATTACTGCAATGAAATGCAAGCCATCTTCCTGCACCCCCTCCTGAAGTAGTGGACCGACTGCAACCATACTCGGTACACATACTGCTTACTATCAGGCGAACAACCGCTGTCATGAATGAATCACCTACTACTCACGCTACAGGGACACGAAGTCGTAAACTACGATATTCTTTAATTACTGCAATACGATGCGAACAATCTTCCTGCACCCCCTCTTAAAGTAATGGACCGACTGCAACAATACTCGGTACACATACTGCTTCCTATCAGGCGAACAACCGCTGTCATGAATTGAACACCTACCACTCACGCTACAGGAGACACAAAGTCGTAAACTACGAATTTCTTGAATTACTACAAAAACCTGCGAGCATCTTCCTGCGCCTCCTCCACCAGTCGTGGACCGACTGCAACCAAACTCGGTACACATACTGCTTACCATCAGGCGAACAACCGCTGTCATGAATTTAACACCTACCACTCACGGTACAGGAGACACGAAGTCGTAAACTACGATATTCTTGAATTACTGCAAAACCATGCGAGCCATCTTCCTGCACCTCCTCCTAAAGTAGTGGACCGACTGCAACCAAACTCGGTACACAAACTGCTTACTTTCAGGCGAACAACCGCTGTCATGAATAAACAACTACCACTTATGCAACAGGAGACACGAAGTCGTAAACTACGATATTCTTGAATTACGGCAAAACCATGCGAGCGATTTTCCTGCACCTCCTTCTAAAGTAGTGGACCGACTGCAACCAAACTCGATACACATACTGCTTACTATCAGGCGAACAACCGCTGTCATGAATTAAACACCTACCACTAGACGCTACAGGAGACAAGAAGTCGTAAACTACGATATTCTTGAATTACTGCAAAACCATGCGAGCCATCTTCCAGCACCTCCTCCTAAAGTAGTGGTCCGACTGCAACCAAACTCGGTACACATACTGCTTACTATCAGGCGAACAACCGCTGTCATGAATTAAACACCTACCACTCACGCTACAGGAGACACGAAATCGTAAACTACGATATTCTTGAATTACTGCAAAAGCATGCGAGGCATCTTCCTGCACCTCCTCCTAAAGTAGTGGACCAACTGCAACCAAACTCGGTACAAATACTGCTTACTATCAGGCGAACACCTGCTGTCATGAAATAAAAACCTACCATGTACGCTAGAGGAGACACGAAGTCGTAAACTACGATATTCTTGAATTACTGCAAAACCATGCTAGCAATCTTCCTGCCCCTCCTTCTAAAGTAGTGGACCGACTGCAACCAAACTCGGTACACATACTGCTTACTATCAGGCGAAAACCGCTGTCAGGAATAAAACACCTACCACTCACGCTACAGGAGACACGAAGTCGTAAACTACTATATTCTTGAATTATGCAAAACCATGCGAGCCTTCTTCCTGCACCTCCTCCTAAAGTAGTGGACCGACTGCAACAAACACAATAAACATACAGCTTACTATCATACGAACAACCGCTGTCATGTATTTACTACCTACCACTCACGCTACAGCAGACACGAAGTCGTAAACTACGATATTCTTGAATTACTGCAAAACCATGCGAACCATCATCCTGCTCCTCCTCCTAAAGTAGTGGAGAGACTGCAACCAAACTCGGAACACATACTTCATACTATACGTCGAACAACCGCTGTCATGAATTAAACACCTACCACTCACGCTACTGGAGACACGAAGTCGTAAACTACGATTTTCTTGAATTACTGCAATGACATGAAGCCGTCTTCCTGCACCTCCTCCTAAAGTAGTGGACCGACTGCAACCATACTCGGTACACATACTGCTTACTATCAGGCGAACAACCGCTGTCGTGAATGAAACACCTACTACTCACGCTACAGGGACACGAAGTCGTAAACTACGATATTCTTTAATTACTGCAAAACCATGCGAACAATCTTCCTGCACCCCCTCTTAAAGTAATGGACCGACTGCAACCATACTCGGTACACATACTGCTTCCTATCAGGCGAACAACCGCTGTCATGAATTGAACACCTGTCACTCACGCTACAGGAGACACGAAGTCGTAAACTACAATATTCTTGAATTACTGCAAAACCATGCGAGCCATCTTCCTGCACCTCCTCCTAAAGTATTGGACCGACTGCAACCAAACTCGGTACACAAACTGCTTACTTTCAGGCGAACAACCGCTGTCATGAAATAAACAACTACCACTCATGCTACAGGAGACACGAAGTCGTAAACTACGATATTCTTGAATTACGGCAAAACCATGCGAGCGATTTTCCTGCATCTCCTCCTAAAGTAGTGGACCGACTGCAACCAAACTCGGTACACATACTGCTTACTATAGGCGAACAACCGCTGTCATGAATTAAGCACCTACCACTAGACGCTACATGAGACAAGAGGTCGTAAACTACGATATTCTTGAATTACTGCAAAACTATGCAAGCCATCTTCCTGCACCTCCTCCTAAAGTAGTGGTCCGACTGCAACCAAACTCGGTACACATACTGCTTACTATCAGGCGAACAACCGCTGTCATGAATTAAACACCTACCACTCACGCTACAGGAGACACGAAGTCGTGAACTAAGATATTCTTGAATTACTGCAAAACCATACAAGCCATTTTCCTGCACTTCCTCCTAAAGTAGTGGAGCGACTGCAACCAATCTCGGTACACATACTGATTACTATCAGGTGAATCACCGCTGTCATGAATTAAACACCAACCACTCACGCTACAGGAGACACGAAGTCG